>OY288252.1:69243022-69670522 GCA_958450325.1 Agrostemma githago | reverse complement strand
GAGACAGTCACGCTATTATCTTAAGGTTTTGTTTGGATATGAAAAAATGGACGAAAAGCGAGGAAAAAGGGAAGGGAGTAATGGTAAGGTAGATTTCTTTTGGCGGAGGAGGAATACATTGCCTTGGGAGAAGGTCGTTGGAGGGATCCATTTTCCATTGCCTCCAAATCCCTCCAGAGATAAATTTGGCAACAAATTTAGAATCGCAGATACCGTAAAGATGATCAATTTGAAACATAGAACAAAGAAACAAATCATCGCTTTCGCAAGTCCTGACAAAGAGTTACAGGCACTAAAAGTTTCTTTGTTTTAATGAAGGGGTACAACTTAGAAACCTTAAAAACACAATTATACCTTGTCGAGTTCCCCAACAATGAGGGAAGAAAAAGAAAAGGAAATGCTAACAGAAAGAAGACACCATACTTGAACGGAAAACTTGTGAAAGTAGAGAGAAGGGGTCAAACCTCTTCACGTAAAAGGCCTGGAACTAAAGCATAGACTTCATAGCAGTCTCTCTGATACCAAAACAAACACTCGTCAATATGAAACAGCTTTTAAAAAAAGATAATCTAAACACGTTATGACAAATAAATAAACAGTCAGAAACTTACAGTCGCTCGGACATTAATCTTGACCCAGTCAGCTGGAGATCCAATATCGATAACTGTGGCATCCGAACTGCCGAAATGGGCAAAAAGCAAGGTTTCGAATCGAATAAATCAGTTGCGGAAAATCAATGCAGGCAGTAATGTGTGAAAATTAAATAACAATTCAACTGCCGTACTTCCTAGTTCTTAATACATGCCACACTTCGTATTTCCAACTTCCTACTATGGCCCATTTGAAAGGAACTAGCCAGCTTCACATTTTTATCATGCTTTTTCTTTCAAAAACTCGGTCATGTGAGAGCAAAACATGTTTCTCAACACAAGGTCAACACCAACCAACAATATCATCAGGCATGCTATGGTGCTTTCTTAGAATCAACTTCTTGGGCTGAGCTGAATTTGTATGAGAGAAACTGACTGAAATGAATTAATAGATCTCAACTACCCGAACGATAATGATAGTAACGAAAGATGAACTGACTGATAGTAACAGTGATGACTAAGATAAACGGCATTAGACGAGTTAAACCAAAGTTTAATACTGAATTCGCTGTTTCTGAGATGAAAGAGCAAGAGCCTTAGCGATCATATTTAAAAACTTAACTGTAGTTTTGGTGATTTCATCTGTACAGGCTTCACAGCCTCATCGGTTGAGGACGCTTTTTTCCGTTTTAGAATGCCACCTGCAAGAGTGGCAGCAAATGATTTCTTTTAAAATAAATTACGTGCATGAAAGAAACTACTGATATAGAATGTTGAGATGAAGGGATTTGGAGGGAAAGGGAGGAGAAGCTGACAGGGAGAGGGAGAGGGAGGAATGAACTTCTCTTGATTACGGAAAGAATGTGAAAAAAGTGAAATACTTTTTTTATTCTTCGCAATGTAAATGAAAGTCCGCCTCCCCTTCCTCCTCTTGCTTTCACATATCTCTTTCACCTTCCATTCCCTCCAACATTGATACCACACACCACGCAACAGTTTCAACTAAAGATGTAGAAAAACCAAATGAAGAACCAAACCTAGGCTTTTCAAAGGCTTTTCTTTTTTGCTCAATGGAACAGAATTCTTGTCCTGTAAGAAAAAAACAAGAAAAAAGAGCAACTATGAATAACAAGCTCAGCGTGAGATTTAATTAAAACATAGTAATGTTAACACAGATTGTTCGTTTTTTGGTTCGGATTATGACGGATTAAAACAAAATGGCTCACTGTGTTGCGCTTCTGTTCATTGTGAAGTAGTACTCGCTCTAAAAACTTCTCGACGCAATCTTCATCTTGGGTCATTCACAAACAGTCTTTGTGTTGCTAGCACAAGGGTACGGTTGCGCTGACCCATCCCATCCCCTACCTCACAATTTGCGGGGAGCTCTTGAGGGGTAATGTTGTTGTATGGCACGGAGTAATATTTACAAAGCCATAGAAATAAAGAAAGGAGCTTATACAAAAATGTGTACCTTAATGATTGGATCACTCACTTCACCGTTGTCAAGAATACGCTGTGAATGCCACCCCTGCATGGCTCGAGCTGCAGCATCCCTGCGTGCCCGTCCTGACCCAGGTGCCTAGCGTACCAGTAGTAATGAGAGAAAATAATTACTAGGGAAACTTGAGCTTGTAAGAGAAACTTAGGAAGAAAGTAGAAAAGAGAAGCATGGTAGCACTGAAAAGAAATATAGCTAAAAGCGAAGTCAATTAATAAGCTTAAACTGTTTAGATACCTGATTTTCAGCACCCAAAGGCACTGAGAGATCAGGAAGAACAGTACCATCTGCACTCGTCCTATATCTTTCATAATCAAGAAGGGCCTAGAAACAAGAGTATTGTAAATTAAAGAATTACATGTCAGCAGGTATAGATGATCTCGTTACCACTCGTCCAAGCAAATAAAACATATCAAAAATACACAGAAACAGAACACTGTGCAGCTCGACGACACTATGGATGTATGGGTAATTGCATTTTACACTTCGAAATTCAAAACAGTGCTAAGTCCAAGAAACAACATATATTCAAAGTAGATGGGTCCAAAAGACAATTGAACAACATTGGAAAACTTGGATGAAGGTGATTGAAAACAACATGGGATTACTTGGGATTAAAGAGTTTATGGTGATGGAGAGAGCAGTATAAAAGAAAATGAAATGTGCACACATGAAGTTTGATTTTACTTATTCTAGTATTGTCTCTGCTATTTTATTTATTTGTTATTTGCTTAAAAAAATACTCCATATTACTTTGAAAATTTTCAAACTTTTTACTTAAAAAATGCATTAACCATCATGCTTTGTATAAACCAGGGTTACCGAATTCGCAATACGTCCGATACGAATTCGCAATACGAATACATAATTCGATCGAAGTAGAGTATCCAATACGTACAGTATTGCTAAATAATCTAATTCGCGAATTCGTAAATATCGATACGCTTAATTTACTTAAGAGATTAATAAAAAAAACATTAATAAAAACAAGTTCTTCTCATAGAAAATCAGCATTTAGAATGCTACTACATCTCATCAAAATAAAATACCAAAATAAAACAATG
The DNA here is from genome assembly GCA_958450325.1 of Agrostemma githago. NCBI lineage: Eukaryota > Viridiplantae > Streptophyta > Magnoliopsida > Caryophyllales > Caryophyllaceae > Agrostemma > Agrostemma githago. The sequence goes on along the minus strand of OY288252.1, from coordinate 69,667,370 downwards.
AAAACAAAACTTCATTAAGTTCCAATAATAGCTACACCTTTTCTTTTCCTTTCATTAAGCTTTATATTTCTCCATTTTTTTGATAATAGAGTAAATTAAGCAAGGTCAATTGACATTTATGAATAGGAAATGCATGTCAATTGATTTGAATTCAGCAACGAATTTACGTATTCGATTCGTTACTACCCACAAGTAATTCGCGTATTGGAGCAAATTGATTCGAAAACGTATCGCGAATTGTGGCCACCGTATTAATTCGGGATTCGAAGGCCTGGGACCGAATTAGGTAACCATGGTATAAACTACCATTATTTTGGTTTATTTGACTTCTTTTATACTTCATATTTCCACTGATTTACGTACTATTATAATTAATTTTCACTCTAATTTTCAAAAAAAAAAAAAAAAAAAGAATCCTTCAAAAAAATTGGAATCGCAACTTTTGTTTTTGGCACGCTTACTATGGGTTGTAACTCTAGTAAGGACTAAGGAAGTTGGTTTCACTCAATAAAATAGTGTCACTTTACCCAAAAAATGATGATTATAGTTGAAATGTTGCAATTCCATATATACGCCAAATAAGGAAAACATTGCAATTAATTCCATCAGCCGTGATGGTTTCAAAATTCAAAGGATGATTCATGTCATCCGATCCCAAATTATTCGATGCTTATTTTAGTGATACTCTTGTTCACTTGATCATCATATAAGATACCACAGATCCAAAGCGGTTGGGGCGAAAGAAGGAAGAATATTTTTATTTCATCATAATAGGTTTGCACAAAAAAGTAAAAATATAATCCTAAAGTACGGCAAATTAACTGATCCAGGTCAGATTTGTCACAAACAATTCAAATTTCATTCAAAAATGAATATTAGAACATGTGAAAGTAATCCGGATAATTGAAAAAGAACTCTGGAAATAGATGGTGATTCATAAAAATTTAGGCAATTCAGGCAGCAATAAAAAACGGAAGAAATTACTTTTTCATAGAATATTCGGAATGTCCAAGAAATTGTAGTGCAGGTCCTGCAAATCAAACAAGAAAAAAACATATCAAATACTCACACCAAGGACACAAATGCAATAACAGAAACTCCAAAGTTTTCAGAAAGCCCTTCAAGAAAAAAAATTAATGTGAACAGTGACAGGGTCAGGGGAAATTAATAACTCTCTGCTGATTTTTCTACATCTTTCACTAGCAAGTTATGAATTACGACAAGAACTAAAGACATACAACTCTCAAAGAGTAGTTGCTTGTAGCAACCCACGTCAGTGAAATGAATTGAATATGAATATAAAATTCGTCAGTCTATGATTGATCGGGTAGGTCGGCTTAGGTAGTGAGTTATACATTAACTTAGAAGATCAAGTGCATAAAATCTGAACAGCTAAACAACAATCTCATCGAAAGCACAAATGAAGTTGTCAACAAAATTGCACGGTAACACATATGGAGTATAAAATCTTAACAAAGAAGGAAGTGATGCATTACTTTGGGGGTTTGAATGATTCTCCTACTTGCCGCCAGTATTTACAAGCTGTCACCTGCTTACAAAAATTATGATATATTCCAAATATATGTTACCATATCAGAGATTAATAAATATATTGAAGGACAAAAATATAATGTATGACTGGGTATCTAATATGATGCAAAAATGTACATTTAAGAAAGAGATAAGCGGGTTGTCTATCTCCATGATATAGATAAGAAATTAAACTCCAATATCAGTATACTATTGTGGCCTTGGTGGGTTGATTTCTAGTTTGGTTCACTAAGGTGATTGAATGACTTGACAAACAGAATGAAACAGCCATTTTATTTGCCGAGAAATGATAGTTCGGCTTTTGCCGAATTTGGATCCCAGCATTCATGTTTTAACAGACCTTTCTAGATCGCCTAGTATCCAGCATTTTACGCAATCTATGTATTCTATCCATTATATTTTCATGGTGCAACTACTATAAATAAAATGTAATAAAAAAAAATTAACATACAGAGTGATTAGAACTTGACCGGAATGAAAAATAGACGAAAATACCCATCTTAATCATCTAGATAGCAGCAAAACATGTAAAAAGTAAGAAAAGAAAAACAGTCGTACCTTATCATAGCCACCCAACTTAAGAACTGATCTCCATAGTCTGGCACAAAAAGGAAAATAAATTAGCCATAACATACAGCCACTTCCACAAAATACAGCTAAGATCTAAGTACGCAGCAAGCTTCCTACACACGAAAAGGTTCACCCAGTAGAACAAGAGAAGTATCGCATAAGCATACTTTAGTAAATTCAGCGGCACTCCATAGAATTTTGGTGGCTTGAAGTCCAGACCTCTCTCTTTATAGAATTTATGGAGCTCCTTTATAAACGCGTCTTGTTCTCTTTCAGTTCCAGACTCTCCTCCGCCTGAAGTATCTGTGTCAAACATCGACAGACTACTGGTAATTTTGGTTTCTACATCTGTACGACCTCCTTCTATTTTAGTCCCGTCATTAGCTTCTTCTTCCTTCACCTGCTCTGCCTTCGAGGGTGAAGACTGGGAGTTCGCAAACGCTCTTGTGTGTGATCTGGAAATACCTCCATCATCCATGCTTTGATGGTTGACTGAATCGCTAACATCCACTTTCATCCCATCGTCCTCATCAGAATCTGATCTCATGGAGCCTTTTTCATGATTTGCTGAAGAGTTCTGAAATGACTCAATCTTCAAGGAGACATCTTGGCCATCCATATCTACTTCATTTCCACATCAAAAACAAAGAAAAATACATTATATCAGAAAGGTACATAAGAATTCTCCCATATCATGGAATTAATGTACCTTAAACAATACTCCCTCTGATTTATTTTTCTTTTTTCCCATTTCAATAATATACTCCGTAATATTAAAGAATGGGAAGAAAGGGAAAAAACAGAGGTAGTAGTAATTTCCAACAGAAGAAAGTCAACATGACTGTAACAAGATTCTGGCAGATCCATAAATCCTACCTCCATCAACTGCATTGGATACAAGATTGTCCGTCTGCAAATCTCTACCATCCTCAACTGCATCAATAGGAGAACTTACATTCTCATCGGCATTCTTTTCGAGAGAACCTTCTGCAAGTGACTCTTTTCCACCATTATTAGACACGTCAACTAAACTATGTTGTAAATCTTGTTCTTGCTCATCATCATCCTCTGATTCTCCTGTCTCTTCGTCTTTATCTTCCTCTTCAGCCTCTTCCTTGTTAAATTCTTCCCTGTCCTCCCTCGATTTCTCCTCCCCCATCTCAATATCTTCCTTATCATCCCTTGTCTTCTCTTCTCCCATCTCAGTATCATTCACTGCAACTGAATCATTGTTTATTGATTCAGGATTGTCATGACAGGATTGCTCAACCTCCTTCGCCTCAGTCATAGATTCAACACAAACCTTCAAAAACATAGAACATCAAGATGAAGGAAATGTTGGTACATTCATACTACATAACTACAGACACGCAGTTTAAGTACATCGATATGCAAGGGGGGTTATATCATTATATGTTTACATCTTACAGCTCTTGCCACTTCTTGATGCTAAAAAGCAAGTGACATAAATAATTCTCAGAAATGCCACGGTTACTAGAGTCGAAATCTCTGACTATAAGATTTGGCGCAACACTCTGTCCGCATATGAGCTTCATGCGAGAAATCAATATTGAAATGAATGAGAATTGATAAAAGACTTATGAATCGTGCTTTGTAAGACTAACTCCAATACCAAGCTAAAAAAATGGAGTATGATTTACGGTCACCAATTAATTCAATTCCTCCTCTCTCCAATTTACGGCCGCAACACCCAATGTTCTCTCTTTATGTTCTTATACCCTGTATTTCCCTTTTCTTTCGAGTTTCGACAAGCAGCTCAAAATCAAAATCAACACATCATTTCTTCTCGATTCATAATCCCATCCTGAATCTACAACCATTACAACTGCTAGAACAAAACTTCCCTCCTCAACCTGAATCTACAGCCATTGCATTGAAAATTGTATACCATGGAATGAAACAAAGGAAATATCGTAATTTCCATGAGCTAATTTATGTGAAGTATCGAACCCCGTCTTATGCACTAGACCAAAACATCCTCGATTTTATTTCCGTAACCTAATAAATTGGCTGAGTTCATGACCAATTCCGAACATCTCTGCATCCTACTTCCTCAACATAGTTGATTGATATTGTTTTCTTCCGTAATCAAAATCAACTAAAATTAACTAATCAATCCCAATCTCAATCTCAATTGGATTTATGTATGTTTGTATCATCCTGTGATTTCCGTCCCCGCAGTAGTACTACATTCAATCGACTAACATGGCGGAAAACGATAAATTAGGGCAAAAAAACGCAATTACATGCATCGGAACAACAATTCATCATCTCGCAACAAAAATTCAGAAGTAAAAAAGAAAAACACGCACAAATATACGGAAATAACATACCAAAACGAAGCAGGAAACAAAATTAATTAGGTTAAGGTAGAAATTAGAGGAATTTCGATTGAATTGCGATTGAATTGCAATTGAATTGGGGGAATTATTACCTGTAATCAAAGGAATTGAGAGAGAAATGTCGTCGGAAAATGCGGAAATGTCGCCGGAAAATATCGGGAATCGCGGTGGAGAGAGAGAGAGAGGGGAGAGTGATAAAAGTTCTAGAAGGGAGTTGGGTGCTTGGTTTCATTCAACTGTTTGGCCTCTCTATCTTATTCCTAACTACGATTATTTTATTCCCGAAATAAGATTTAGGCGTAATTATCTTCGTTCAAATCGGGTGAGAAAATGAAACGGATTTCTTTTTCTGAACGAAACTATTAGAAGGGTTCAAAAAGTGATCCGGACCGGTATATCGGACCGACCTGGACCGGGGCACATACCGATCCGGTCTGTGGGTCTCCATTTCATTTAGAGTTAATCAACTTTTTATAAGCTGATCTTATAGAAGAGTTAATCAACTTTTGTAAGACAATCTTGTAAGAGAGCTGGTCGACTTTTTTATATGACGATCTTATATGACCGTTGGTCAACTTTTTATAAGACAATCCTACAGGAAATTGAGCTAATCGACTTTTTATAAGACGATCATATAGGAGAGTTAGTCAACTTTTTATAAGACGATTTTACAGGAGAAATGGTCGATTTTTCATGTACTACAATCATCCAATTTGCGGATTTAGATGGACTAGTCGCCCGGGACGTTTGCCTTGCTAAACCACAAAATCTTTTAAAACGGTTTTCGTAGGCACACAACAATATATTAATTAAAGTAACAATCAGAAAAAAAATATTATCAAATATGGCTTAACATTTCAATTTCTTACTTTAATTAATACATTATCGTGTGTCCAGTGGACGTACATTAGAAAATCCGCTTTTAAAATTAATTAAAATTTGGTGATATTATAACGCAGTTCGCATCACTCATCAATTTATCTAGTATTTTCGATTTAGCGTCCAATTCTTTCATAAATCAGGTAGAACCCTAATTTCTCAAACCCGATTTGTTTTCGTCAAATTGTTATCCATTGATGAATGTTGATGAATTCTTTTTGATGTCGTAAATCACATGATTTGATTTGTCAAATTGTTATCCAAATCTCGCCTATGTACATCAACTCGCTCGTCCAAAGAAACCCGTTTGGGCATCACAGTAAGGCTTACTTTGACGGAAAAGACAGGCCGGCGACAAGATCAGAGTTTCATCGTCATATTGCAACAATGTAACACCATAAAAAACTCTCGTTGAAATTAACATTAGATGTGTGTATATATTTAGGTTTGATAATACGTGTTTATTTTTTCTTTCTTGTTATGTAAATAACATAATTGGTCATAATATTCTTAGACTCTTAATTAGTTCACATTGACAACCATCAGCAAAAACAGCGCGTTGTTCATCTATAAAAACGCCTCTGATCATCACTTCTCTACTATCATCGTCACATTCTCCTTGTTCGTGTTACTCCGACCCTCTGAAAATGAAACATTGTCGTGTCACACATGTCTAAGTGTACGATACTACTATTCCATGCCAAGTTTTCATTTTTTTTGGTCTCAAGTGAAGCTGCAGGAGTTAGTTAAGATAAAAGTTAGTTATATAGTAACATGTTTGTTAGAGAAGTTAGTTACAATTAGTTAGAGTTTGTTAAGAGCTCCAACCATGTGTATATAAGCTAAACAACCCGAACTCCAATTTATATCGTGTCAGAGAGTTCGAATAATCATTATTAGGCATTCTATTTCAATAGAAAAGCTTTCGTAAAAAAAAATCGCGTTTAGATCAATTTTCCCTGCTTACGAAAAATAGCCAAAAACGATCGATTTTGAAGGTTATTATCCACGTTTTTTAGGTCTTTTGGGTCCCGAAATAAAATGGTTCCAAATTCGCGCCAAACAAACCCCACACCAAATGAAATGTCCCGGTGTAATACGAGGGTCACATGGTTTTAAATGGAGACCTTTAAGAGCCATTTTAATTCAAATAAAATGGTTCTGGATTCTAATTCAATTATCGATGAAATAATATGGTTTTGTTATAAGTCAATCCAATATCTGACGTGGACGATAATTAACAATAAATACTTGAATTCGAGGTAATTAAGCATAGTGGTACAAAGCTTGCGAATTTTATAGTAAAAACTCGTCTCCTCTCTTGGCACTAGTTTGTCGTGCGATTGTTGTATTTTACTGTTTTGAATTGAATATTGTTTAAAATGTAATTCATCGGATTTTACTTCGTAACCTCGCATTGCACTTTTTAATCTTCATCCTCATTCCATCTCAAGTCTCTCGACGAGATGGGGACAAGGCTCCACCTCACTTAAACAAATTGAGCAACCGACATCAAGACAACTCACGAGAAGCTAAGTTACCTTTCATTAGGCGAGTGTCATGACCACGCTGTTAGAAGGGAGATTTTACACGCGATGAGGCGTAGCCTTCCAGATACCTTGCCACAACTTTCTTTACATCTCTCAGCTAGACAGTCCTTCACCGATCACCAGTCACCACTCCAACCCACACAAGCTCCTTATAAGTCGACTTCAACCAATAAAATTACAGACATAATATAATACCCGTACATACTAGGCCGTGTTGGGTTAAAATATCATGAACTAACTATTTGGAAACAGAAGAAGAATAAGAAGAAAACGCAACCACTGCAACTAGGAAGAAAATGCCAAAAATCTTTGCTACAACCTAGGCACCCGAGTTTGTTTTATCTTAAATATTTGAGTCGTCATAAACTTAACACAGATATACCCGTCTTAAATAAGATTTGCCAAATACAAAACTAGGAGTGTGCAAAATCCAGTCCGCCCTCTGGTCCATCAATTTGGGAGATTCTAGGTTGGTCCGGTCCGTTCCTAACCCTATTTTTTTTGATACGGGACGGGAAGATTGAAATTACTTCTTCCATTTTTATTTTATCTTCCCGTTTACTTTTGCTACAATTTTTTTTGTAATGAATATAAAATGATAAATTTAAGAAATGTTGAGGGTAGAATGGTAAGTGTGTGTGAATAGGAAAGAATAAAGGTGTAAAGGGTTGCAAATAGTAAGGATAGTATGGTAAAAATTATGGACAAAAATGGAAAGAAATGAAATGGGAAAATAAAAAAAAAAATGGACCAAAAAGGAAATTGGGAAGATAAAAAGAAAATGGAGGAAGTATATTTATTTGATAAAAAATCCGATCTAACCAGTCCAAAAGACCGGATATTTGGACCGAATTTTTTTTCAAAAAATTACAAATTCCAGTACAACCGGTATAGCCCATTTTTTATTTTATTTTTAAAAGATTCCAGTCCAATCCGATCCTAAACCGGTGCGCAACTCTACACAAAACCCAATGCACATCACTACTTGGTGCCTTCCTTATCCCGGGCCTCGGCCCATAAATCAAATACGGACCAAGAACAATGCATTACCAAAACCCTAATTCTTAACCCCTCCCATATAAATCCCCAATTCTTCTTCATCTTCAATCATCAGCAATTCTCTCCCCTTCCCCTCTCCCATGCATTACCAAAACCCAGTTCTTCATCTTCCAAGAATCGTTTTTATCTTGTTAAAATTGAATTTTTTTTTTAAAATTGTTAGAAATTCAGCAGGGATTGTGTGTATCGGTGGGTGCTTTACAATGCGCAAATTTTCCGAAAGATTTCCCTGCAATATTTAATTTTCAGGAGAAGATGGGCAGTTGTGTTTCATTTTTCCCATTGATTTTTTCAACAATCATCTTCCCCAAATTTTTAATTATTATTCAATTTTAATTTCTAAATTTTATCGATTGGATATGATGATTATTTCCCCAGATGATCGAAGCTGATTAAACTGTGCTATTTATAACGTTTCTCTCTTTTGAGAGATTCCAAGCCAGTATTCTGATCCATTTTGCTCATTAATTTCTGAAATTTTTTAAATCTATTTTCGATAAATTCAAATTATTCATCATCAGTCCTTTGAATAGATAATAATAATAATCGTATTGTGAAACCGTCTTTTATGATAATTTCTTATAGAATGGACTTGATGATTATTTCCCCAGATGATCGAAGCTGATTAAACTGTGCTATTTATAACGTTTCTCTCTTCCGAGAGATTCCAAGCCAGTATTCTGATCCATTCTTACTCCCTCCGTCCCAAAATGTTTGTCCCGTTTACTTTTGCACGATAACTAAAAAAATGGTGTGATGATTGAGTATATAGGCAATCATGACTACTTTATAGGGTGATGTGTGAGGTGGTGTGCGTTAATGAAATGGCAAAATGGTAAATACTTTGTCTTAGTAGGGATGCTCTAAAAAAGGATAGACTAAAAAGGAAAGTTGAGAAATAGGACAATCATTAAGAACTTACCAAAAAAGGAATACGGGACAATCTTAGTGGGACGGAGGGAGTATTATTTTTGAATTTTTTTAATCTGTTTTCGATTAAATCAAATTAACATTCATGGGTATTATTTTCTAATCAATGTGTCAAATTCTATTGAATAGATACTCTCTCCCCCACTAAGGTCTTTCCACTTTCCTTAAAAGTAAACTCCACTAAGATTTTTTTAACTTCAAAATTTTCTTTATTTATACATTATACTATTTTCCTATTGGTTATTTTTTGTGATTTGACATCTTGAACCCACCAAACAATTTACCATTTTTCACCAAACAATTTACCATTTTTCATTATCCATTTTTTAATTCATGTGTCAAGAACATTGTGGTGGGGAGGGAGGAGTATTAATTGTATTTTGAGATCGTCTCATATCGACAATTTGTTTGAGCCTGGATATGATGATTATTTCCCCAGATGATCGAAGCTGATTAAACTGTGCTAATTATAAAGTCTCTCTCTTTTGAGATTCCAAGCCAGTATTCTGATCCATACTCCATTTTCTTTAAAATTATTGTCTCATTTCAATATGATATTCTTCATATATATTATACTCCCTCCGAATTTTATCTATCTTTCCTGTTTCGTTATTGGGCTGAAACACTATTTCTTCCCTATTTCTATATTGGGCCATCAACATGTGGTCTAGAATCACCCTTAAAAAAAACAGAGGCGATATCTAATTGTATCGGAACAATGGGGCTTGAACTGAAACATATCTGAAATTAATTTGTATAATTTTAGAACAATTCGAATCCGTTTGTCTAAACTCATGAATATTTCCGTCATGAACAAGAATTTGAAGTAATAGCAAGGATTGTGTGTATCGGAATAGTGGGTTTCATTGCGCTAATAATCCGAAAGATTTCCTTGCAATACTAAAATCAGGGGAGAATGGGCAGTTGTGATTCATTTTCACTATTGATTGTTTCAACAATCATTTTCCCCATATTTCTTCGACATTGAAATCTGTTGATTTTAGTTATTTATAAGGGGATGGAGGTGATGATTATTTCCCCAAATGATCGAAGCTGATTAAACTGTGCTATTTATAACGTTTCTCTTTCGAGATTCCAAGCCAGATTTCTGATCCATTCTTTATAAATTGGTCTCTTGTGACACCGTCTCATATGTTTTTGTGGTCCTTAGTTATACGGGCCATACTAAAATTGAGTGATAAACTTATATTTAGGGGTTTTCATCGGTCCAAACCTGTGCTAGATCGGACTGTCATGACCTGCGTACCGGCAACCCCAAAATCAAAACCTGTGGACTGGACTGGACCGAACCCTCTTAAGATCAATTTGATTTTTTTTAGCGTGGACTAGACTGTGGATCGGCACAAGTTTTGGAGACTTGCGGACCGTACCGCACTTATGGTTCTTGTTGGTCGGGTTTGTCGGTTCGGTTCACTTTTTCAATAGCTCTACTGATGTTAGCGGAGTAGAGCATAGTGTTTTGAATTGGCTTAGAAGAACATAATGAATGGAAGTGACGATTATTTCCCCAAATGATCGAAGCTGATTAAACTGTGCTACTTAAAACGTTTCTCTTTCGAGATTCCAAGCCAGAATTCTGATCCATTCAAAATCCGTATCTATGAAAGTTTTAGACCAATTATTAATTCCAATGATTTATTCAATATACTTCCTCCGATTTTTTATGTTATATCCTGTTTTTTTATTGAGCTGAAAGCCTGAAATGTCCTTTATTTCAATATATTGTATTAAGTTCGATTACAGGAATGACAGTGGTCGTCATCTGGATATAGACATGTTTGTTGAATCGGTGTCTTGTTTGAGCCGAACCCAAAGTATTCTACTAGGGCAATACGTATCTTTGTGGTGGTACTGAAGTTGATTGGACTGAATTAGAGTTTTATTTACACAGGATTATTATTTGAAGGGTTGTTGATTTTGTAAATTATTTGATAATCCTTAATCAAGGTTTATGTGCGCATGAAGAGTTATCTGTAATGAAAAATTAGTGACGTTTTAGTTCAATGGACATTATTTACGTAGTATTTTAAACTCAAATGTATGGAGTTGATCTTACCGTTAATGTACTGTATACTACATTGAGCATTGTATAAATAGTTTGCATCATTATGAATTAAATTTTTATTCAAAAAAGAAATATTGTTTCAATATTAAGGCTGCTCATTGTAATGACATGTGAAAATACGAGTCATAAGCTGGTTGATTTTGGTTTAGTTCAACTTTGTGCACTGGAATGACTTATTCGGTGATTTGTTGCTACATGCTTACTCATTTCAAATTTTCGTCTAACTTTGAACTTATGCGATGTTCCTTTCAATTTATTTTAGTTTAGTTCGGTTCAATTCAGTTTCAAAATGTTTATTTGTCTCGACTGTTTAAGCCCAGTTTAGTACAGTTCACTAGTTCAATCAATTTTAGTCATTTATCTTTAGTTGATGTATTTCCTTTTGACACCAAGGGTAAATGATCCAATGAGGAAGTGACATGTGGAGCAAAATTCACGAGAATGGTCAAATTGTATATATATATATATATATATATATATATAAACATTCCTAAAATAGAAAGACAAACAATTCATTGGGACGGAGGGAGTACGATGTAATAAATACGGTGAATAAATAATTGGGATATAAACAATTTTTTATAACGTTTCACGAAGGGGTACGTATCACACCTATACGGCTATACCTCCTACTCTTAATTCACTGTTTGATGAAAGTTTTGTAATAGGTAATACTCCGTAAAAAGTATAAATTAGACGAAATCGTCATATATGACAATTCTTTGTACTCTGTATTAGGTAACAAAAATTTAGTTAAATATTTCGTTCATTTTATTTATTTGTTTGTCTGCGGTCAAAAAAACAAACGTCCCAAGTTCGAAAAGAATTATTCTAGCATCCCAACTACGGTCAGAAAAGACATTATTAATTAAAAAAATATTGAATTTCTCGTTCATTTCATTTGATAAAAAAAACACACGTTTTTCTGCCTTGTGACTCATTAATGATTAAGACGAATGTCTTTAGGATTAGAATATATACACAAACATCCCAAGTTCGAATCCTCGGTACTACCTCAAATAAACAACAAAACAAAAGCTAAAAGTTCAAACTCTCTTGAACATGAGAATAAGACCTTTGCATCCTAAGCAAACCACCACCACCACCACTAACACTATTCCTACTACCCATAATCTCATCCAAAGACACCCCACCCTTCTTAACTCGACCCACCGGCCTCTGCTTAGGCGCACTCTGCGACCTCAACTTCGCTCTAAACGACTTGGTATCCCCCATATACCCCGGCTGATGCCTAAACAACACCCCACCGCCGTCTCCACACACACTCCTCGTTGGTGTCGGAGCCACATTGTTGAAACGGGGAGTGGTTTGGGCCGTACACACCCGACCCTGACCCTGACCCTGACCCTCGACTACGTCTTCGTAGTAGCTCCAGTCGTAGGCACCCTGGACACTAGGTAAAGGGGACGACATCATCGGGTACTGAAAATAATCTTCGTGTCCAAAATCGTACATTGAGGACTGGTTTTTGTTGTTGTTGTTGGTGTTGTTGTTCATTCTTCTCGACCGTGATTTGGGTTTGTTGTATGTGTCGATTTCTACTATTTTTGGACTCCCTTCGAGTGTACAACTGTTATACGGGTCGCATGATGTCCATTGTACTCTATTACTGTGGATTTGTTCATTTTTCGCCTCGTCTAACCTTTCCTACACAAATCAAACACACAACACCCAACATCATTAGTCACCGATCATTCAGCAAAGGTAAAAAAATGACTGAGACTACGTATATATACCAAGGATCTTCGTGAACGAAAGTCGGACTGAGACTTGTTAGTTTTGGCAAGGGGTTGATTGTTGGAAGCTCGTAGAGATCGGACAGTAGATTGAGCTCGAATCAAGGCTTGCATACTGTGAAGAGTCGCTGCGGCTTGTTTTCGGACTAGGTAGCCTCTAACATGAGCTTGTAACTTGACCAGGCCTTTCAGTGCTCTATGCGCTCTCCTCGCCTGTTATTAACGTACAAGTAAACACGAACCAACGTCAGAATACTTTAAAATTATTTCTATATATTTATGAAACTGGTTGAAATGAAGAGAATACAAAAGATTTAGATCCGAGTTTAAGTTAAGATCGATTCCAATGTACTCTCTCCGTTCATATCTAAAGGGTACGTATTTCTTTTCGGGACGTTCAAATTCAATTGACCCATTACATTTTTAGGGCATTTTTTGGACCAAATTACCCTTATTCTACTAACCTATTTACATCATATGTCACTGTGAAATGACATTTTGGATAATTAAATTTTAATTTATCCCTAATTATTGTACTTTTAGTATTACTTTCTTAATCCTTGTACAAAATTGAAACGTACCCTTTGAATATGAACGGATGAAGTATTATTTAAGACAAATTATTGTTTGTGACAACACTATCTGTCGTAAATTCTAAAACTGGTCAAATATATACACACACCAAATCATCATGACAAGTTGTCTATGAAATGTCAAGTGTTTTACGTATCATTATTAACAACACAAAATCTTGGGAGAAACAGTCTCTCAATAGTTTATTGAAAGACCATTCTTCAGTACCACTCTATGTATTATTCGTACCATTAAATGACAACTTTATTTTGTACCTGTTTTTATAACAAGCGTACCATCTTTATATTTGTATACTTTTTTATGTTAATCGTTTGCTACTTCCATTTGTAGTCTCTCAGTAAAGTTAATGAGAGACCGTTTCTCAGGAGACCTACTCAACAAACAATGAGGTGTCCACCGATCAAAATTCAGATCAGACCGAATTAATCCACGAATTGACAACCCCAAAAATCCAAACCCACATAATGAACACTTTCAATATTGGAGTATTAAAAGAGCAATGAAGACAAAAAGGTTGGAGTTAACATTATTAAGTGAGGAAGGAAGGAGGGAGAGAGTGATGTAATGTAATGAATGTTTCAAATTCAAATTTTAGAGAACAGAAAAGGTCAAAAAAGAGAGAATAATTATAATTGAGGTCCAACTTGGAAAAAAAGAAAAACAAAGCTTGTGGCTAAAAGTTGACAAAAATCCGTCTTGGAGTTTACTACTTCCTCATGGAAAGTGCACGAACTTACGTAATGTCCATCCCTTCAAGTTCCAACAAACCACATATGTACTACGCACATTGTATAAAAAAGCAGAGCGGATCCCCAGTTCTATTTTTGTGTCTCATTTTGTGTACCACACCATATACTGGATGACACAGAACGGATTTCCCGTCCCATTTTTGTGTCCCATTCCGTGTGCCACACCATACACTGGATGACACCTCGCTTATTCAACAAATAAAATAAGTAACAAATATTATACACTTGTTGATGTGTCATTCCATGTATGGTGTGGCACACAGAGTGGGACACAAAATGGAACGGGAGATCCGCATTGATAAAAAAGTACATCAAACTATCATCCCCAAAATGCTTACATTAATGCTCCTATGATTAAACCATTCCAAAACTGACCTCATCTGAATACGAACTATTCTCCTGTTCAAATTCAAAAGATACACTCTCCTTTTGGACATTATTCACAACTCAAGAGAATCGTTAATATTCCTGACAATCTATAAGAGAAAGTATAGTAACATGAGATCTTGTTTGATTCGTACTTATGAGTAGATTAAGAATATTGAATTTTTAATTTTTTATAATTTGTATTAATGTAAAACGTATATCGGCAACTGTGAAAAAAACAAACATCCCCTTTGAATTCGAACGGAGGGAGTAATTTAATTCAGATTTGATTGTACTCTCTCCGGATACTATTTTTTTTTTACCACATTTCATTAAAATTATCATATGGGGCAAAAAAATGTGCAGAATGAGTACATCGAGTTGACTGTCTAACCCGGAAGGAGTATCAAACAAATTGATCAGAATTGACTGTCTAACCAAACTCGAAATGACTCATCAGTTCGACCTGAAAATCAGCCCGATTTTTGTACCCGACCCAAGTACTCCTTCCTTCCCATTAATGCGAGGAAGCGTGAAATACTATTTGTTATAGTCCTTCACATTATCGAATTTTGATGTCAGTTTCATTTAGATTTATCGTAAAAAGAAGTTTGAAGGGAGGATACAAAAAAAAAGATTTAAATAGGAAATCTTCCTTATACTCCCTCTCATCCATTCAATTCTTTACACTTATTATAAATGGACAATCCAATCAATTCTTTACATTCCTCTTTTGGCAAAATATTTTACCATATAACCCCCTATATTTCCTCTATTTACACAAAATACCACTACTTTTTCATTACTTTGAGTTTGGTGGACCCATAAAATCATTTGATTTACCAATAATACCCTTACTTTTACCACTTTTCTTAAAATTTATGAAACTCTCCCTGTAAAACATTGAATAGATGATAGGGAGTAATAGATTATCGATAAAAATTCAGTGGATATTATTTTACCCGTAAGAAATAAGAATCCGTGAATTCATAGTGATGTGTTGAGGATGATAGAAAATCAATGAACGTTATCTGTAACTAACAACCTATCCAATCGTTCCATGATCCATCAGCGTCAGCTGCACACAGTAATTTGTTATGCCAATACAAAGTACTCTGATCTACTCTACTACGTGTAATTCAATTATTTTACTTGTATATTTACTGAATACATTCACCGTACAATACAGTATAATGAGGTAAATTGTGAATGGCCCCAGTTACAAATCCAAACCAAAACTTACACAATTTTGGAAAATAAATCAAACAAACATCAGCTCTACTCTAGATTTCACACCCCAACTCCAGTATTTCCCATCTTTTGTCCAAATCAAAACGGATGCGTTAACGTGCTAATTAAAATAAAATTTATAATGATATTGTTTGAGTACGGTAATTATTCATATAAGTTAATATTTCAAATTTTTACGATAATACTCCATCCGGACAATATTTTTTGCCCCACTACCTTAATATATGTGAGGAATATTTTAATGAAATAGGGCAAAAAATAATGTCCGGAAAAAGTATATCATTGTGGGTTCTTATCATACTACCATGTACTCCGTACAGAAAAAAGGGTAAAACCAAATTGCGTAACTAGACCACATTATAATGTTTATTTTGAAACGATGACATGAAAATGAGTAAATCTCTTTTTTTTCTCACGGTAAATCAAACGGGTCAAGTAATATCATATTCTTAAATAAAACAAATCGTAGCAAATTATTTATTATTATTTATCAAATGAGTAATTCTCCATTTGATTATTTGCGTTTTCTTTATACAAATATTTTCTTTTGTCAGTTACACATTTCCATACATTATAAAAATTTGAGATTCACAATTCACTCGATACAATTTAAACAAAATCTCACGTGACTATATTTTATACTATACTCCCTTCTAGTTGATTTTATCCACCCTCTTTTTTTTTGGCACAAAAATTAAGAATAAAATAAAGAATTGATCAAAGTAAAAAAATGTGGGATATAAAATAGAAATATGGTGCGGTTTGTGGGTGAAGTAAATACGAAGTAATAAAGAAGTGGAGTAAGAATAAAAAATTGATTAAAATACAATCCAAAAATGAAAAGAGGGAAGATTGTTGAACTAGTGCCAAAAAGGAAAGAGGGAAGATAAAAAAAACTAGGAGAGACCGTTTCAATCAATTCCATACGTTTGCTTTTTCACACTTGTCGATGTACGTTTTCTTTTGTCTATATCTTTAGACACATATTTCTAAAAATTATAAAAATTTGATATTCATGATGCATTCGATTAGAGAATTTAAACAATATCTCACATGATTATATTTTATCATATATATTAAAAGTTATATCGATAATTCATTCTCATCTATGAATAGTGCATAATATCCAAATGCATGGAAATGATTGGAACGGAGGGAGTATATCAGAAGTTATATGATGATTATACTCACTTCTGAATAGTGTCCAAAAAGCAAACGTACAAAAACCAAACGGAACGGAGAAAGGAGTGCATGAAAATAAGTGTAGAAAAAAGAGAAAAAAAAAAGCAAAAGAAAAAGAAAGAAACACAGACCAGATAACCTCTGAAAAAACTCTGAATTCTAACAGCAGCCCATCCCAATATCTCAGACGACCCAGAAAACAGAGCTCCCCTGCTTCCTTGACTAGTAAGCCTAACAACAGCAGCCGCCGCCTGCGCCGCCGCCACCGCCGCATCCGCCGCAGCAGCGGTGGCAGCAGCAACAGCAATAGCATGCTTACTCTGCTCATTACTCTTCTCCTCCATCGTCACCGCCTTTCCGAAACTCCATCTCTTATCATCATCACCCACATTACTTACATTACTTTGAGTATTGATGAATTGGTTTGGATTTGAAGGTTTTTTTGAGGATAGAAGAGATTTGAACCATCTGATTGCTTTGCCCATTTGATGATGATTTGGAATTGGGGAGGTTTTTTTTTTTTTTTTTTGGGTGTGGAAGTTGAGGGGAAGTGGGGAGTGGGGGGAGTGGTGTGGGTTTTAGGAGTTTAAAAAGGTGGCAGGAGATGGAAGGGTTAAAAAGAAGAGAGTTTAATGTAAATAAATCAGGGTTGCCAGGGTGAAAAGTGAAAGCACAACAAATACCGTCTCTATTTCCGCTTCGTTCATTTGTTTACCTTTTATACTGTATTAAGTTTATTACGAGACAACACTCTATCACCCACCAGAACTCAAAACGATAATCACCATCATGTGAGAGTTATCACAATAACTTACTATGAGATAATCTCATATGAATTTCTGTGAACTAATGAGTTACGATTGGATGTTAAAAAGGAGGTCCGGACGGATCAAACATATACAAATCTGGTCTTCAGGTTTCTAAAATTGGTGACCAGTCTCCGGTTCGGGTCAGACTTTTTTTTTTTTTTTTTTCCTTCCATTTTTTTTGGGGTCTGGTTGGTCCCGTTCTAACCGGTTCGTCTCCGGATTTGGATTTTTGGGGTGACTGATATTCGGGCCTATTCAATTCGGACTAGTTCGGGTTGTAACCAGTGAATCCCTACTTATAAGTTATAACGGGTCAAATAGTTAAGATAAAACAAATTTCATGTGCCTAGTTTATAACAAATACACCTAGTTATGATAATTCATTTTAATGTTAAGAGTTATTAGGACGAATGATAAATAAGTCCGTCACATACTAAGAGGCGAAAGTGAAAAGAGGAGGTGATTTTATAGTGGTAATTAATTTGAAAAGTAAGGGATCTTTTTTTTTTGGGCAGAGAAAACTCAGAAGTTGGGGGGTTTGGATTGGTTTGGGTTTTGGTTTAGTTTTTCAAAATTTGATGAGGTAATGTGTTTGGATTGGAGTCAACATAAGTAATCGAGTGAAATGTGGAAATTGGGTGTATACTGCATAGTGGGGTAGTACTAGTTGTTAGGTTTTGTGCAAAATTTTTGAATTCAATTGAAATACATGTCACAGATTCTTTTAGGACGTAGAGATATTCATCGTATTGTTATTACTTACTCCGTATTACTTAGCTAAATGAATAGAATTTGATTCGATAAATCTCTCTTGTTGTTGGTCTAGTGCAGTCCAAATTGAACTTGACTAAGTTGCGGTCCGTTTCGGTTGGGTTCCCGCTTTTAAGCGACCAACCTTTATATTTGGGTTTTAGGACGGTGGTCATAGGGGCGGGACTCGTCGGAGTGAATGAAGTGGAAAGGTGGCTGAGTGATGGTTGTGTGGTCATGGTGGTTCGTGGTGTTAATGGGGTTATGGTGGTTGTTTGGTAAGTTGAAGAAGATGAGTTGGGTTTGGGTATTGTTAAGTGGGGAATGATAAGTATGTATTTGTCCAAGACTACTCCAAGTTAAGCCTAGATGGACGTCATTTTGACAATTACAGAATACGAGCCGTTTTTATTACGACCCAAAACGATAATTTTTTGTAATTTTGAACATTATTTTAATAAAAAGTTCCAATGAAACATAACTTCTGAATATTGAAATATAGTGGCTGTAACCAAGCGATAATTCTCTTATAAGACAGTTTCATCACGTGATAGGTGGTTCTTTAAATGTACTCTTATTTTCGTGTTTTAAGAAGAGTCACGTTGACGATTATGATGCTGATAGGATTCGAATCTCAAATCATAAATATCACCTCTCATAACCTTACCAATTAAACTACGATAATTCGCATTTACCACAGAAGAGTTACTGATTTCTACTTTCTCTCGAGCAACTAACTTAAAAAAAGTTGTGGTTATTATCAAAAGATTTAGGTCTCAAAATGAGGGTAGTTTCTACTTTCCCTTTCCCTTGAGCAAATCACTACAAAAAGCAAACATCTTTTCCTTCTTTTTCCAATGATCTACGTTACGGTAAGTCTCCTGATCACCTTTTGTCTTTTACTCCTCAAGACTATTCTTCAGGCCGTTTAATTTGCTTTTTTCATTTAATCAACTAAAGCCTAATACTACGTAGCTAGTTATGGAGCGCATTATAGGAATCTAAGGACAAATATATAGGTGAACTAAATTATATTCGGTGTTAGATAGGTCTCTGTTAAGACGGATATATATCCATGGTACTCCCTCCGTTTCAATCATTTCCATGCATTTGGATATTATGCACTATTCATAGATGAGAAAAATTATCGATATAACTTTTAATATATACGATAAAATATATTCATTTGAGATCTTGTTTAAATTGACTAATCGAATGCATCATGATTCATGAATATCAAATTTTTATAATTTATAGAAATATGTAGCTAAAGATATAGACAAAAAAAAAAAACGTGCATCGGCAAGTGTGAAAAAGCAAACGTATGGAATTGATTGGAACGGAGGGAGTATGAATAAAACGAGTCTAATATGGCCTTTATATGGGTAAAGAAGACGAATATTTTGCTAAAGGACTAATATTTGGGCACATGGATATTGTCTTAAACTTAATACTTGACCCTTTTTATGCTTATAAAACTATTGGCAAAAAATTTTATTATAAATTTGACCCGATAAAAAGAAAAGTAGGGAAATGGTTGGATCACTCTAAAAAAATTGTAAAGAAATAAGTGAGAGTGTGAGACGAAGGAAATAACGGATTTTCAATATCCGATCAAATCAAATGCGGCCTAACTTTCAAATCAAACCAAGTAATGTTATTATTCGGTAAGGTTCGGCTCGATTATAGTCCTACACACAATGGTCACTCACAACTCACAATCCAACATTATTCCAACAATACATCAGGAATTTAAGAATGATAAACGTAATAAATGATGCACTCGTAACGTCTTCAAAATCAAAATCCGATCAGAAGATTAAACATATCGTGATCAGACCTCTCATATCTCATGAGACCGTCTCACATGAACTTTATTAATAATGTGGTTGGGGGCATTTGGGTTTGGAAACGCGACATTTCTCGGCAATTTTCTTGCCATTAGGAGAATTAATGAGTTTTTTGTACTTAGGATTATTAAGGTAATCACAATGACAAGGTTCGTGTCGTTTGATCGTATCACAACATGATTTGGATGGTGATGTACCAAACATGAATGAAGACCAACATGCATCTTGTATCTCCTTTGCATTGTCACATTTCATCTTATTGCCTAATGAACCTTGCATTTGTGCTACAAATATCACTACACATAGTAATGCTACCCATTGAATGTATGAGTATGACAACACCCTCATTTTTACTCTCTTTAGGAATTAAAGTTTTTTTTTTTTTTTTTTTTTTTTTTGTGAGTAATTAAGCAATGAAGAAAGAAATTAATAATTGAGTATGTAGTTGAATGAATGATGATTAGAAAAAAAAGTAAGTAATATATATAAACATAAAAAACTTATAAGAAACGGTCTCTCGATAATTTTCATGGTCTCACAATACGATTACTGTGAGACCTCTCATATGAGATGAGTGGGTAAGAGATTACTGATTTCTCATACAATGCTATAGGTCTACTAAGAGACGGTCCCTCATTACGTTTATTGAGAGACCAATTACACCTTGATGTTACAATTATACAAAACCTAACGTTTGATATAAAATACTGTAGTATACTAATAAAAATGATCACAATCTACAATAATCTGACTACATGAGTACATTTGTTTTAAAAACACGTACAAAATGAAATTATTATTTGAGAAAAAACTAATAATAAAACAGGTACGAATAACAAATAAAGATGTACATAGTACAACAAAAACAATCATTCGATAAGTTATTGAGAAATCGTCTCCTCTTTTTTTTTTTTTTTTTTTTTTTTTTTTTGTGAGTAATTAATCACCTTGGTTTAATTCTCACCATGCACGTCCTAATTACAGAGGTGTTGTGGCTGTAATTGTAGGTAAGCAATGAGATCAAGACACAATGGATGGAGAGGAGAGCACGATTTTCTGTCCAATTAAATTTGGTATTAAGGATTTACAAGGAGTAGATAATCCACATTCTAATATCTAAATATAAGATTATTATGTCCACAAATTCTTGGGAGAGACGGTCTTTCAGTAACTTATTGAGATAGCACTCTTCAGTACCACCCTATATCATATTCGTACCCTTAAATGACAACTTTGTTTTGTACCTGTTTTTATAACAAGCGTACTCTCTTTATATTTGTATATTCTTTTATGTTAATCGTACCTACTTCTATTAGATTTAGTATCACTGTTGCTTCCATTTGTACTTAGTCTCTCAATAAAATTAATGAGATATCGTCTCTCAGGAGACCTACTCTATTATGTCATACTCGAGATTTGGTTGAAAGTTCGTGGATTGTATGAATTAATTAATTTAATTATATCGAGAGTAGGCTATTAGATTTCAATGTTTTCGACCTTCGTCTAATTATCCTCTAATTAAGAGAATACTCCGTAATACATTTCCTTTCCTCTAAAATAAACATATACGGAGTGAGTATATTTTTATTAAAGCAAATAATACTTGATGATAAATTATTAAATTTCATAAATGAAAAAAAATCATCAAAACAGTTAGAGAACGAAGTTATATAGTACTCCCTCCGATTCTTTAGATTCGCAACGTTTACTATTTGCACAAATAATAAAGTTGTGAGTGGAGATGGTGGGTCTCACCAATAAAGTAAAAAGTTTATACAAATAAAAACCTACTTATTGTAGAAATGTTGCAAACCTAATGAATTTGCCAAATATGGAATATGTTGCGAATCTAAAGAATCGGAGGGAGTAATGAAGAACGAAACTTACGAGTACAATATATATTACGAGTAACTTCATGCAAACCATTATTATTGAGTATGTCTTGTACTCTTGTAAAAGGAATGAAACACAAAAATTATTGTAACTAGGGAAGGCGAAGGCAAAGGCGAGCAAAGAAAACCCGTGATCAATAATTTACAGAATATCATTGTACGGAGTAAATTATTTCTAGACTTTCTCGATTTTCTGATTTTACCCACAAATAAATGAAGTTGAGGATATCGTGTTATGTAAGTGGTAATTGTACAAAGCAGTAATAAACCAGATACGTGATGGCAAGTTGTAAAATGCCGTAAATACGTGATGATTATTTGTAATGTTTCTTCAAATTTAAAAAATACCCTTTAATACGTAATTTTTTTGTTCAACGAAATGCGTACTTAATCGCATTACACTATACTGCTTAATACGTAATCCTAATTGGTAGGCTAAGACATTTTCGACTGACTAATACATCTTCGACCATAATACGTATTCCTTACCATCCATTCAATTTTTTACGCTTACTATAAATGGACAATCCAATCAATTATTTACATCCTTTTGGTAAAAAAACTTTACCCTATAACCCCAAATCCTACCTCTAGTTACACAAAATGCCATTACTTTTTAGTCTAGAGAGGAACATACTACCGTCGTAACTGAGAATCGAACCTCAATCTCTCTATCGGAGTAAACAAACTATTACCATTCAAGATTACCCGTTCTTCTCCAGGGCGTAATACGTAAATGTTGGTAATATTATGCTTAATCCCCCAACGTCGTGTTTGATGAGATATTTTTAAACGGAGAACTGTAATAAGACTAAAAACGAAAATTAATAGACTTACCGTTGTGTAACTAACCATCATGGTCACGCGATCTGACCTAATTTCATCACAATTTCAATTTCCCCCAATTCTCAACAATTTCCCGCCCAATTTCCATCAATTTTGATAATAATGGAGGCATTAACCGAGCTCTGCGACCTAATTGCCAAGAATCCGGCGAATTACTCCGACAAATTGCGGTGGATTTGCGGCCATTGTCCTTCGCCGGAGTTTCTCGCCACCGCATCGCCGAGGACGACGCGATCTCAGCTCAATTCTGTCCTCGCCGTCTCCAGGTTCCTCTCTTTGTCTCCCTCGCCGCCTGACGACCGCCCTAAGGATGTTGTTCTTGAGTTTTTACGGTCTGTTACGACGTCGTTTCGTCCTTCGTTTTGGCCTCAGTCGTATGCGCGAGACGCTATTGCGGCGTTTTACGGTGATTTTTTAGGTTATGTTTGTAAAGCCGGCGAAATATCGCCGGAGTTTTCCGATGAGGTTGAGAGTTTCTTCGGCGAGCTTGTGATCGATGCGTTGAAGAATGCATATTACGTTAGTTCAGGAAATTCGGCGATTTCTAGGATTTTTTTGGTTGCATTGTCTGATAGTTTCCCGCGTATTTCGCGCTCTGATGCGGAGAAATTGATTGGTCTTTTGTTGGAGCAAGTTACGTCCGTTTCTCCGATGTCGGCGATGGACGCTGCTTCGGTTGGCGGAGGTGCGGCGTCGGGAATGTCGTCGTATCAGAGCTCGCCGGCGAGTATTAGTCATTTCCAAGGGAATGAGAATGCTAGTCCGGTGAACGAAGCTAGTATTAAGAATCGTGTTTCGAATTTCGAAGAAGAGAGTGTAGAGAATTTAGAAAAGCAGGAGATTGCGCTTAAATTGATGTGGCATATTTTGAATGATAAAGTTGGATTTGATGCTAAGGTTGTAGAGCAAGTTAGGTTAGTTGCGAAGCGGATTCTCCAGTCGTGTCCTGCATTTTTGAAGGTATAATTGAATTATGCTGCTATACTCTTTGTAATTTCAGCTAAATGTTAAGAGTACTATGATAACTGATACGTAAAGGACATGTTGATTTAGGTTGAGTTGATTGTTTATCTTAGCTGATATGCTTTTATGTTATTCATGGGAATCATGGCTGCCGGAATACTAAAATAGTAAGTTAGGAGAGGCTAACCATGTTTAGTTAGTGTATTGTAGATTTTAAATCTAGGGTGCTAGTGAAATGATTATGCTTGCATTCAGTTTCGTCGGAATTTGATAGTGAGAATGGTTTGACGTCATTGTCAGATAAGTAAAAGGGATTGGACAGAGCAGGGGCAGTTGTTGAAAGGGCGAATCCATGTGAAGTTGTCTGTTTTTCGAGCTGCAGCTAGATTAGTGATTAAGTCACTTATGTCTCTCGACTCTGACCCAAAATCCACTAAGAGGCTGTTGCTTGAGACCCTTGCGCTGATGATTGATGCCGCTGCATCTTGTTTACGCTCGGGTTGGAGAAGGATGAGAACCTGCGAGGAGCTTTTCAGTTGCTTGCTCTCTGTAGTTTCTCAGGTAGCAGTAGCTCGTGGAGGACAACTACTTCGGGTTCTACTGATTCATCTCAAGCCTTTGGTGATCGCTGCTTGTGAACAGGTATTTTTTTAGCCCGTATTACTTTGGCTAAGCAACTGTCCTGCATCTTTTGTGCTGTGATGTTTTGTTTTCTTGGACAGGCAGATACTCGGGGTAACAGCCTGGGAGCGATGTATGAGAGTGTTCTCAGGGTAAGCTGTGAAATTATTGAATTTGGTTGGGGCAAGGATCGAGCTCCTGTTAATACTTTCATCTTGGGATTAGCTGACTGTATCCGTGAGATAAATTCTGAAGACAAGGTGAGTTTATTCAGTTTGTCGCAAATATTCTTTGCTGTGGACACTTTTTCATTGCTTGTTTCCACTTAACCTGCTGTTTTTAACCTAAAAAGATGTTTTTGATTTGGTACTTTATTGTTTGCTTGTCACAACTGTTTTTGAACTAGTTTTGAATCTGGTTCGGATTTTCACTTTTCATCAATTTAGCTTATCTTGTATGTGGTGGAAATCCAGGACGTGAAAGAAAAACAAGCGGTTCCTACTGTTCAGCTGAATGTTATCCGATTGTTGGCTGATCTGAATGTTTCTGTTAAAAAACCAGAAGTGGTGGATATGATATTGCCTTTATTTATAGAGAGCTTAGAGGAGGGTGAAGCATCAGCTCCTGGCTTATTGCGACTTCGTGTAATTCACCTATTTTCTATGAATATCAAATTAACAATAGAGCTTTATCTAATGAGTGCAAATGTTTTTATTAACTGCTCACAATCCTTGCATTTCTTCAGCTTCTTGACGCAGCATCCAGATTAGCCAGCTTAGGCTTTGAGAAATCTTATCGTGAAACTGTTGTTCTTCTAACAAGAAGCTACCTGAGTAAACTGTCGACTGTAGGATCTACTGAGAGTAAAAAAGTGCCAGAAGAAGCTATGACAGAGCGAGTAGAGGTATTTCTGAGTTTTTGACACATGCATGTTAATTCAGAATGCTTTTGAATAATGTCTCCAGCAGTCCTTTGCTTTAGTGTATGCTCAGTTGTTTCCATTTTAGACTCTTCCGGCAGTGTTTCTCCTCATTGCACGTGGTCTTAACGAAAGTAAATTACGTTCTGATTACCGGCACCGGCTACTTTCATTGTGCTCTGATGTTGGCTTGGCTGTAGAGTCCAAGAGCGGAAGGTAATATTTTTTTATATTCTGTTTTATCCTCCTTTCATGATATAAATTAGTTCCACTTTGAATCTTTAGGACTCAGAAGTTTATTGACTTCCATCTGATGTGATATATGCTTCATATTGCTTCTTCATTTACTCTTCCATAGAATTTGTGCAACTTCAAAGTCCAGGACTGTTATAAGGATTTTTTTTTTCTTGAAAAACTAATTACTGAAATTAAAGAGCAACTAGCCCTTCAAAAGTACCTGAACTTATGTTTGCGGGGCTTCATTGGACTACTGTTTGCAGTAGTGGAGCTGACTTTCTGGGACCTCTAATGCCTGCTGTTGCGGAAATTTGCTCAGACTTCGACCCAACCGGCAATATTGAGCCTTCTCTTTTGAAATTGTTCCGGAATTTGTGGTTCTATGTAGCTCTTTTTGGGTTAGCTCCTCCTGTCCAAAAAACTCAAAGTCCGAAAAAGGCCGTTTCTACACCATTGAGTGGCGCGGGGAACATGGGCACAGTAGTTCAAGCTGTTGATGGACCATACTTGGGTAATATTCAATGGGCGTCAGCAATTCAGCGGATTGCTCAAGCTACTCCGCCACTTGTGAGTTGATTTCGTGAAAATCTTTGTTTGTTATGTTATTGTTAATGGTTAATTTGTTAAGCAAATATTGCCTCAGGTTTTTGGTACTGATGTTTTAGCATTTTCCGTGTATTTAATTAGGTTGTTAGCTCGGTGAAGTGGCTTGAGGACGAGTTTGAACTTAATGCTCTTCACAACCCAGGCAGCGGTAATGGGAGTGGCAATGAGAAAGCTGCTACAACACAAAGAAGTGCTCTATCGGCTGCTTTAGGTGGGCGAGTTGAGGCTGGAGCGATGAGCACAATTTCAGGTCTTGTGAACTTTTACAGTTATACTTTACTGTTTAGTACCTAAGAGGT
This sequence comes from Agrostemma githago, assembly GCA_958450325.1. Lineage (NCBI taxonomy): Eukaryota > Viridiplantae > Streptophyta > Magnoliopsida > Caryophyllales > Caryophyllaceae > Agrostemma > Agrostemma githago. Next base: position 69,640,691 of record OY288252.1, on the reverse strand, counting down.
GTAAGATCTAATACTAAGTAACCTCTGAAATTTATACTAGTAAGAAATACTTCCCTCCATGTTTTTGAATGTCCTATTGGCCTACTTTTTGTGAGGGGAAAGTGGACCTATATTTGATTTGATTTTACAGTCGTGTGATCGTGTCTCATGTGCTTGCTTGTCTTCTCCTGTAATTTTGATTTGATTTTGTTCTTTGTTTCCAGGTGTCAAGGCCACATATTTGCTTGCTGTGGCATTTCTAGAGATTATTCGTTTTAGTAGCAACGGTGGCATTCTTAACGGCGGTCCTGAACTAAACGCCTCTAGAAGTGCCTTCAGTTGTGTATTTGAATACCTAAAAACACCAAATCTTGCGCCAGCTGTCTTTCAATGTTTGACGGCCACTGTCCATCAGGCCTTTGAAACAGCTGTATCTTGGCTGGTATTCTACTAACCAAACTTCGTAAACTTACCGATATTATAATTGATGCTTTTTGTGAGATTTGGGAGTTTGATTCAGTATCATATACATGAAATTATGTTTACAAGTTACAATTAAGATGAATACTGTAGTTTATCTAGCTCTTGGTTGACACTGACGTTTGTTTCCGTGAATTTTTCTGCAAAAGACTTTTTCTCTAAGGGTGATTGTATTCCCATAATTTTTAATTTTCCTATTCTTGTAGTGGTAGGGTAAAGTAAATTTTGACTTTCAAGTTTGGGAGCCACTCCTTCCCCAAGTTACTTACATAGGTCTTTAAAAGTTTAGGTGTTACTTGTAGTTCATTGTATACCTTAATTATAAATTCACATTGTTCAGTAATTAATTATCTCATTGCTCATTGCTTCATGATGTTATCTTAATAACACATTCTTGTTTTGACATGTACCATAACTGATTTGGTGAAATCTAATTTGCTCAGTGATATGTTGTGGATGGAAAATTGCAGGGTCCGTCAAATTTTATATGTTTTTCTTTTGCATTTTGTATTTCGATTCTTTTACATGGCTTTTGCTATGGTTAGATTTTTTATTGGTACAAAAAGAGGGATGAAGGGTAACATATATGATGGAGGAAGGCTGCGAAGTAAGGGGATTGTATCATGTAGCCTTGTTTAAGAATGAACTGATTAATAATGTTTCAGGAGGATCGGATATTTGAAACTGGGGATGTGGCTGAGATTCGAGAATCTGCACTCTCTGTGCATGCTTCTTTTTTAATTAGAGCTATGTCCCTGAGAGAAGAACACATCAGAGATATGTCTGTGAACCTCCTGGTTCAACTTAGAGATAAATTTCCACAGGTTAGGCTGATGATGATGCCACTGCTTCTTTTTTGCTATGATCTCGATAATTGACCCTTAAAATTTTGGAAGCTTTTTTGACCTGCAGATCCTTTGGAGTTCATCGTGTGTGGATTCTCTACTGTTTTCAGTGAATAATGACTCCTCCTCCTCATCACTTGTCAATGATCCTGCCTGCACTGCTGCGATTCGATCATTGTACCAGCGGATAGTCCGTGAATGGATTATAATGTCACTTTCTTATGCTCCATGTACGGCTCAGGGTCTTCTTCAGGTTGGCCGGCTCTCTGCTCACTTCCCCTCTGTACCATGAAAACCTTAATTTTTTCACGACATTTTTAGTGGTTTCTTAATGATTCTTGGATAGCTTTCTCCCGAGGCTTGAATCATGTGGCTTCCAACTTCTTATGGATACCTGGTAGCAATTTCAAGGAATCAGTTCACTTATTACTTACTTTCTGTTCTGTACTCTGTAGTTGTTTGATTTGTTTCCAATAGATAGTATTGAGTCAGTTGTGCTGTCCAGTTACTGAGTAGTACTCCCTCCAATCCATTCAATTCTTTACGTGGGGGTCGTTTTTGTGAGGAGAAATGGTGGGCCCATGTAAAGAATTGAATAGATGGGAGGGAGTAAAAGCTTTAAGAGGGCTGACTTCACATATGATTTTGTTCATTTTACTGTAAAACCATAAGTTACTCTCATATTCTTGTGATTTGTGCTCGTGGGCCAGATCCTGGGACCTTTACGTCCTTCCTCATTCCTCACATAAGTAAAATCGATTACTCTTTAATCATTGTTTATTACTTACTCTCAAAACTGCTTAAAGTAGTTGAGGATTACTTAATTCTAATTGCTCTGCATTCTTATATAAATTTGAATTTTGACATTTGTTTTATGGAATTTTGTCATTTTTCCACACTATCATTCAGGAAAAGCTTTGCAAACCAAGCACATTAGAGAGAGCACAGCCTACAACTGATGTAGTATCCTTGTTAACGGAGATACGGATAGGAACAGGTAAGAACAATTGCTGGACTGGAACAAGACCTGCAAATATTCCCGCAGTTATGGCTGCTGCCGCTGCTGCTTCTGGGGAAAGTTTCATATTGACAGAATCATTTAGTCTGGAGGTGCTTAGTACCAGTGTAACAAGCGCTGCTGTAAAATCAAAGTTCGCTGGAGAAATTGCTGGCATGAGAAGGCTGTATAATAGCATTGGTGGTTTTCAGTCTGGTGCACCAGCTGGCTTTGGTATTGGTATGGGACTTCAAAGATTGAGGTCTGGGGTTTCTTCTCAACCAACAAGCGAGAGTGACTCATTTAATGAAATCCTGCTGCAGAAGTTTGTGCATCTTCTTCAGCAGTTTGTCAACACTGCTGAGAAAGGTGGAAAAGTGGAGAAAGCATCTTTTCGTGAAGCATGTTCTCAAGCAACAGCTTTACTGCTTTCAAATCTGGTATGCTTGTGTTTTTATGTGGCTAATATCAGGTTGATTTGATCATTTTTCGGATCAGTGATCATTGCAGTTGTGAACTGTTTTTGCTCAGGGTTCTGATTCAAAACCTAACGTAGAGTACTTTTCACAACTATTACGGCTTCTATGCTGGTGTCCAGCTTACATCTGTACTCCTGATGCCATGGAAACTGGTGTTTTTGTTTGGACCTGGTTGGTTTCAGCTGCTCCTCAATTGGGATGTGCAGTCCTTGCCGAACTGGTTGATGCCTGGCTATGGACAATAGATACTAAAAGAGGTATTTTTGCGTCTGATGTCAAGTACTCTGGGCCAAATGCAATGTTGCGGCCTCAACTCTGTCCTGGCGAGCCAGAAGCTTTACCGGAGCAAGACCCTGTGGAGCAAATAATGGCTCATAGACTTTGGCTTGGATTCTTTATTGATCGATTTGAGGTTGGTTGTGAGCATTGCATTGTATACTGTGATTTGATCTCCCTTTGTCTGTAAACCCATGCTGAAACCAATCAACTAATTTTTGTGCACATGTTCATGTACCTATATTGCTTGTTGATGTATAAATTATGATTACTAATTTTCTACTATCTATGATGGGATAGTAACATTTTCTATGTTATTTTATTTCTGTAGGTAGTTAGGCATCATAGTGTCGAGCAAATGCTTCTTTTTGGGAGAATGTTTCAAGGAACAACTAAACTCCCTTGGAGCTTTTCACAACATCCTGTTGCTACGGGTACCTTTTTCACTTTAATGCTTCTTGGGCTGAAGTATTGCTCTTGCCGGTCCCAAGGTAACCTGCAAAACTTCAGAACGGGACTTCAGTTACTGGAAGACAGGATATATAGGTAATGACCTCAACTGACATACCCTAAATAAAACAGTGCTGGTTATCATTTGTAGCGACGTAGATTATCTAAGGAAGTTACGGGGCTGCAATGTTTTTGAACATTTGCGTTGGTACATTACATGCAGAGCTTGTTTGGGCTGGTTTGCATATGAGCCTGAGTGGTATGACACAAGAAGTAAAAATTTTGCTCAGAGCGAGGCACAATCGGTCTCTGCATTTGCTCATTTTCTTACAAATGAGCGAACTGATTCTACTCTGTCAGATGCTAAAGGCCAAACACCTGAAAATGGAGGCTCTGTGGGAGAAGAGGTAATGGTTATTAATATATAAAAAAGGAAAAGCTTTGTATCTGCACTTATTTAAATCTATGTTTGCGACCTTTTCATCCTTGACTTGTAGCTTGAAATTCATCTTGAGAATGTCTTGCAGAGAGATCGTTGTCACCTTGTTTGGGGTTGTCTGGAGAATTATGCTGCTGGGAGAGAAAAACGGAAGCAGTTACTTCTGATGCTTTGCCAATATGAAGGGGATAGGCTTGAAGTCTGGGCACAACCCACTAATTCGAAGTAATAGCATGATGCCAACTTTCTTTATCAAATTAGTATTCTTGCTTGCACAAACAGGACTCACATTTTCGTCGGTTTAATGATATGCACGGATTTCATTCGACTTTCAGGGATTTTACACCAAGGCCTAAAATTAGCGCAGAGAAATGGATAGAGTATGCCCGGACTGCATTTTCGGTGGATCCTCGAATTGCTTTGTGTTTGGCCTCAAGGTTCCCTACAAATGCATCTTTGAAGTCTGAGATGACACAGCTGGTTCAGGTTTGTTGTGCAATAATCATTGTTTTTTTATGGTTTGATTATTGAGATCTGGGTTTCGATCTGGTTTGAAAAATCATGTGGCAGAGTTGGTCCAATTTTGTAGTCGTCTTCAGGTCATTAATGATTGTCTTTTTTGCTACAGTCACATATATTGGAGCTTCGTTGCATACCTGAAGCACTACCATATTTTGTCACTCCAAAGGCTGTCGATGAGAATTCAATGTTGTTGCAACAGTTGCCTCACTGGGCCGCTTGCTCGATAACAACAGCTGTTGAGTTCCTTACTCCTGCATATAAGGGTCATCCACGAGTGATGGCTTATGTGTTGAGAGTTTTGGAATCTTATCCTCCTATACGTGTGACATTTTTCATGCCCCAGCTAATTCAGTCTTTGCGATATGATGACGGGGTGAGTTTCCTTGTTATGTATGTTCCTTTATCACCAACTTGTTGGATTATAACTTATGTCTATAGGACCTCCTGTGGCTAGTGAAAATTGAACAGTATGTTGAACTCAGCCAAAGAGCACCAGCAACCAGTACTTAAGTATTATGTCATGACAGGCGTACTACTTGCTGTTAGACTCCTAAACACATTAGCACTTTGTGGCCTTCAATTAATCTTTCTGTTCCTCGAGAATATTTTGCCTGTTTTTTTTTTTGTTTCGAACGAGAGATGAAGTTTCACTTTTGTGATGCGTTTATTGTATATGATTAAGTTGTTGACCTATTTATTGATATCTTACAGAAATTGGTTGAGGGATATTTGCTTAGAGCTGCTCAAAGAAGTGATGTGTTTGCCCATATTCTCATATGGCAGTTACAGGTACTGTCATTTGGTTTTTTGTTACTGCCATCACGAATGTTTTTCACATGATGTAATGTCTTTGTCTATCTGCAAGTTTCTGCTTTAATCTGACTGTGAAACTAACTGCATCCGTAATCAATAATAGGGCGAGACATGCGAACCAGAAGGTGGCAAAGAAGCTGATGCTCAGAAGGTAGTATGTTTTATTCCTCAGTTTTTTTTGCTTCTTCCAAAGAGCATGTGTGCACTCGGGCTATTTGTCGATGGTTTGCCTTTGTTTAACCTCACAGTTTTATTCTTAATACAGCATAGCGCCTTCCTGGCTCTCCTGCCACTAGTTAGGCAGCGAATTATTGACAGCTTCACACCAACGGCCCTTGACATATTCGAGAGGGAATTTCGTTTCTTTGACAAAGTCACATCCATATCCGGTGTTCTCTATCCGCTTCCAAAGGAGGAGCGTCGTGCTGGGATCCGAAGGTAGTTTTTAATGCTAACATTTTTGTTAATATCCTGATTATCTGTTTGATGAGCTGCTCATCATGTGTTAACCAGAGAATTGGAGAAAATTGAGATGGAAGGGGATGACCTCTACCTGCCTACAGCACCCAATAAGTATGTCAGAGGTATTCAAGTTGACAGTGGAATCCCTTTGCAGTCAGCAGCCAAAGTTCCTATAATGATCACGTTTAATGTGGTCGACAAAAATGGAGATCCTAACGATGTGAAACCCCAAGCATGCATTTTCAAGGTATCTACTGAAGTTCTGATTGTGTTCTTTTCAAATTATTTGGCATCTGGTCAAGCACTTTTTTCCCATTGTAAAACAAAGGGCATTGCCAGTTTTAAACAGAATGCAATATCATCTGTGTGTTCTGGATTTTGCCCAACAGAGAAGCTTTAATATCGACTGAAAGTGTAAAATGCACAATATATCATGAGTTGTTTTCGGCACCCTGATATACCTCAACATATGTCTCTACTGTTTACCATCCTCCACCCTTGCTATACTGTTGGAATTTAGGCGTGGCCGTTTATGAAATATATTGCAACAATTTTATCAATGTCTCCTTTGTTGCTTTGTTGATTGGACTCTTGTTCTTCCATTTGTAGGTTGGAGATGATTGTCGGCAGGATGTACTTGCTTTGCAAGTGATTTCTCTGCTTAAGGATATTTTCCAGGCAGTTGGACTGAATCTTTATCTTTTCCCGTACGGAGTTCTTCCAACTGGTCCTGAAAGAGGGATAATAGAGGTAATAATTGCTAGATGTGTCTCAGTACTTGCATGTTCAGTGTTAAGTGAATGTTGGATATGTTTTTGTTTTTTTTCCAACTTTAAATTCCACACTTTCTTGATTTGTAGGTTGTGCCTAATACAAAGAGTAGGAGTCAAATGGGTGAAATTAACGATGGTGGTTTATATGAGATATTTCAGCAAGATTATGGGCCAGTTGGATCGCCCAGCTTTGAAACCGCTCGAGAAAATTTCCTTGTTAGTAGTGCAGGGTATGCTGTGGCCAGTCTTCTTCTTCAACCAAAAGATCGCCATAATGGCAATCTTCTTTTTGATAGGTACGTTTGCTCGACTTATTAGAGTATAATCTTGGCGAAGTTGCCAGATCTCTATATACTAGTACTGCTTACACCCTGTGTCAGAATACCGTGGCCAGTTGGTCAAATCTCCATATACACATCCACTGAAGCTAATTTACTCCTACGTTGGCGTGACTGTTTGCTCTCCATAACCTCTCTTTCTTTCTTTTCACCAAAAACCTGTATTGGGTTTCAAGATTTTTATGATTAAAAGTTTGGCCTTTCAAAATAAATTCTTGTTGTATACGTACTGTGAAAGCCGTCTCTTCAGTCTTCGACCTTGAAACCTCATTTGCTTTGTTTTGAGTTCTTGTACTTCTAAGTATACTTTTCACAGAGAACACTAAAAATAAAAACTCTATTGCTACAAGGCCAACAATGCTGGCGTTTAACAGTCGTTTAAACTGCAAACGACAGAGATTACAAATTAATGCGTTTTTTCTTCGTCTTCTTCTTGTGTGGGTGCAAATGCAGTTTTGGAAGACTCGTACACATTGATTTCGGGTTCATCCTGGAAACGTCTCCTGGTAACAATATGCGGTTTGAAAGCGCTCACTTTAAGCTGAGTCACGAGATGACTCAACTGCTAGATCCTTCCGGAATCATGAAAAGTGACACCTGGTATCATTTTGTCGGGTGAGTTAATTCCGAATTCAGCTTCTTCATCCCTCGCTATAGTAATTACTCCGAGAATCATATTTCTTAGGCTAACATTGTTGCTGTTCGGGCTTATTATTGTTACAGTTTGTGCGTAAAGGGATACCTTTCAGCACGACGACACATGGATGGAATCATAAGCACGGTATCAATGATGATAGACAGTGGGCTGCCGTGTTTCAGTAGAGGCGATCCAATAGGAAATCTTCGAAAGAGATTTCACCCTGAGATGAGTGAACGCGAAGCAGCCAATTTCATGATACGCGTCTGCACCGATGCCTATAATAAATGGACGACCGCTGGCTACGATTTGATCCAATATTTGCAGCAGGGTATCGAAAAATAAATACCCAAATCAATCGGCCGCTAATCTTTGACACCGTAAATTGTATGTAAATTAATTATATGATCATCTCTTAATTCATTGTTACCAGATTTGTAAGCATAGACATAAGAATAAGAAACTAAAGTAGGAGTCTTTAGTATTGTGGGATACCCTTTAGCTTTGGGGTGTCTGTAAAAGAACAGTACAGTACAGTTTTTGTGACGGAGTTATTTGTGACGGAGTTATCCGTCACTTTTTTGTAACGGGTCAAATATGACCCGAGTACATATTAAAAGAAACTTTTTCTTCGAGGGCTATTTGAGTTTTTTGGACCAACATTTGCATATAGTATTTGGAAGATATATTTGTAATATTTCAACCGTTTTTTTTAAAATGAATTATTAGCTTATTAAGTACGGAGTATTAATTTAACAATGATATAGGAGTAGTATATTATACTAAAACATTTTATCATGATTTTGTCACGAGTCTGGGGTCGCTACACAAGGTATCTTGTCCAATTTCAGGTTTAAAGTAAAAATAATATGTTGTGTTTTCACAATTTATCATCTTTTCCATCACATCTATACACAAATTAAAATCCTATAATAAATCCAAAACTCCGAAATATTAAACTAATTAAAATTCTATAATAAATCCAAAATTTTGAAATATTAAACTAATTAAAATACTATAATAAATCCAAAAATCCGAAATATTAAACTAATTAAAATCCTATAATAAATCCAAAAATTCGAAATATTAAACTACTTTAATTACTTCCTACATTTTCTTTTTATCTTCTCATTCACTTTTGGCACATTTTTTTTTTAATGAATATAAAATGATAAATTTAGTAAATATTGAGGGTAGAAGTATAAAATGTGTGTAAATAGAAAAGAATAAAGGTATAAAGTGTTGTAAATAGTAAGAGTAGTATGGTAAAAATTATGGACTAAAATGGAAAGAAATGAAATGGGAAGATAAAAAAAAGTGACCAAAAAAAGAAATTGGGAAGATAAAAAGAAAATGAAGGAAGTACTAGATTTGGTTGGTCCAGTAGAATAATAATCGATTAAATTGGATAATTATTTCTGGCCCCAGTTTGTTGATGACGATAAAATAAAGGCGTAAGAGCATATAAATTATTATAAACCCATTATACATACAAAACGTAGCGGTAATACTGTAGCCCATTGGGTAGCGAGACTCTGTTCCGATTTGGGTTCCGAAGTTGTATTTGTATCGAACTTTCCGTCAACTATGATTGAGTTGTCGGAACTAGATTTAATATAATGAATTATGATTTATTAAAAAAAAAAAAAAAAAAAAAAAACCCACTTATTCAAAAATTTATGTTTAGGATGAAGGCATCATCGACAAAATTAAAGCACTAAAGCAAAAAAAACATAAAATTAAAAACAAAAGCAGAGATCAAATTAGAGAATTTTTTTATAAATTTTTCCTAAAAACAACATTTATTCGAATCAATTATACGAGTAGTCTTGTTTTTTTTTTTTTTTGACGATTATATATATGTAGTTGTAGCAGAATATAATAATTAGAATAATACTCAAATATAGTTACATACTTACATACGAATAAGAAAGAAACAATTGTTAATGATCTAAATTGTTCGATTATTGATTCATTAACGATGTTATTATTTACTAATAACAATGATAAAAATAACGGTTTTTCTAACCGTAAAAATAATAAGTACTATAGTATTTGGTAGTACAACATTATTACTATATATGGAGTACTCCGTAATTGATTAGCCTGGCTTGACCTGTGTGCCGTACGTAGTATATACATTTATCGTTGTTGTTGTTGTTGTTGTTGTTGTTATCGTCACCATATATAGTTGCTATAGACGCTGCGTAAAATGGAGTTTTGGGTGGCTAGATGGGCGGCGACAGGGCGGATATTGGTGGAGAAGATGCATTGTGGTGGTTATGGTGATTAAATAACTTTGATTTGTAATTTAATTGTCGAGGGAGGAAATGAAATGTGTGTTTTTGGGTTTAAGTTGTTTTGTTCCTGTTTCTTTTGGGTCTCTTGCTTTTTATAGTACACGCCCTAATCAATCTCTTGTGTAGTTGTGTTGTGTGTTTCCCGTTAGGGTAGGTCTCCTGAGAGACGGTCTTTCATTAACTTTACTGAGGGACTAAGTACAAATGAAAGTAACAGTGATACCAAACTTAATAGAAGTAAGTACGATTAACATAAAAGAGTATATATAAACGATTAACATAAAAGAGTATATATAAATATAAAGAGGGTACGCTTTGTTATAAAAACAGGTACAAAACAAAGTTGTCATTTAAGGAAACGAATAGAACATAGAGTGGTACGGAAGAGTGGTCTCTCAATAAGTTATTGAGAGACCGTCTTTCTCAAGATTTTGTGTTCCCGCTAATGGAGTATTATACCACCCGTTGTATGTACAATCAGGTCAATCACCTCGGTGTCCTTTGGGTAAACCTCGGGTTGTACGCAATAGTCTGCCAATCACGCACACCATGTAAGCCGCCCTTTGGGTGATAGACTCGAAGTCTAGATTGCTTGAACCTGAGTCGTCCCATGGAGTTGTGACCACATGGACACAATTATCAAGTTTTAAAAATAACCATCAATCTATAAAGGAAATAAAATACAATTAAAGGACGATTATGAATCAATTAATCTTTCTTGGGATGAATATATCGGTTTCAGGCAATGCGGATCTCCCGTTCCATTTTGTATCCCACTCTGTGTGCCACACCAATACACTGATTGACACATCAACAAGTGTATGATATTTGTTACTTATTTTATTTGTTGAGTAAGCGAGGTGTCATCCAGTGTATGATGTGGCACACGGAGTGGGACACAAAAATGGGACGGGTGATCAGCTCTGGGTTTCAGGACTAAAGCGTGTCAAATAGTTCTGATTTACATCGATAAAACGAACATTTTATTAATACCTAGACAAACGGATTTTGTTTTAATTACTTGCCATATTTGATATGATCGACCTTAAATTTAAAATTAAAATATCAGTTTTTAAATAAAAATGTGTGGTTATAAAAACTCGGATCCACCCTAAGAAGACTCTTGTGTAAAGCAACAATACACATGAAAATATGAAATAAATGGTGCAACAAAAAAGAGGTATGCAAATATGCTCCACTATTATTCATAAAAGGTCAATATAGTAGTATGGGGAGCATGTATAATTTTCACCATCAACAATGATGTTGTTCAATATAAAATCACACAACACATCATGGCTTCTTAATTGTGGGACGAATGAGCGATTGAGCGAGTAAGTCTTTCTTGTGACGTATATATCATTCCTAAATTAGTGATGAGTCTAATAATATAATATTATATCGTAATAGAGGTAGCTAGTATCCGATGCGAACAAACTATTTAGTGCGAACGGTATGAACTGGCTAAAAAACCTTCAGGTCGGTCGACCGGACCCTTGTCCCCACCTGGCCTAACGCTCTTTTTTGGCTTGTTCGCACTGAGTGTTTGTTCCTAATGGATCCTAATTAAATTATATGAAGTATATGACAAATCCAGGAAGTAACAAAATATTTGTATATATATATATATATCTATCTATGTGGATATTATTTGATCCGTTATTAATTTTTGATGGATATATTTATCGTAAACAAGAATTTAGGGGAGGAATAGAAGTACTCCCTCCCTCCGTTCAAGTCCAAGCTTACCCTTCCTTATTTTGACACTATTCACAATCAAGGATAGCTTTCGATATTCACGACAATCTATTAGAAAAAATATATCCATGTGAGATCTTGTTTGATTCGTCTTTAAAAGTATATTACTCCCTCCGATTACCTGTGTTCTTCCCTATTTCCTTTTTGGGCTGAGTTTGATTTTCTTCCCTCTTTCCATTTAAGGAAAGTTTTACCTCTTTATTAATTAATATAATATTTATCTCTCCTACTTTTTCACCACACTTTTTCTCATTTAATTAATATAATATTCATCTCTCCTACTTTTTCATTCTACTTTTTCTCATTTAATTAATATAATATTTCTCTCTCTTACTTTTTCATTCCACTTCTCATTATTCTACTAATATAATTACTCCCTCCTTATTTTCTTCCCCAAAAAGAAAGGGGAAGAACACAGGTAATCAGAGGGAGTATTAATATCCAATTTTCGTAAGTTTTACTAATATGTTACGAAAGATATTAACGATGCAAAATGCGCGTTGACAAACGTGAAAAAGCAAAATGGAAGCTTGGAATTGAACGGAGGAGTATAAACTATGGGGTCAGAAAAGAAATTCCCTTGGGAATTGGGATGAGAAATTGACAATTCAGAAACACCATCATGAACCCTAGACTACAATTAGTACATTTAGAGTAAGTCATATCCGACCCTCAAAAACCCTAATATAGTAAAGGCATCATTTCTAATTCATATTCATATTCATATTATTAATTAAAATTAAAAGGTTTGCTAATCATGTATTCATGAGTAGTTAATTAATGACTTACATGATGTTTTAGCATTTTTAATTTCGATTTTCCAATTTCTAACGTATGTTTATTGGACATATTTTGATATATGCTAATTATTATAGAAAGAATTACAATAATAATAATAATAATAATAATAATAATTCACAAATTCTTGGGAGATACGGTCTCTCAGTAACTTATTTAAAGACCACTCTTCAGTACCACTTTATGTTCTATACATACCCTTAAATGATAACTTGTTTTGTACCTGTTTTTATAAGAAACGTACTCTCTTTATATTTGTATACTCTTTTATATTAATCGTACTTACTTCTATTAGGTTTGGTACCACTGTTACTTTCATTTGTACTTGGTCTCTCAGTAAAGTTAATGAGATACCGTCTTTCAGGAGACCTACTCATAATAATTATCACGTTAAATTGAAATATTAACTCATATTTATCATCCTCTATATACTAAACACAAAAACTTATCTTTAAAAATTACTGTATACTAAAAGAATAACTCATCTTTAAAAATTTCCCTCGAAATGCTAAATCTTATTTATGAAAACAATATAAATCATCTACAAATTAAATGCAAATAAGTCAAATACTATAGTATTAATATTTTACAATTACAAAACGTTGTAAACTACGTACTACAAGTATTATTAGCTTCTTGACGATGTAATCATTAAAATTTATAAACTTATACTTCTTTCGTTCAAGTCCAAGCTATCGATATTGGTTTTTCAGACGTTGAAGTCCAAGGTTCTCATTTCCATTTTAGTCATTGTTTTAATATTAAACAAATACTTTAAACTTTACGTACATATTTTAAAAAATGTCACTATTTACTACGTTTAATATTAAACAAATAATTAATCTTTACACATTTGTGCCTTTAATAATAAACAATCGGTTTCTTCAAACTTGTGCTAAAAGCAAATGGGTAGCTTTGACTTGAACGGAGTGAGTATTATTATTCGCTTCATGAACATGAAAAAATAAATAAAAATATACAATTCATTACATTAGTAATTTCTCTCAATTAATAGTTTCAATTTTAATTCTCAAATTAAAAGTTGGGACAGAAATGTTGAAATAAAATAATTATCAATAAAAAATTTATAAGTAATACATAAAAAAATACAACAACAATTAAAAAATATCGTGCAAGTATGCACGGGGCTATACTAGTACTTAAACAACAACATTGTGATTTTTGATTTAATTAACATATTAACGTAAATCCACTAAATACACATTAGAAAAATTAAACTAATTATTAGAGAAACATTTATAAGAATAATTTTTTAAGTATTGAAAATGTGAGTTTATATTTCAAATTCTCGTGGCGTATTCAACTAATGTTTCATTAAAATATTACTCCGTATTAGCTTCTTAACCAGTACGCCCTTTGACACAAATTCAATTAAAATATTATTATTATACTCCTGAAATTATGTGCACCCCAATTAAAATCTTAATTAGCCCCGTCTTTTATGGAAGAGATCGACTATGAAAAGTCACATCGTCAAACCAATCGTTATAATTAAGTGATGGTTAACGTAACAATATAATTCAATTAATTGGTAGTTAAAATTTCTCTCTCAACTAAGCTATAAGTGACGAAATTGTAATATAAGGTACGATGTCGTTTAAACATACAAATTGAGAAAAATGGAATCGAATTGAAAAAGGAAGGGGGAGAAAAACTCGTCAAGACAAGAGGAATAATCACAAAGAAATGATGAAACAAAGGACAATTTCAAGCAGAACAAATCTCCCTTGTGACGGATATATCTGTCACAAATCGGTGACAGGTCAAATAATATCACTTGATTAGAAAAGACAAGTCTGGTAAGTAACACATGAATTTGTCTTTGGCCCAGTTTGACAAATAGCAGTAACAGATTTCTAATAGCGGATAATAATAACATAATACGGTTAGCAAATTGTATTAGCAGGTTTGACTATCAAATTAAATTAGCAGAATTAAAGAAGAGTGTTTGGTAATTAGCATATTACTGGAGAATTACATTGTTTTCATGTATAAATTCAAGATGCTGTTTCAATATGCTCCTATTAGAAGCATATTCAAAAACAGTAGATTCCGGCCAATTGGTATTTACCAAATACAGAAAATTAGTAGTTTGACAGTCAATATACTATTTAGGCCGAAATCCGTTAATTTTCCCTCAATATCTTGTTTGTCAAAGAGGGTCTTTGTCTGCCTAAGTGGATATTATTTGACCCGTTTCATACTGAGGTGAAGGATGGATATGAAGTTGGGAAGAATGGGCATTGCGCACGTTACTTAAGAGTAATGAGTATGAAAAAGAAAAGACTTTGGAAATTGGGAATCCTCTTATTTTCAATCAACAATCCATTACAATTAGAAGACAAAAGAGGGTGATCTCTTTGCACTTTCGTCAACTACTCAATCATCTCCATTTTGAATAAGCCAATAGTAATGCTTACGCTACCGTAAATTCTTGTTTGGGATGAAGATATCTGTCGTAATGTTATAACGAGTTAAATATGAAATACCCCACATTGATTAAATATCATATTTATGAGTGTAAATGACTAGTGCTTAAAGCGATTGAAAGTACTGCTCATATCAACAAAGTGCACTTCCTTTTCTGAGTAGGTCTCCTGAGAGACAGTCACTCACTCACTGACTTTACTGAGAGAATAAGTATAAATGGAAGTAACAGTAATACCGAACCTACTAGAAGTAGGTACGATTAACATAAAAGAGTATACAAATATAAAGAGGGTACGCTTCTTATAAAAATAGATACAAAACAAAGTTGTCATTTAAGGGTACGAATATGACATAGTGGTACTGAAGAGTGGTCTTTCAATAAGTTATCGAGAGACCGTCTCTCCCAAGAATTTGTGTTCTTTTCTAGTCATCCATGCAAAAAAAATCACAGTTAAGCGTGCTTGAGTGAAAGTAATCTTAGGATGGGTGATCTCTTGGGAACGTCTCCAGGCCAGAATGCGCGCATGAGTGAGGTCCAAATGCGTTGGAAAGGACTCGTGAGGTTAAAATATGTTGGAAAGGACTCGTGTTGGTATGTGAGACCAGTATAGAACCTGATGAGTTACCGCGACTAACATTTCCGGTGCTAATTTGGGTCGGGGTGTTACAAAATATTATTCGTTTATATATAGAAAATGATAACAATACACGTACTTCTTAGAAAAGAAGAATACTTTTGTCATTTTCTTATTATGACGGATATTTACGTCACGTGGGGAGACTCATTTTGATAACATACAACTCTTGAGGGATCCATGGACAAACTTACAAATATGAGCCTTTGAGACTATGTAAGTTCTGATCATGTGGATGTAAATTAGAGGTGACGATGATATGAGATCCGATAACTTGTGAGAATTTGAGTTTGACTTGGTCAGAATTCGACATGTGAGCTTAACGAGGTAACTCGTGTTATCGTTGACTCGACTTGAATTAAAAAGCTCACGATCCACTCAAACTTTTAATTTAATCGATTTTTGACTCATGGGTTGGATGTTGGGTATGGACATCTTATCCCTCTTAAATGCATTAGAGTTTCCACACCACACTGTGATGCTTATTAAGGAATACTCTACATCGTATGTGAGATTATTAATCTTCTTCTCTATTATTGCCATGAATGCCTTTAACTTTGATCCTTCCCCGTTATTGTTAATAAGACGGAGGTCACCTGAACAATAGATCTCAAATTCGATCCCTCCCCGTTATTGTTAATAAGACGGAGGTCACATGAACAATAGATCTCAAATTCGATCCATCCCCGCTACTGTAATGCGGTTAAGCGTGCCTTTCATTGAACCATTTTTTTGTTTTCACCAAGACGTATCCACAATTCAAAATTAATTAAAACATGGACAAACCCAATTTTATAGAAGTCCAAAACAATTTCCTAGGTTAAACATACCTCGTGTAGCGGTGTCAAGTAGGTAAACCTAGCAAAATTGACCTGACCCGACCCCAATAAGCGAACATGAACCCAACCTAACACCTGAATTGAAGATCCGAATTTGACCCGTAACCCGAATAGAGCAGAGCTATCCCGAAATTGACCGGACTATTGTTATAGAAAACAAGGTGATATCGCTAAAAAAAAAAAATTAAAAATAGAAAATCCAAAAATGACCCGAACCCGGAATGATCTGACCCAACCCGATTTTCGTAACCCGAAAAGGATTCAATCCGAAGCTGACCCAACCCGATTGACCCGTTTACCAGGTCTACAAATACGGATACACCGGTTGGAAGGAGTGTCGAGTGTCGACGGTCAACAAACAACCAACAAAAATTAAAGACAAAAAAAATTAAATTCGGGAAAAAAAAAATTAAAGACAAACCTGCAATTCCCCAACGACGTGAGCATGACAACTCCCTTTCATTCTCTCCATTAATTTCCTCCATTTTCCCAATTTAATTTTTTTGAATTTTCTTCGATTATGATCAACTACATTCATCATGAATTCGATTTAACCTAATTTCATCCCCAATTTACGACGATTTCCCGCACAATTTCCATCAGTTTTGATACAAATGGAAGCATTAACCGAGCTGTGCGACCTAATTGCGAAGAATCCGGCGAACTATTCCGACAAATTGCGGTGGATTTGCAGCCATTGTCCTTCGCCGGAGTTTCTCGCCACCGGATCGCCGAGAGTGACGCGATCTCAGCTCAATTCTATCCTTGCCGTCTCCAGGTTTCTTTCTTTGTCTCCCTCGCCGCCTGAGGACCGCCCTAGGGATGTTGTTCTTGAGTTTTTACGGTCTGTTACGACGTCGTTTCATCCTTCGTTTTGGCCGCAGTCGTACGCGCGAGACGCTATTGCGGCGTTTTACGGTGATTTTTTAGGTTATGTTTGTAAAGCCGGCGAAATATCGTCGGAGTTTTCCGATGAGGTTGAGAGTTTCTTCGGCGAGATGGTGATCGATGCGTTGAAGAATGCTTATTACGTTAGTTCTGAAAATTCGGCGATTTCTAGGATTTTTTTGGTCGCATTGTCCGATAGTTTTCCCCGTATTTCGAGCTCCGATGCGGAGAAATTGATCGGTCTTTTGCTAGAGCAAGTTACGTCCGTTTCTCCGATGTCGGCGAGTGATGCTGCTTCGGTTGGTGGAGGTGCGGCGTCGGGAATGTCGTCGTATCAGAGCTCGCCGGCGAGTGTTAGCTATTTTCAAGGGAATGGGAATGCTAGTCCGGCGAATGACGCTAGTCAGCTCTCAGGTTCGACTGTTGCATCCTCTCGAGGGTCGGAGGCCAATGGTGGAGGCAGCATTGCTTGGAAGAGCGGCGTGGTTGATCAAATAGGAGTGAATTTGGGTAGTGCCGGTAATGTTAAGAATCATGTTTCGAATTTTGAAGAAGAGAGTGTAGAGAATTTAGAAAAGCAGGAGATTGCATTTAAATTGATGTGGCATATTTTGAATGATAAAGTTGGATTTGATGCTAAGGTTGTAGAGCAAATTAGGTTAGTTGCGAAGCGGATTCTCCAGTCGTCTCCTGCATTCTTGAAGGTATAATTGAATTATGCTGCTATACTCTTTGTAAATTCAGCCAAATGTTAAAAGTACTATGATAACTGATACTCCGTAGTAAAGGACTTGTTGATTTAGGCTGAGTTGATTGTTTAGCTGAACTGATATGCTCCTATGTTATTCATGGTTGCTGGATTTGAGAGACTCGGTTTTGAAGGTTTGTTTGGGGCATTCTTTAAATAGGAACGCTAACTTTTTTTAGCGTATGGTGCTCTTACCTATGCATTTAGCTAGAAACTAAAAATAAATAAACGGGGTGTTGCGTGAATATTTGTAACTTTAGCTGAATGGTAAGAGTTCTTGATTTAGCTTGAGTTGATTGTTTGGGTTAGTGGATATGCTCCTATGTTATTCATGGAAGTTGAATGAATTTGAAAGGTGAAAGTTTGGTTCGGGTCTCATAAAATAGGGACACCAAATTTTGTTAGCGGATGGTACTCATATTATTAACTAATTTAATTGATTATCGGAGCAAATGCCTTGTTCTTACTTCAACAAAGTATTATTACCTAGTTGAATTGATTATCAGTGAGAAGCCTTTTGAACTTGGTATTTAACGGTGCATGTGTTGTTGATATCGTGAAATAAGTTGCGTGCACAAATAACTACGTTAGAAGATTCTAACCTTGTTAAATTAGTGTATTTTAGATTTTAAATCTGGGACGTTTGTGAATTGATTATGCTTGATCATTCAATTTTGTTGGAATTTGATACTGAGGTTTGAGAATGGTTTGGTGTTATTGTCAGATAAAGAAGAGGGATTGGACAGAGCATGGGCAGTTGTTGAAAGGGCGAGTCCATGTGAAGCTGTCTGTTTTTCGCGCTGCAGCTAGATTAATGATTAAGTCGCTTATGCCTTTTGATTCTGACTCAAAATCCACTAAGAGACTGTTGCTTGAGACCCTTGCGCTGATGATTGATGCCGCTGCGTCTTGTTTACGCTCGGTTTGGAGAAAGATGAGAATATGCGAGGAGCTTTTCAGTTGCTTGCTTTCTGTAATTTCTCAGGTAGCAGTAGCTCGCGGAGGACAACTACTTCGGGTTCTACTGATTCATCTCAAGCCTGTGGTGCGAACTGCTTGTGAACAGGTATATTTTTTTTTTGACTTTAATACATAGACTATAGGTTACGTGATTATGTCTTTAGTGTTGTGATGTTTTATGTGCTGGACAGGCAGATACTTGGGGTAGCAGCCAGGGAGCCATGTTTGAGAGTGTTCATAAGATAAGTTGTGAAATTATTGAATTTGGTTGGGGTAAGGACCGAGCTCCTGTTGATACATTCATAATGGGCTTAGCTACCTATATTCGTGAGAGAAATGATTACGACGAAGAGGTGAGTTTTTTCCTGTTTGTTTTGAGTTATTCTTGGCTGTGTACCCGTATTGTTTGCTCAGTGACTAATAAGTTCGACTTATCACCAAAACATATATTTTTGATTTCGTGCTTTTGTGAAACCTTGTATGAATTGTCTCATCATATGCAAATGCTTGTTCAATTTTTTTACTACTTCGAAGTTATTTGTGTTTATTGTGTAAACACGCCGCTGAGGTGTATCTGTATGGAAAATTGTATTTTAATTAAAATAATTATGTGATAAGTAGAAGCAGCCTAGTTTTAACTGCATTGATGTAAAATATCTTCTCATTAGAGTCTCATGTATT
The DNA here is from genome assembly GCA_958450325.1 of Agrostemma githago. Taxonomy (NCBI): domain Eukaryota; kingdom Viridiplantae; phylum Streptophyta; class Magnoliopsida; order Caryophyllales; family Caryophyllaceae; genus Agrostemma; species Agrostemma githago. Next base: position 69,621,143 of record OY288252.1, on the reverse strand, counting down.
GGAAGTTCTTTGGTAGCCTAGGAATTTAGGACCGTTAGTAATTCGCATCGAGTGTTCCAATTTATCATTGGAGGTTCTTGTTCAGCTTGTTGTTTCTTGTTTTATGTCTTGTCAGTCATTTTATAGTGCAGTCTTGTCCTAATACTGATTCTGCGCTGCTATTTTATCGTTTGTTTGTCACAACTGTTTATGAACTGGTTTTGAATCTGGTTAGGGGTACCACTTTTCATCATTTTAGCTTATCATGTATGTGGTGGAACATCCAGGGCGCGAAGGAAAAACAAGCGGTTCCTACTGTTCAGCTGAATGTTATCCGATTGTTGGCTGATCTGAATGTCTCTGTTAAAAAATCGGAAGTGGTGGATATGATATTGCCGTTATTTATAGAGAGCTTAGAGGAGGGTGAAGCATCAGCTCCTGGCTTATTGCGACTTCGTGTAATTCACCTATATGCTGTGAATATCAAATTAACAATAGAGCCAAATGAGTGCAAAAGTTTTTATTAACTGCTCACGATCCTTGCATTTTTTCAGCTTCTTGACGCAGCATCCAGATTAGCTAGCTTAGGCTTTGAGAAATCTTATCGTGAAACTGTTGTTCTTCTAACGAGAAGCTACCTGAGTAAACTGTCGATTGTAGGATCTACTGAGAGTAAAACAGTGCCACAAGAAGCTACAACAGAGCGAGTAGAGGTATTTCTGACACATGGATGTTAATTTTTGAATGCGTTTGAATAATGTGTGTAGCAGTCCTTTGCGTCAGTGTATGCTCAGTTATTTCCATTTTAGACTCTTCCAGCAGCGTTTCTCCTCATTGCCCGTGGTCTTACTGAAAGTAAATTACGTTCTGATTACCGGCACCGGTTACTTTCATTGTGCTCTGATGTTGGCTTGGCTGCAGAGTCCAAAAGCGGAAGGTAATAGTTTTTTTATATTCTGTTTTATCCTCTTTTCATGATATAACTATAAATTATTTCTAGTTTGAATGTTTAGGACTCAGAAGTTTATTGACTTCAATCCGATGTGATATACTTCATATTGTCTGTTCATTAACACTTCTATAGAATTTGTCCAACTTCAGTCCAGGACTGTTAGAAGGATTTTTCTTCTTCTTGAAAACTAAGACTTGTCCTTCAAAAGTACCTGAAATTGTGTTTGCGGGTTTGGCTTTTTAAGTTTTTAAGGCGTTTTCACAAGGCTTTATTTCATCACTGTTTGCAGGAGTGGAGCTGACTTTCTGGGACCTCTAATGCCTGCTGTTGCGGAAATTTGCTCGGACTTCGACCCAACCGGCAATATTGAGCCTTCACTTTTGAAATTGTTCCGAAATTTGTGGTTCTATATAGCTCTTTTTGGGTTAGCTCCTCCTATCCAAACAAATCAAAGTCCAAAAAAGGCCGTTTCAACACCATTGAATGGCGTGGGGAGCATGAGCACAGTAGCACTTCAAGCTGTTGATGGACCATACTTGTGGAATATTCAATGGGCATCAGCAATTCAACGGACTGCTCAAGCTACTCCGCCACTTGTGAGTTGATTTTTTTTTAAATCTTAGTTTGTTATGTAATTGTTAATTTGTTAAGCAAATATTGCCTCTCTAATGTTTTAGCATTTTCTGTGTATTTAATTAGGTTGTTAGCTCGGTAAAGTGGCTTGAGGACGAGTTTGAACTTAATGCTCTTCACAACCCAGGCAGCGGTCATGGGAGTAGTAATGAGAAAGCTGCTATAACACAAAGAAGTGCTCTTTCTGCTGCTTTAGGTGGACGAGTTGAGGCTGGAGCGATGAGCACAATTTCAGGTCTTGTGAACGTTTACAGTTATACTTTACTGTTTAGTACCTAAGTTGTGTAAGATCTAATACTACGTAACCTCTGAAATTTATACTAGTAAGAAATACTTCCCTCCATGTTTTTGAATGTCCTATTGGCCTACTTTTTGTGAGGGGAAGGTGGACCTATATTTGATTTGATTTTACAGTCGTGTCTCATGTGCTTGCTTGTCTTCTCCTGTAATTTTGATTTGATTTTGCTCTTTATTTCCAGGTGTCAAGGCCACATATTTGCTTGCTGTGGCATTTCTAGAGATTATTCGTTTTAGTAGCAATGGTGGCATCCTTAATGGCGGTCCTGAACTAAACGCCTCTAGAAGTGCTTTCAGTTGTGTATTTGAATACCTAAAAACACCAAATCTTGCACCAGCTGTCCTTCAATGTTTGACGGCAATTGTTCATCAGGCCTTTGAAACAGCTGTTTCTTGGCTGGTATTCTTCTAGCCAAACTTCGTAAACTTGCTTAGATTATAATGTATGCTTTTTTTATGAGATTACGGAGTTTGATTAAGTATCGTATACGTGAAATTATGTTTATAACTATGATGAATACTGTTGTTTATCTAGCCCTTGGTTGACAGTTTTATTTCCGTAATTTTTTTCTAAATTGGTTGTAGGTATGCCAAAGTTTTTCTCTCTAAGGGTCATCGTATTCACATAATTTTTATTTTTGCTATACTTGTAGTGATAGGTACATTAAATTTTGTCTTTCAAGTTTGGTAGCCACTCCTTCCCCAAGTTGCTTACATAGGTCTTTAGGTGTAAGTTCATTGTATACCTTAATTATAAATTCGCATTATTTAGTAATTTGTTACTTTTCGCTCATCGCTCCATGATGTTATTTTATTAACACATTCTTGTTTTGACATGTACCGTAACTGATGTGGTGAAACTTTAATTTGCTCAGTGAATGTTGTGGATGGAAAGTTGCATGGTTCGCCAAATTTTATGTTTTTTTCTTTTGGATTTGGTACTTCAATTGCAATATTTATTATATGGCTTTTGCTAAGGTTAGATTTTTTATGGGTACGAAAAGAGGGATGAAGGACAGCATATTTGATAGAGAAAGGCCATAGAAGGCAGGGGATTGTAGCATGTAGCCTTGTTTAAGAATGCTTTAATTATTAATGTTTCAGGAGGATCGGATATCTGAAACTGGGGATGAGGCTGCGATTCGAGAATCTGCTCTCTCTGTGCATGCTTCTTTTTTAATTAGAGCTATGTCCCTGAGAGAAGAGCACATCAGGGATATGTCTGTGAACCTCCTGGTTCAACTTAGAGATAAATTTCCACAGGTTAGGCTGATGATGATGCCGTTGCTTCTTTCTTGCTATGATCTTGATAATTGACCCTTAAAAATTTTGGAACCTATTTGCACCTGCAGATCCTTTGGAGTTCATCGTGTGTGGATTCTCTTCTGTTTTCAGTGAATAATGACTCCTCCTCCTCATCACTTGTCAATGATCCTGCCTGCACTGCTGCGATTCGCTCATTGTACCAGCGGATAGTTCGTGAATGGATTATAATGTCACTTTCTTATGCTCCATGTACGGCTCAGGGTCTTCTTCAGGTTGGCTGGCTCTCTGCTCACCTTCCCTCCATACTATGAAAGTCCCAATTTTTTCATGACATTTTTAGTGGTTTCTTAATGATTGTTGGATAGCTTTCTCCTGAGGCTTGAAACATGTGGCTTCCAGCTTCTTATCTATAACTGGTAGAAATTTCAAGGAATTAGTTGATTTTGGGCTGGTTCAATTGTTGGGTACTTCACAATGTAATGAGTCGATTGTGCTCTCCTAGTACTGAGAAGTAAAAGTTAAGACGGCTGACTTCACATATGATTTTTTGGGCTTCTTGCTTTGCCGTGCCGTGGCGGTGAATGGAATGGACGGACCAAGCACGTCCCATGGTTCATGGTGTGTCGTGCTTGGGTGTGCTTACTGTGCTCAACCAAATTCTAAAATTTATGCTTGTATGTTTGCATTTTGGGCGTGCCATTCCCAAGTAGAACGTGCGATGTTGTGCCCCACGGCCAAGCCCATGGCGGGTCGTGTCATGCCAAAGTGGGTTCGTGCCTTATTAGGCTGTTGGGCGTGCTGGACCGCCTAGCCTACCGGCAAACGTGCACATTTCCATCTCTACATAAGATACATAACTTCTGGGTCTGTATTGTAGAAAATTACATTTTCTGTTAATAGTTTATCCTCAACGCACAAAATATTTGCCACTTTTTTTTATCCACTCTTCTGCCTTTTATTTTCAGCTTAAAGTAGCTGAGGATTACTTAATCTTAACTGCTCTGCATTCTTATGTAAATTTTAATTTGGACATTTGTTTTATGAGAATTTTGCTATTACTCCGTAACATTTTGACTCTTATTCAGGAAAAGCTTTGCAAACCAAGCACATTAGAGAGAGCACAGCCTACAACTGATGTAGTATCCTTGTTAACGGAGATACGGATAGGAACAGGTAAGAACAATTGCTGGACTGGAACAAGACCTGCAAATATTCCCGCAGTTATGGCTGCTGCCGCTGCTGCTTCTGGGGAAAGTTTCATATTGACAGAATCATTTAGTCTGGAGGTGCTTAGTACCAGTGTAACAAGTGCTGCTGTAAAATCAAAGTTCGCTGGAGAAATTGCTGGCATGAGAAGGCTGTATAATAGCATTGGTGGTTTTCAGTCTGGTGCACCAACTGGCTTTGGTCTTGGTACGGGACTTCAAAGATTGAAGTCTGGGGTTTCAAGCGAGAGTGACTCATTTAATGAAATCCTGCTGCAGAAGTTTGTGCATCTTCTTCAGCAGTTTGTCAACACTGCTGAGAAAGGTGGAAAAGTGGAGAAAGCATCGTTTCGTGAAGCATGTTCTCAAGCAACAGCTTTACTGCTTTCAAATCTGGTATGCTTGTGTTTTTATGTGGCTAATATCAGGTTGATTGATCATTTTTCGGAACAGTGATCATCGCAGTTGTTAACTGTTTTTTCTCAGAGTTCTGGTTCAAAACCTAACGCAGAGTACTTTTCACAACTATTACGGCTTCTATGCTGGTGTCCAGCTTACATCTGTACTCCTGATGCCATGGAAACTGGTGTTTTTGTTTGGACCTGGTTGGTTTCAGCTGCTCCTCAATTGGGTTGTGTGGTCCTTGCCGAACTGGTTGATGCCTGGCTATGGACAATAGATACTAAAAGAGGTATTTTTGCGTCTGATGTCAAGTACTCTGGGCCAAATGCAATGTTGCGGCCTCAGCTCTGTCCTGGCGAGCCAGAAGCTTTACCGGAGCAAGACCCTGTGGAGCAAATAATGGCTCATAGACTTTGGCTTGGATTCTTTATTGATCGATTTGAGGTTGGTTGTGAGCATTGCATTGTATACTGTGCTTTGAACTCCCTTTGTCTGTAAACCCATGCTGAAACCAATCAACTAATTTTTGTGCACATGGTTCATGTACCTATATTGCTTGTTGTTGTATGAATTATGATTGCTATACCCTAAATGGTTTCTACATATATATAGAAGCTCCTAACCATGAGCAATTTATGGCACAAGGTGTCTGCTGTTTTCTTTTATAAATATCAAGATAAATTTAAAGCAATGGTGCCTGTTACGGAGTATTTCTTTATTTATTTAAAGTTGAAGCCTTATGTTTTGCTTACTAATTTTCTACTATCTATGATGGGATAGTAACATTTTCTATGTTATTTTATTTCTGTAGGTAGTTAGGCATCATAGTGTCGAGCAAATGCTTCTTTTTGGTAGAATGTTTCAAGGAACCACTAAACTCCCTTGGAACTTTTCACAACATCCTGTTGCTACGGGTACCTTCTTCACGTTGATGCTTCTTGGGCTGAAGTATTGCTCTTGCCGGTCCCAAGGTAACCTGCAAAACTTCAGAACGGGCCTTCAGTTGCTGGAAGACAGGATATATAGGTAATGACCTCAACTGACTGGACGCTTTTGGTTGGTATGATATGTAGTACTCCCTCCGTCCTTTATGTTTCTTCCTGGCTTTTAAGATTTGTGAAGAGTATTAAATTGAAACGGGAAGAAAGATAAAGGACAGAGGGAGTATGTGTTTTTGAGTTTATTTAGATAGTGCACATCATACCCTAAATAAAACAGTGCTGGTTATCATTTGTAGTGACGTAGAGTCTCTAAGGAAGTTACGGGGCTGCAATTTTTTTGAACATTTGCTTTGGTACTTTTGCAATTGGTCTTAATTCTTGAGAACATTACATGCAGAGCTTGTTTGGGCTGGTTTGCATACGAGGCGGAGTGGTACGACACAAGAAGTAAAAATTTTGCTCAGAGCGAGGCACAATCTGTCTCTGCATTTGCTCATTTTCTTACGAATGAGCGAAATGATTCTACTCTGTCAGATGCAAAAGGCCAAACAACTGAAAATGGAGGCTCTGTGGGAGAAGAGGTAATGGTTACTCCCTCCATATCATATTGTTCCTCCCCTTTCTTTAATATATGTGAGAGGTATTTTAATAAAAGGGGAGGAACACTAAAATATGGAGGGAGTATTAATTTATAAACAAGGAAAAGTTCGCATGTTTACTTATTTAAATCTATGTTTACAACATTTTCATCATCGACTTGTAGCTTGAAATTCATCTTGTGAATGTCTTGCAGAAAGATCACTGTCACATTGTTTGGGGTTGTCTGGAGAATTATGCTGCTGGGAGAGAAAAACGGAAGCAGTTGCTTCTGATGCTTTGCCAATATGAAGGGGATAGGCTTGAAGTGTGGGCACAACCCACTAATTCAAAGTAATAGGATGATGCCAACTTTCTTTATCAATTTAGTATTCTAGCTTGCATTAACGGGACTCGCATTTTCGCCAGTTTATTGATATGCATGGATTTCATTCAACTTTCAGGGATTTTACACCAAGGCCTAAACTTAGCTCAGAGAAATGGATAGAGTATGCCCGAACTGCATTTTCGGTGGATCCTCGAATTGCTTTGTGTTTGGCCTCAAGGTTCCCTACAAATGCATCTTTGAAGTCTGAGATGACACAGCTGGTTCAGGTTTGTTGTGCGATAATCATTGTTTTTGTGCATAGTTTGATTATTTAGATGTGGGTTTAGAAACTTTTGTCAAATCTTTGTTGTTTCTAATCTACTTTGGGGTTCTGGTGTATTATAGGATCAGGTTTGCACACATACAGAAATGTAAGGGTTGGTGCGACCTCAGTGATAGACTATGTGCTTAAGAGTTTTAAAATCCTATCTTTCTGTATTGCTCTACATTTATGCATTTAGAAGTCAACGGCTGTATAGATTGGAGCTCCTGTCATTCAAATTTGCAATCTTTATCGGCACTGTCCAATTTTTTTTTTTTTTTTTTTTTTTTTTTTTTTTTTTTTGTGATAAATTGTTAGAATAGTCCTAGTGGATTGGCTGCAATGGTGTTTTTTCTTTGAACTAGATATATGAGCATATCTGCTCTTGCTTCTTTGTATTTTCTCCTCAGTAGTAGTTATATAAATATATGGTTGGTTACTGATTGTAGCTGGTTGAATAATCATGTGGCAGAGTTGGTCCAATTTTGTAGTCGTCTTCAGATCATTAATGATGGTCTTTTTTGCTACAGTCACATATATTGGAGCTTCGTTGCATACCTGAAGCACTACCATATTTCGTCACTCCAAAGGCTGTCGATGAGAATTCAATGTTGTTGCAACAATTGCCTCACTGGGCCGCTTGCTCGATAACAAAAGCTGTTGAGTTCCTTACTCCTGCATATAAGGGCCATCCACGAGTGATGGCTTATGTGCTGAGAGTTTTGGAATCTTATCCTCCTATACGTGTGACATTTTTCATGCCCCAGCTAATTCAGTCTTTGCGATATGATGACGGGGTGAGTTTCCTTGTTATGTATGTTACTTATCACCAACTTGTTGGATTATATCTTATGTCTGTAGGACCTCCTGTGGCGAGTGAAAATTGAACAGTATGCTGAACCCAGCCAAAGAGCACCAGCAACTAGTACTTAAGTATTATGTCGTTACATGCCTACTACTTGCTGTTAGATTCTATTAGCACTTTGTGACCTTCGATTAATCTTTCTTTTTCACGAGAATATTTTGGCTGCCTTATTTTGTTTCAAACGAGAGATAAAGTTTCGCTTTTGTGATGCGTTTATTGTAGAGTATGATTCAGCTAATCTATTTATTGATATCTTACAGAAATTGGTCGAAGGATATTTGCTTAGAGCTGCTCAAAGAAGTGATGTGTTTGCCCATATTCTCATATGGCAGTTACAGGTACTGTCATTTGGTTGTTTGTGACTGCCATCACAAATGTTTTTCGCATGATGTAATGTCTTTGTCTATCTGCACGTTTCTGATTCAATTTGACTGTCAAGCTAACTGCATCTGTAATAAATAATAGGGTGAGACATGCGAACCAGAAGGTGGCAAAGAAACTGATGCTCAGAAGGTATGTTTTATTCCTCAGTTTTTTTTTCTTCTTCCAAAGAGCATGTGTGCACACTCAGGGGCTATTTGTCGATGGTTTGTGTGTTTGAGGGGGGGGGGGGGAATTCAAAGTTTCGGATTGGTGGTTATGGAGGTGGGTATGTGTTTCGGCTGACAGTTGGGGTGGGCAATGGGAGTTGGATGTGGCAGGTTGTGGTGCTTGGTGTTATTCCCTTTCTTTGAGTAATCAAACGAAGATGAACATTTGGGGTAGTCCTTTCTTTGATTTTGTCACAAAATGTTTTTAACTGTTCCTTATACGATGCTTTTTCTCTATTGGGAAATTATTGTCGTGGGTAACAGTAAATAAGCAAATGGAAGTCCTAAAATGTAAAATTTCACCATGGAAAACTAAGGTCTTCCCCATTAGCCCTTTATCCATCATAAACATTTCGACTACAGAAGCTATCAGAGACAATGAAGAACGTATTTCTGAGCACAAAATTCTCTATGCAATCTTCTCTGCTTTGACTTTTTGGGTTATTCAGAAGTCTAACTCTTTTAGTTACTGTAAAAATTTCCTGTTCTTTTGTAGAAACTAGAAAGCAGACAGTATTCTAGGTTGTCTTTGTTTAACGTCACAGTTTTATTCTGAATACAGCATAGCGCCTTCCTGGCTCTTCTGCCACTAGTTAGACAGCGAATTATTGACAGCTTCACACCAACGGCCCTTGACATATTCGAGAGGGAATTTCGTTTCTTTGACAAAGTCACATCCATATCCGGTGTTCTCTATCCCCTTCCAAAGGAGGAGCGTCGTGCTGGGATCCGAAGGTAATTTTTTTTAATGCTAACATATTTGTTAATATCATGATTATGCATCTGATGAGTTGCTCATCATGTGTTAACCAGGGAATTGGAGAAAATTGAGATGGAAGGGGATGACCTCTACCTGCCTACAGCACCCAATAAGTATGTCAGAGGTATTCAAGTTGACAGTGGAATCCCGTTGCAGTCAGCAGCCAAAGTTCCTATAATGATCACGTTTAATGTGGTGGACAAAAATGGAGATCCTAACGATGTGAAACCTCAAGCATGCATTTTCAAGGTATCTACGGAAATTCTGATTGTGTTATTTTCAAATTATTTGGCATCTGGTTCGAGCACTTTTTTTCCCTTGTTAAACAAAAAGCAGGCCTGTTTTAAACAGAATGCAATATCTTCTTTGTGTTCTGGGTTTTGCCCAACCTTGACAAACAGAGATGCTTTAATATCGACTGAAAGTGTAAAATGCACAATATACTGTACAATATAATGCACAATATACGTCAACATATGTTTCTACTCTGTACCATTCTCCATCCTTGATATACCGTGGGATTTTGGTCATGCCGATGATGGAATACTACGTATATTGCAACAATTTTATTAATGTTTCCTTTGCTGCTTTGTTGATTGGAGTCTTGTTCTTCCATTTGTAGGTTGGAGATGATTGTCGGCAGGATGTACTTGCTTTGCAAGTGATTTCTCTGCTTAAGGACATTTTCCAGGCAGTTGGACTGAATCTTTATCTTTTCCCTTACGGTGTTCTTCCAACTGGTCCTGAAAGAGGGATAATAGAGGTAATAGTTTTGCTAGAAGTGTCTCAGTACTCTCGCCTTTTTAGTGTTAAGTGAATGTTGGTAAAAAAAATTTAATACGGAGTATTATTTTTTTTTAAAAAAAAAATCACACTTTCTTGTTTTGTAGGTTGTGCCTAATACAAGGAGTAGAAGTCAAATGGGTGAGATTAACGATGGTGGTTTATACGAGATATTTCAGCAAGATTATGGGCCAGTTGGATCACCCAGCTTTGAAACCGCCCGAGAAAATTTCCTTGTAAGTAGTGCAGGGTATGCTGTGGCCAGTCTTCTTCTTCAACCAAAAGATCGCCATAATGGCAATCTACTTTTTGATAGGTACGTTTGCTCGACTTTTTAGATCTCCATAACCTCTCTTTCTTTCTTTTCACCAGAAACTTGTATTGGATCTTACGATACAGTCTCTATTGCTCTAGCGTCTCCAGATTTTAAGATCGAATGTTTGGCCTTTCAAAATAATTTCTTGTTGTATACTGTGAATGCCTTCTCTTCAGTCTTCAATCTTGAAACCTAATTGCTTTGTTTTGAATTCATGTACTTCTAAGTATAGTTTTCACAGAGGGCCCACAATGTCGGCATTTAACAGTCATTTAAACTGCGAACGACAGAGAATACAAACTAATGTGCTTCTTCTTGTGTGGGTGCAAATGCAGTTTTGGAAGACTTGTACACATTGATTTCGGGTTCATCCTGGAAACGTCTCCTGGTAACAATATGCGTTTTGAAAGCGCTCACTTTAAGCTGAGTCACGAGATGACTCAACTGCTAGATCCTTCCGGAACCATGAAAAGTGACACCTGGCATCTTTTTGTGGGGTGAGTTAAATCCGAATTCACTACTGTACTGCAACTACAGTGTCATTTTTCCTAAGCTAACATTATTGTCGGCCTTATTATTGTTACAGTTTGTGCGTAAAGGGATACCTTTCAGCACGACGACACATGGATGGAATCATAAGCACGGTATCAATGATGATAGACAGTGGGCTGCCGTGTTTCAGTAGAGGCGATCCAATAGGAAATCTTCGAAAGAGATTTCACCCTGAGATGAGTGAACGCGAAGCAGCCAATTTCATGATACGTGTCTGCACCGATGCCTATAATAAATGGACAACCGCTGGCTACGATTTGATCCAATATTTGCAGCAGGGTATCGAAAAATAATACTCCGTACCCTTTATCAATTGGCAGCTTAATCTTTTATCACCGTAAATTGTATGTAAATTAATTATACGATCGTGAATTAATTCATTGTTACCAGATTTGTAAGCATAGACAGAAGAAACTAAAGTACTTGTAGGAGTTCTTAGTGTTGTGGGATACCTTTAGCATTTGGGGTGTCTGTAAAAGTACAGTACAGTTTGCAAATGTAAGTCGGAATCATTCTATGTAATCTATATACTGACTACTGATCGAGTACATATTAAAAGAAACATTTTCTCCGAGCGTTATTAGAGCTTTCGGATCATCATTGCATATATTTTTAATATTTCGACCATTTTTGAATTTAATAACAATATGCGGAGTATGTTATTGAAAACCTTTTGTCCTGATTTTTTGCCACGTGTTTGTGGTCGTTACATAAGGTACTATGTCCGATCTCAGACGTAAGCAGAAACTAAAAATAGGACGGAGGGATACGACTGCAAAAAGAAACAAAAAAAGTCAACGACTTCAAGCTATGTAAATTGTCGACGATAAAAAGTGATTGGCCCTCTAAGACAAGCGAGGGTTAGTTATCACGGTTGGAAGAAACATAAAGTACGGAGGAGGTAGCTTTTAGAAACCAAAGAAGGAGAATCCAACACTACATTATTGATTATTTGCAAAGAAACATCACCCACGTACAAAGACAACAAATCTTTGCATACATATGTGGGTGGTTACCATACAACTGCATGTGGTAAATATATTGTAAAACCGTCTCACAGTAGAATTTGGGAGGAAGTAGACGAATAGAAGACCGGTTCAAAGTTACAAGCAAGACTAGTTCAACACACAATGGTTACACTAGTACATACATACAACCTCAAGGTAGTTCCACAATGAATCACAACCCAATTAACATGAAGAGCATCTCTTGCAATTCTTGCATTATTATTTGGTTGCTTCTTCTATTACCTTGTGTTGTTGTTTCTTCAACCTCATTCTTATTCGGCGACTCTTTAGTTGACGCCGGAAACAATGACTACCTCTTCACCCTCTCGAAGGCCGACTCTCCTCCTTATGGTATCGGCTTTTCACCTTCTAATGGACACCCCACCGGGAGATTCACCAATGGCCGCACTGTCTCCGACATCATAGGTAACCTATACTGCTTAGGCCCTGTTCTTTTCAGCCACTTCTCAGTTCATTTTGTCTCAGTACTTCAGCCTAATTCAGTTTAGTTCAGTTCAATTCAGTTTAATGAATGAGTTTCTCTGTTTTATGCAGTCGAGTCGCTTGGAGCGGCTTCTTTGCCACCGCCATTCCTAGCTCCTAACTCCCAAAAGGACGCGATTCATGTAGGGATAAACTACGCGTCAGGATCAGCTGGAATACTCGTTGAAACTGGACTCTTGTTTGTATGTGGAACGAACATACATCTCCGTTCTCTTAGTTTTTAAGTGCTCCATCTGTCTCAATCATTTGTTTATCTTTGATTAAAATACTCCTAACTGTGCTTGGTTCTATACACGCAGATCGGAAGGATTCCTCTGCCAGACCAAGTACAGTATTTCGAGCAAACGAGAGCCAACATTGTCGAGAGAATGGGCGAAAAAGCAGCAGACGAAGGCATAAAAAACGCGTTATTCACCATAGCAATCGGCTCTAACGACATCCTCAATTATCTCCAACCATTCACGCAATCCGTCCAACCTGACGTTTTCCAAGACCTAATGCTCTCCAATTTGACCATACAGCTCAAGGTATATGTCTATGTCTATGTCTGCATTTGCTCTGATACCATGTTAGATGAATCATCTCAACCAAAACATTGACGTTGATAATTTTCTACAGAGATTACGAAAATTAGGCGCGAGAAGGTTTATTGTAGTCGGGATTGGACCACTCGGGTGCATACCATTTGTCCGAGCCACGAAGCTTGTGTGGCTTGAAAAATGTTCTATAGAGGTGAATGAGTTCATACAAGGTTACAACACGAAACTGAAAATCGAGCTGGATTTGTTGAACGATGAAATGGGACGTGAGGCGGCCGTGTTTGTGTACGCCAACGCGTACGACATTTTCATGGACCTCGTAACTAACTATCATCATCACGGTAAGCTCATCGACTTACTAGACTAAGTACTCGTAATAATATTGTGATAGACTCAGTACTAGCTTTCTAATATTAGAAAGTACTTTCTAATATTAGAAAGCTGGTATTGATATAATTTCTACGGTCTGTCACAATATTATTATAAAGATATTATATTCAGGATCGATGACTATCATCGCTTGGGCTATTATTTCAGGATTTGTGAACGCGAGGGACCCGTGTTGTGGCGGATATTTCCCGCCCTTCGTTTGCTTTCAAGCCAACGACACGAATAATAGTTCGAGTTTGTGTGAAGATAGGTCCAAGTACGTGTTTTGGGATGCGTATCATCCTACCGAAGCTGCTAACCTAATCATGGCAAATAAACTACTCGACGGTGATCAAACAATCGCTTCTCCAATCAATATTCGACAACTTTATCATCGTACTTTCGCCTGATCAAGTACTCAAAAATGTATTCAGTCGAGTGTTGACGAGATTTGAACCAATTAAGTCAAAGTGAATTTAGTTATTTAGATCATTATATAGCGTGGAATTGATGATTTTAATTTGATGATTCAGAGCGAAGGTATAATATAATATATCGTAATCTTTACACACAATACGCTAAAATAATTAATCAAAGATCGAAGTAAATACATCATTTTTACAATATAATAAGCTCGTTACATACGTACAAACTCTTGACCGAAAATTAATTAAAACGTTAGATGAAAGACATAAAGTAGGTTAGAAAACTAAACGATTTTTCCAACGTGTATCCAGTGGGCATGCACATGTTAGAAAGACCGATAAAACTACCAACGTGGGTGTGTAGGTGTGATCAGTGGGCAGATGTTAGAAAACCCGTGTTTAGTTTTGGAGACCGCAATAGTCCTTGATGGTGCAGACGCCCATACGAGTAACGTCTTCGGTGTAGAATCGGAGCAAACCCATGTAATCAAATGGTTTGAATTGTAAAGGATGATCATGATCAACCATCTCCATTGGTGTTTGAATGGTGTCATTGGTTGTTGAGAATAATGCAAGTGAATATCTTGGTTTATTTCCTTTCATTATTACTCTATGTAATGGTGCATGGATTCTATTGTTGCTCCATGCCTACAATATTAATTACAATAATCAAAAAAACACAATATTATTATTATTATTATAATTATAATTATAATAAAGACAACTAATGACTCAAATTAATTATGAATATGGTATGATCTATATAGGGTTGTATATAAAGTGGTAAAAGAGAAAATAAATACTTACCACGTGTATTAATTCTATGTATTGATTTATGTGTGATTCAGTCAACAATTTCTAAGTTAATACCAATTTCAAATATTCAGTCGAATCCAGTTACTCATTAACAATTACTGAATGTGATTAGTCATCTGAAGTATAGTACTCGTATTTATTTGTTCTTAACTCTAATTGTGTGACGGTTCGCGTCTCATTTTAAAAAAATCCACGATAGATCTACTTAATTAGTTAGACTACATTATATTAACAATTAAAACTTAATATTTCAATTTATCATAATAATATCCATGTTAATATTACTTTAATTAACTACTGGACACACGTTAGAAAAACCGTTATATTAATCGCATGACTGTTTTTGTGTCATTTAGAAAAATCCACGATAGATTTACTTAGAATTACTCTATTAATTTCCTTATTATTATATTGTACGTAAGGTCATCAATAATTATCTGGTCTCATATTAATGTCAACATGGAAGCCGTCCTTTTAAAAGACTAACCACTCTTTCTATCTATCTCGTCAATTTTTTTTAGTTTTGATTACAAAAAAAAATCCTTACGAATAAAATAAAACGTAAATAAATATATAATCGAGACAGATCAGATGGGTCGGAAGTATAACGTACCAAAAAGGGTTCACCAGCCATGACAACAAAGGAATTGGGTGAAGAATGAGGATAAGTAATCCATTCACCACCTTTAGTTTGAACCTCGAGTCCTTCAACTTCATTTTGATGAAGTAAAGTCACGAAGTTTTTGTCAGTATGCCCTAATGCACCAAGGTTACCCTCATTTTGAAGGGGTACCCTATACTTTGCTATCCTTAGAAGGTACGACGTTGACTTAAGATGTGAATCAAGGTACTTTTCTACCCCGTAGCTCTCGAATATCATTCTTGTCACCAATTGTTCTAGCTCCGATGTTTTCTTTGCATATTCATGTACACCGTCACTGTTCGTTCATAATAATAATAATAACATTAGCGTCATTAATACGTTATAGAACGTGGATCAAAATATATGTAGTAATAACGTATATCTATATCTCTAAAATATCGAAAAACTATTTTTAGCTAGGCTACCTGAGACCAGGGGCGAATCCAGAGTTCAAATTTTGGGGTAGCGATTTCATCATATTTGTTTACTTCATATGAAAATGTGTCATTTTTACGAAGTTTGGAGTAGCAAAAGTAAATAATCTTAACAATATTTTTCAAATTTGGGGTAGCGAATGCTACCCTTTACTACTAGCTAGATTCCCCTCTGCCTGAGTACTTGAAATAAAAATTTCAAACATGGATTTTATACTTTATAGTAGTATCCGTAAATTATTATATATACGTAATAAATAAATTATTTTTTCTCTATTATACTCCCTCCGGTCACAAATTATTGCCCCGCTTTCCTTTTATGGCAGTTTATTATTTTTTGCCCCATTTCTCCACTTTCCTTATTTGTCACATACTAATTACCCATTTATCCTTATGAATACTCTTTATTACGAATTGTGCCATTGTCTTAACCAACCAAATTATGCCATCTATTCTCATAAATGCAAGATATATAATTTCTGGCCCACCACTCCTTACTTTTAACCTTATTAAGTGAGTTTCTTATTTTTCGTGCATAATCCTATGGGGCAATAATTAATGACCGGAGGTAGTATTATATACTGATTAAGTGTCAAGACGCCATCGTGTGGAAAGAAAATTTTGTTTGTATCGAGATGCTCACAAGAAATAAAATGATTACATAGTACTCCCTCCGATTACCTGTGTTCTTCCCCTTTCTTTTTGGGGAAGAAAATAAGGAGGGAATAATTATATTAGTAGAATAATGGGGGGTGGAATGAAAAAGTAAGAGAGAGAAATATTATATTAATTAAATGGAAAAAGTAGAATGAAAAAGTAAGAGAAAGAATATTATATTAATTAAATGAGAAAAAGTGTGGTGAAAAAGTAGGAGAGATGAATATTATATTAATTAATAAAGAGGTAAAACTTTCCTTAAATGGAAAGAGGGAAGAAAATCAAACTCAGTCCAAAAAGGAAATAGGGAAAAACATAGGTAATCGGAGGGAGTATTATTTTGTTTTAATATCCCTTATTTGATTGATTATAATGTATGATGGCGTAGCACCTGATGACAGTCATGACACAATATAATTTTTCTATATAATATCAAATTAAAATAGTCAACCTTTACATCATTGCAATGCAATGGAAATATTATTGTGTGCTCTATATATTATAATCAAACATTTTTCTTATATGAAGTTATTTAATAATAATACTCCACAGTAGTCAACAACAAAAAAACACTAATATCCGAAACCAAAATAGCTAGGGTTAGCTAAACTGGATTGCCAATTAAAATAAATAATCATCAATTAATCAACACTCAAAAAAATCAAAAAAAAAATATATTACTACCGAAATGGCGAAATGAAGTAAAATCTTTCCGTCTCTGCCATTTATTGTATCTTTGATTAAAACTAGGTATATCAGATTCAAATCATGCGACTAAGTACACGCTTCGTTGAAAAAAAAAACCTAAATATATGAATTTTCTAATATTGATATATACTAGGGTTAGCTAGCACTCAAAAATTTCTTTAAAAAAAGTTTAACTACTAAAATTAATGAAGTTCTAACAAATGACACAAAAGTAGACAAAATTCAACAATTAGTCTTTTGTTTCAATCAGTCATTTGTTTACCTTTGATTAAAATATTTCTCGTAAATAATATAAAATGTAAACAAATAAACGAGACATAAAGAGTATGTATGAGCGTGTAAATCTTACCAAAAAGCTTGATTTCCATCCGGCCACAAGAGACTAGTAAACTTCTTAGTATTCTCAAGTACCGGGGGATTCTCGAGGCCGAAGCTATCGAGCAAAGGCATGGGATTACCAGGCTTATAGTAGCCATGATAAGGTAGATTTGATGAGTTTCTAGCTTTAACTTGTTGTGGAAGATCAAACATTGGTTGTATGACTTTAAACACTTTGTTATGGAGTTCTTCTGTGATTTTGTCGTATATGGCTATGAAACATCCGTATTCTTCCATTGCTTCTCTTATGGCTTTGCATGTTGATTTCCATGGTTTTGTTCCTGGGTTCGAGTTTTCGCCGTGTAGGTTTATTGTAGGGAGCTTTGATGCTAATGGAGTTGAAGACATCACCATTGATGATATTTTGATTGATGATTGATTGATTGATTGATTGCTTCTCCTTTCGTATGATGTTTTCTCTAAGGGGTTAATTAAGAGAATAATTGAGTTAATTAGACTATTACATTTGATTATATATCGTCTTGAATTGAATGATTTTGGTTAGGACCGTTTAATGAGTTTGAGATACTCTGTTACGTTCTAAATGTCAAAATAAGGCTCACAAATATTAGAAAATCATACAGTATTAGGTAGACAAAAATAAATTATGGAGTATTTTTAAATAAGGATATCAGATTTTTCAAAGATAAAAGACGATATAATCAATTTAATTCCTTTAATTTTATATTATCCGTCACGGTTTTAATAATTAAGAACATTCTAGAATTCCCGGCCCCGATTTTAATTACTACGTGCATGGTGATTAGACATAGAGCGAGTACGTCAACTGAATTACTATCGTATTAGACATGCATGCATGCATGGTTAACACCTAACAATATCAAGTTGTTCTTAGCTAGGTTAACATACAGATTGACAAAAGTTAGTAATTTATCAAAAATTCAATATTATTAAGGGCTAACGAAATATATACTACTCCGTAATTAATACAAATGATCATCTTAAGATTCATATCAAATACTCCGTAACCTTTTTTTTGGTTTTTGGTGTTACGAGCAATAATTTTGATACTGAAGGGAGTTGAACAACCTAGGTCTTACATACATATAACGTGATAAACTAAACTAGTTTACATTCACTACTGTAACTATCTAGTTAATTAATTAAACCGATTGTTTCGAGTTAAAACAACGAGCATAATAATAGTATAGTATAGGAAGATAGAAGAATTCTTACGAATGAAAATGTGGTAGATAATTAGGACTTGTACTTACGTCGTAGTGTTGAACTGGATTAATTAGTATGTCTAATGTGATTAGTGATTTGTTTGTGATTATGAAGTAAGAAGAATGAAGTTGGGTTGGTTTATATATATATAGAGCTGAAAACGAGTGACAGTAGTACTTAGATAATGGAAACCCTATCATTATTATATTATTATGAATTATGAATAATGAAATTATGATTGGAATGATATGAATGAATAACCGACTACTTTCAACTGGGGTTACACACTAATTACAATTACAATTACAATTATTGCTAGTCTGTCTGTCTGTCATTATCCTAAGATAAGCAAGCTAGTAGATCATATTTAGGGCTAATTAGTCCGTCGTCATTAGAACTAATCCAACTTGGTTTAATTAAGGTCGGTCCCACTAAATGTGGCTAGGGGTGTGCATGCCTCATAGAATTAATCTAATTTTATTCGGGATCCATTTCGTGTTACGTCCAGTTGAATCATTATAAAAAAAATCGTGTAAAAATATCACGTACGGATCTATATATCGATTTTCCTTTACAACATTAGTAATTTGAAATATAATAAAGGTCATTATCGCATATCTTTAGATCACGATAATCATTTTGTTTTCCAATAATTATTATATTATTTGTTGTATTGAGAGATCGTCTTTAATTTACTAAGTGAAATGTTGACCTACTAATTAAATTGATACTTAAACAAAATGTACGTTTTTATTAACGTTATCAAGACATCGTCACTTATAAACTTAATTCTATATTGAATAAGACGGTCTTATGATAGGAAGGAAGAAGCGAGTTTGTAGGAATCCTAGGATTAAATTAGGGGAGGGAATTGAAGGGCAGTTGAGTTGGTGTTATAGTTAGTATCCATGTTCGGTTGCGCGTCAGTTTGGGCGGACCAAATCTTTGTTACGTCATTCATGCCATAATCGTATCTTCGTCTCCTTTATTTTATCATCTTTGACCTTCAATATTAATTCATTTCAATTAATTGTCAACGTCACTAATTAATTTACTCCACGTGGAATCCAACAAGTCCACCTCTCACATCAAATTCACCAAGCAAACTGATCATACACTTGGTATCCCTTAACCAAACTTAAAACGGGTTAAATAAGTGTCATTTAAGGAGATAAAGACGAATGTTTACCTAGGTCTCACCAACCTTACTTTTGTCTTATCCAATCTATTTGGTATCTATTTGACCTGTCATACGTTTGTGACAGAGGAATTTGTGCGGATCATAAAGGTATTAGGATGGGGTTTAGATCGGATTAGTTTTGGGTTGGACCACTTTTCGACAGAAAATTTGGATTCGTTTTGGGTGAGGCTAATTCAGTTTCAGTTGGGGGTGATTTATTTTCTGGTTTGTAATTTTCAACTTTTTTACTATGATAATATTTGGGTCAGTTTCGTGTTAGGTCGAGTCAATTCATGTTACGGATCAAACTCGGATATTCAGTTTGGATTAACTAATCTTGTCTATATATCGTTAAAGTCTTCGATGTTAACCAGTTAATTAAAGCGAGTTTTGTTTGTGAGACCTGAGGGAAGTGGACTGAAGTTTAAAAAACGTGTAGGGAAGATCCTGGAGATTTTGTTGTTGCTTGGACGGCTGATTCATTCATTATTCATTGTCATTGATTAGTTTCTCGTTAAGTATTCATTCCCCTGATCGATGATCCACAGTTTCGATTGCAACATAAAACCACAGTGTTGACTTTTCCACAGGTATTGCCATTATTTGGTTGACCTTGTATATATTTGGGTGGCATATGCAATTAATTTATTCACTTTTAATTGACTTTGACTATTTCATTATCTATTTTTTTTAATAAAGAATTATACTCCCTCCATCCAAATTTAAACTTCATGGGGGAGTAGGCACAAAAATTAAGGGTGTAATGTAGTGTGTGGTGGAAAATGAAAGTTGAGAGAAAATGTGGGGTCAGAAATGATATGAACCACAAAAATCAATCAAAAAAGGAAATATTGTAAGTAGAAAGTTTAAAGATGGACAATCCAAAAAGGAAAGTAAGAAGATTAAAAATGGATAGAGGGAGTATATCACAGTACCAAATACTCCCTCCGATTTTTTATTATCTTCCCCTTTGGTTTTGGCCTTTTGGGGAAAAAAACAAGGGCGTATGAATGTGTGGTTCAAAATAAAAGAAGGAAGAGAGAAATGTAAGGGTGATTCTAGACCGCATGTTGATGGTCCAAAATGGAAATAGGGAAGAAAGGGTGTTTCAGCACAATAAGGAAATAGGGAAGATAATAAAAAGTCAGAGGGAGTATTTCTTAGTATAGTGGTTAAGATTAGATGGAATTAAAGGAATTAAATGCGCGCTTCGTTGAACCAAAAAAAATTATATATCACGGCATCACCATCTTCAAGCTGGTGAGTACCAATGTTGTAAAATCGTCTACTGTTTACGAATGGTGATAAAAATTCTTTTATATCGTTGATAAATTGCAACCATCGCCCAAACATAAGTTTGTTCCCATCCCGATATATTTTATTTTGTCGTGATATTTATTTTCCTTTTCTCCATTTACTTCTATGTAATCTTCATAACAAAAGAAAATATTTCATTTTTTGGTCTCACGTGGAAGTTACTGTTTGCAAAATGCACTGTATATGTTAAAAGAACTGTATCATTATAATTTTGTCGAAGTTGTTAATTGAATAACTCCATGAAATTTTGGACCGAAATTTCAAAAAAAAAAAGTGCAAATTCCAGTCCAACCGGTTCAATCTTGGACCGGATTTTTTCCGTCCTGGACCAGTACAAAGCCCTACATATACTGGTAGATTAGCCCATTTAAACTTAAGTGTTTACTCGGGAGTTCAAAAGATTTCGTGAAATTTGCTACTACCTCCGATTCTTGAAAATGTCTCACTTATTAAGATTCGTGCAGAATATTCTATCAAATTGGGCAATTCCAAAATATCGGAGGGAGTAATATTCATAAACACAGTAAAACAAAGTCACTCATAGGAAACTCTACATTATTCCACAAGTGTGTGCAGATGATATTCCAGAAAAATTGTTGATATGATATTGTATCTTCAGACTTCATTCCTGTCTTTAATAAAAATCCACCATTTTTTCTTAACAAAAAAAAAGAGAAGAAAATAAAACAAGTCTGGCTCGAAACAGCTGAAAGTCCGTTCCAAGTAACAGCTTATTTAACTCCGGAAAAGATCATCATACGAAGTTCAACTGAACGGCAACTACGCTTCCATCTCTGCAATGATCAAACAAAAACTGTGAATATTAACGACGTGTAAATGGAACAAAAACTGTCCTGTAAATAACATTGACTGGCAAAAACAGAACTCTCGAAAGCATTAAAGGAGTTTCAGGTTGAAAAGTTGCAGATCGACTTATGTAGGAGCTCAATCTAAGCGTGACAACGTGTGAAGCCTCACATTCAAGTGGACAGGTTGGGGTCAGGTTGCACCCTGCAAAAGTCTTCTTGAGTATATAAGCAACATAATCGTGCTGATCAGATTATTGTACCTTAGGCATTCGTCGTGAATTAACTCTGCCTAGGTTAACCTTAGCCGATCCCAGACCCAGATAAAAGAGGAGGATTTACGGCAGGTGGGTGACACTTGACAGCCATTAGTAAAACTCGCCACACGGAGGTTGAAAAGCTCACCCGAGAGTATTAGAGTTAAAAGAGAGATGAAGAAAAATGCATGCTCATTTCATCATGAACCTTAATCTTTTACACCCGATCCCAAAAGCTACAGATACTCATTAAACCATTGCTTTGCAAATGTTGAACACTTACAACTCTACAAAAATTAGCAGATCACTTCTATTTCACACACGTGAAAATACTCGATAATTCACATTCAAACACTAATACCCCAAAAAAAATCCCACATTCCGCAACATAAACCGCACACAATCACGATTCTCAATCACTTCTCCACCATTTTCGATACCAAACAGACATGGAAGATTACAGTATTATCTGATGATATGAAGGTTTACCCTAAAGTCATCCACATTTCATTCCATTCCCACAATCTAAAGCATACCCGATTCCCACAATCATCAAATACCCCTAAAAATCCAACCTTTTTGGATTTCCCAACTCTTTACGGTATTGTCTGATGAATGTGATGGTAGGAAGGTCTACCCTAAAGCCATGCACATTTCACCCCATTCCCGAATCTAAAACATACCCAATTCCCACAATCATCAAATACTCCTAAAAATCCATCCTTTTTCGATTTCCCAAGTCTTTACAGTATCTCGTCTGATGATAGTAAGGTCTACCCTAAAGTCATCCGCATTTCATCCCATTCCCACCATCTAAAACACACCAATTCCCACAATCATCCAATACTCCTAAAAATCCATCCTTTTTAGATTTCCCAACTCTTTACAGTATTGTCCGATGATAGGAAGGTCTACCACTCTACCCTAAAGTCATGCACATTTCATCCCATTCCCACATCTAAAACATACCCAACTCCTACAATCTAAAGCATACCCAATTCCAACAATCATCCAATACTCCTAAAAATCCATCCTTTTTGGTTTGCCCAACTCTGTACAGTATTGTCTGATGATAGTAAGGTCTACCCTAAAGTCATGCACATTTCATCCCATTCCCACATCTAAAACATACCCAACTCCTACAATCTAAAGCATACCCAATTCCCACAATCTTCCAATACTCCTAAAAATCCATCCTTTTTCGATTGCCCAACTCTTTACAGTATTGTCTGATGATAGTAAGGTCTACCCTAAAGTCATCCACATTTCATCCCATTCCCAAATCTAAAACATTCCCAATTCCTACAATCTAAAGCATACCCAATTCCTACAATCTAAAGCATACCCAATTCCGACAATCTTCCAATAATCCTAAAAATCCATCCTTTTTCGATTGCCCAACTCTTTACAGTATCGTCTGATGATAGTAAGGTCTACCCTGAAGTCATCCACATTTCATCCCATTCCCAAATCTAAAACATACCCAATTCCTACAATCTAAAACACACCCAATTCCGACAATCATCCAATACTCCTAAAAATCCATCCTTTTTTGATTTCCAAACTCTTTAGGGTATTGTCTGATGATAGTAAGGTCTACCCTAAAGTCATCCACATTCCATCCCATTCCCAAATCTAAAGCGTACCCAATTCCCAAAATCATCCAATACTCCCAAAAATCCATCTTTTTTGGATTGCCCAACTCTTTACAAACCCTAAAATTAGCAGAAATCACAATTCCCAAATCTACATAAACCCTAATTTAACACAGCTACCCAACAAAAGATCACTGCAGTCTGACCTAATTCAAGATCACTAATCCCCTAACAAAAATCCCCTTTATACACAAATCGCAATTGAATCCATCAAATCAAATCAAAAACTC
The DNA here is from genome assembly GCA_958450325.1 of Agrostemma githago. Classification (NCBI taxonomy): domain Eukaryota; kingdom Viridiplantae; phylum Streptophyta; class Magnoliopsida; order Caryophyllales; family Caryophyllaceae; genus Agrostemma; species Agrostemma githago. The sequence goes on along the minus strand of OY288252.1, from coordinate 69,597,263 downwards.
TCAATCAAAAAAAATTTACCTAAACCCAGGTGGATGAATCAATGATGAGAAGGAGGAGGAGGAGAGGAGAATTTGTTGTAGATGGTTTCACCAACGAGGTAAACGCAGAAAGCGGAAACACCAATGCCGAAACCAGGAAGAGCATGGCGGAATTGATTGGATAACATTGGATGTTTCCTCCATGCATCCCTTCTCCTGAAGAACTCTCCTGTTGTTCCTAATTGCTTCCCCATTTTTCTTCCTTCTTTCTCTCTCTACTTTGATCTTCTATGAACTTTGATTGAGGGTTTGATTTTGTTTGTGTTTCCAAAGGAGAGTTCACTTTCTTGAGTTGATTACTTGATTACTTGCCCATGGACCTTGGTATTAATGATCCGGTTATCCGAACTGATCCGATATTTGACCCGAATCCCGAATACAATTCGAAAACTTGAATATGTGATTTGGAAATGAGTTTGGATTGGATATTCATTTTCGAAGTTTTTGGATATTGGGAAAAATCTGAACCGAATCCTAAAACGAAACAAATACATAGTGTTTGGATATGTCTTAGTTTTGTGTAGTATTCACTTGCTAATACGAGTAATAGATAGATATTCAGTTTTCAGTAGAACGAAGGACAAATTTTTGTTTGTGACGGGTATATCCGTTATGAATGTACGACGAGGTCGAATATAACCCACTTGGGTAGATAAAGACAATCAATTTACTACTTCATACTTGATCTGTCACCAATTTATGACGGATATATATTACTCCCTCCGGTCACAATTTATTGCCCCATTTTATTAAAATACATCTCACATATAATCATAATATGGGGCAATAAATTATGACCGGAGGGAGTATAAGGTAAACTTATTCAAAATTAAAGTGGTGTTATTGACTACAATCATATTCACATGGTGCCATGAGTCCATTTACCTACTCTTCCCACTTTTGAGTTTTGACCCTTTGTCAAGTATCCAAAGACCAAAGTCCCCCTTCACAAGTTTAGCATATGCATATGATCCATAACAACCTCACAAAATCTACTTTTGGTTGAGTTTTTAACATTATTAACATTATTTATGAATGTAGTTTAATGCTAGTAGTACCAAACAATCTCATATTTTCATCTATTTACCTAAAATATCATTAGGTGGACGGTAGATCCAATAAAACAATTTAATTTACCAATAATACTTTTACTTTTTACTCATTTTCTGTAAACCTTGGGGTTGTCGGGTTGATGGAAGGTACTCGTAGACTCGTAGTAGATACATTAATTATTTACCCCTTTAAATTCTATGACTGATATATCCGTTCTAAGAAAGACCAGCCGAACGGAAAATGCATGATTCAAAGAACCAAGAGGGACTAATATAGTAGTGTTGCCACTCTCACAGCAAGCAAAAAACCCTTTTTTGCAGTATATGAGTGTACATGAGTATGACCCCATGTTTTTGCAGGAAAAAAACAGCTCATTCTTACACACACACACACACAATGCAACAAAAACACACCCACACCCATTAATTCAATAACTTAGTAGTATTATTATGCTCATCTCTCCTCACTTCCTTCTCTACTTACTCTTCAACCCACCTCAACTCAAATCCCTCACATTTCACTGATTTCACCCAAAAGATGAAACCTTTACTCCTCATTCCACTAACAATCCTCCTCATTTCACTCCAAACAACCACCTCAACACAACCCATGTACTGTTCTGATACCAGCAGACTATGTTCTTCATTCATTGCTATGAAACCAACATCAAATGAAACCCTCACCTTACTCCAAAGCATGTTTGATGTGTTACCAAAGGATATAACAGTTGAAAACAGCAATAAAGATTACATCTTTATCAAAAAAAACTGTTCTTGTGATCCTAGATTGAGGAAATATTTGACTACAACTACTTATACTGTGAGAGAAGAAGGGAAAAATGGTGGGTTTGTGAATGATTTGGTGGATGATGAATACCAGGGTCTTGCATTTCTGCCTGAATCAAATAGTAGTAGTGGGAGTAGGGGGAGGAGGAAAGCTAGGGTTGGGGAAGTGGTTTCAGTGAGGTTGTTTTGTGGGTGTTCAAGTGGTTTGTGGAATTATTTGATGAGTTATTTGATGAAAGATGGGGATACTATTGCTTCTTTGGCTAGTAGATTTGGGGTTAGTATGGATAGTATTGAACAAATTAATGGTATTTCTAATCCTGTTAATGTCACTGTTGGTGCTCTTTATTATATCCCCTTAAATACTGGTTGGTCCTCCCTCTCTTACTTCTCTTGCTCTTTCTTTTTCAATTTTTCTCTTAATTAATGCATGTGAAATCATGGATTTGATCTTTTCTGCATTTGTGTGACGGGTTATCTGTCGTATTGTTGTAACGGGTCCGCATTCTTCCTAGGAATAACAATGTTTTTGTCTTTTTTTGTCGAGATGGGTAACAATATGTTAGATATCTCCGTCACAAACAAGAATTTGTGTTTCTGCATAGTTTTGATGTGATATACCTTGATTCTCCTAAAATCCCATGAAACTGTACTTCATACAAATCTATTGTGTTGTTTGATTGCCTCCGAAATGGAGGAAGTTGCTTGCCTAGGCGGGGTAAGTGCACGGTGGAATTCTACTTCAGACATGAAACCAAACACGTTTTGCTAATTCATGTGAAACAGAAGTTCCCGGGACAATGTACTTCCTAGTCTTCCTAGGTTAGGCTAGGCATTGCAAATTCCTTTAGCGAACCAAATGACCCGTTGGTAAATGTTTGATTAGGTGGTGGTGGTCGTGGTGGGGTTTGTTAAATCTAGGAATTTATGTACAGTATAGTATAGACATTGTTCGTATCTCCGAGGGTGTGATTGAATAGTGATTGAGAAGAATGTTTTTAAGGATTTGAGTGATAAAAGGAGATGTTTCCCATACTTTATGTTGCGCAATGTGGCATCACCCCATGAGAAAAAACAAAGAGTATGTAGATCTTTTGACGATAAATAAATTTTTAAATGTCTTTTGAATTCCCTGCAGATGGCATAGTATGAACATGTAGGTGCTACTTTTCCCTTTTACAAATATGTTAGGAGAATTTTCGTTTTCAAGATGATGGGACCCCAAACATATACTCCTATATCTGCAGTTTGCTCTTCTTATGGTTTTGGTATCTCCGAGGCTTTGCAAAAGCCGTTGTGCTACAACACGGCATATTGTGTGCATTAATACTCATTTTGTAGTCGTTACACTTGATTGATGGATGTATATGGGTGATCATGTATTGATGATCGAATGTTTTGGCTTTCGCATTGCTGCATGTTGAGGGTATATTAAATGTCGGATGTGTAAGACGCTCGGATCATATTATTTATAATTCTTGCAGTTCCTGGTGATCCGTACCCCTCAGAGACTAATATTTCGCCGGCTCCAGTTCCTACACCATCCACGAGTAATGTAACAGGTACGCTTGAGGAATGCTATATCATCATTTCTTGCAAGAAACCATTTTCCATTGCATTGCTTAAGATCGAAAAAATGTTGAAGTGTCACAATCGTCTTGACAGAATATATCCAAGATCACGGGAAGCGCATGCCGTATGGATGGATAGTTGCAGGATTGGGGATTTGCTTAGCTTTGGTTGTCATAATTGTATTTGTATGTATTATCTTGAGGTCATCTATCTGCCACTCTGACGGTCAAGAAACTCATCCCGAAGATTCTAGCGAAACGCGTGCCCATAAGTTTCAGATTCTCAGGAACTCGAGTTTCTGTTGTGCTTCTGGACGGTTTTGCAATAGGTCCGATGACTGGCAGCAAACCCGTGTCGTACAACCAAACAACCATCGTCAGCTGAACATTCCAAGAAGTATGTTTACCCTACAACTTTTATTTCCTGTAAATTAGGCTCTTGTCTGTGGAAATTACATGTTAGTCTCACGTAACAATCTTCTAATCGGCTGCAGCCATAGGAAACGAGGCTTTCGAAGTGGAGAAACCGCTTGTATACAATTATGAAGACATCTTTAGTGCGACTGATGGGTTTTCTGAAGCAAATCTTCTCGGACATGGAACGTATGGCTCCGTGTATTATGGTGTCTTGCATGACCAGGTAAGAATGCACAATGCTCTTAGCATAATACGGTCGAAAATTAATTTTTTTTTTTTAAAAAAAAAAAGTTTATTAATTTGCATTATAAGATCGAAATTTTCGACAGGACATCATTAAAAAAAAAAATTGCGGTGTATCACTTGTTCTATGCAACTTTTCTTATAGGAAGTAGCAATCAAGAAGATGACTGTGACAAAAACTAGAGAATTCACGGCAGAAATGAAAGTTCTATGTAAGGTTCATCATACAAATTTGGTAAGTTTCTCGAGGAAAAGTGATGGTTAATTCTTATTTTTGATTTCTAATCTATTTATGCCTAGTATAAGTTATCAATGAACTCATTCCATTTTCTCTCCTCCACTCGTTGAACTCGTGAAGGTGGAGTTGCTTGGTTATGCAGCCACTGACGAAGACCTCTTTGTTATCTACGAATTTGCACAAAAAGGTTCGCTTAAGAGCCATTTGCACTATAAAGGTGAGCTCATTTGACCGCTTCCATAATCGGTCTTCCTGTGTTCCAAATACCTATGTGAGTGAGACTTATGTCGTCCAATGATTGTTACACAGGGAACACGCCTCTTTCGTGGATCATGAGGGTCCAGATTGCTCTTGACGCTGCTCGAGGTTTGGAGTATATTCATGAGCATACCAAAGCCCATTACGTTCACCGCGATATCAAGTCGAGCAATATATTGCTTGATGGAGCCTTCAGGGGGAAGGTTATTTCTTGGAACAAACTATATTCTTCATAGTCGATAATTCTTATTTATGCAAGCGTGACTGGTTAAATCTGCATCAACTTCAGATCTCAGATTTTGGCCTGTCGAAACTCCTTGGTACAGCCGGGGATGGAGAAGCTTCTGCGACAAGAGTTGTTGGAACTTACGGTTATCTAGCACCCGAGTGAGTACAATGTCCCAATCCTAGACTCATTGGTCCCCCATATCGTTATGGGACTAAGGCTTTGATGTTGTATTGTCGTTGTAGGTACCTGAGCAACGGTCTAGCGACAACCAAAAGCGATGTTTATGCATTTGGGGTGGTTCTTTTTGAAATGATATCCGGGAAGGAGGCTGTAATAAGGATGGAAGGCATGCTGAAAGGTCCAGAGAGGCGTTCACTTGTTCCTATTGTAAGTACCCTCTATATACGAAGTAAAAACTCGTGTTTTCTCTACAATGTTCTCCTTGTCATTGGTATCGTGGTTGCTGTGAGATTGCAGATGCTGTCGGTTCTGAAGCACGTGCCTGATTCCATGAGCATGTCGAACCTGAGGGACTACATTGATCAAAATCTCATGGATTTGTACCCTCATGATTGCTTATACAAGGTGAGACACTCGTTCTTATAATTTTTGCTTTGAGACAGATAATTCAAAATGCGGTAATATGATCCATATTTGACCCAAAACCTGATACACCCGACCCATATTTTACCCGAACCCGAAACATGACCGCCCGACAGGGTCTAGTCTTATATGTAAAACCGTCTCAGACAAGTCTTTGGTGTTGCATCATATGTGCACAGATCGCGATGCTAGCAAAGCAATGTGTAGACGAAGATCCCATATTACGGCCAGACATGAAACAAGTAGTGATAACGCTTTCGCACATTCTGCTGTCGTCTGTCGAATGGGAAGCAACCCTTGCAGGGAATAGCCAAGTATTCAGCGGCCTTGTTCAAGGAAGATAGAAAGACGGAACAAACTCATGATCCTGATCCGACCAGATCTAGTACTTCTTTTCATCGGTGAATTAAGAATTACGAAGTATTTTTTTTATGCTTCTCATTTTTGCTTGTAATTATGTGTATATTCAATCCAAATTTGTGATAATAATAAATAGGTCAATTTTTTTCCTCTTAAAAGGATTACAAGTACGTCTACTGAGAGACGATTTTGCCATTTTGCCATAGTTTTTGTGTTCGACAACCACAACAGCCTTCATCCAAAACTACAACTAAAAAAGTGGAATTTTTTTACAATACTACTTGCAAAGAGAAGCTAAAACACGTCGTGGGGGCTCGAAAGATCTCCGAGAATGAAGAACACCCCAATTATCAATAAGAAGAACATCACCTTTCTTCCACGGAACAGCAACGCTTTCTTCTTCGAGGATACTCAGACAGTCGTAAACAATGCTAGCAGGCAACGGTGTCCCATCACCAAATGTAACTGCCTTGACAGGATCATTGAGTTCATCCTCCCAACCTGTGTACGCTGCGACCATACTGTTGAACCACACCTTACACTGTCTACTTTTGTCGAATTTGATGCCAGGGATCGGACCCATTACTGTTTTCACCCCGTTTTCCAACCATTCTAGCTTCATTCCTAACTTCGCCGCCCTAATATCCACAAAAGACATTAACAAGTGTGTAAGACCCGTTTTTTTCAGCTCATTTTCAACTCTGACCAATAATGTTCGTACTTTTCAGGCAGACATATAGAACAGCCAGACATATAAGTACGATTAGAAATAGAGGTAGGATTGATGTTTCGGACCTTAGTTCTGCAACGCTCTTATCGTCAGTCAAGAAAGTGGATTTCCAGCCGCGACCAATAGGAGAATCGGGATTGTCACCTTCGCCTAAAACTCGAGTGTAGATCAAGCCAAGGTCTTCAAGCTGTTGAACGAATTCGGGGTGTTTTTCTTTCATCTTTTGATAGATAATGTGGCTAAGAACAATAGGAGTTTCGCCTCCATTTTTCGGCTCTACTTCACAGTAGAAGAACAGTTTGGCCGGAAATTCCGGAACCTGTCACAATTTTCATACCATCAGCATTGCTTTATACACGTACATCAATAGAGTCAATTAGACATTTTAAATAAGATCTCACGTGAGCATTTCCACACGGAATCGAACTAAACCGAGCTCAACTGAATGTAAAATTTCGAAATTACTCCCTCTCATTCAATCCAAGCGTAAATTAAAGCTTTGAATACGTAATTGAAAATCGAGATTTTCCTACAATCAGCATGCTTTATACACGTATATCAATACTCATTTTTTTTTTTTACAGTCGATTAGACATTTTAAATAAGATATCACGTGAGCATTTCCACATTGAATCGAATTGAACTGAGCTCAACTGAACATAAAATTTCGAAACAAATTACTTATTCTGATTCAATCCAAGCATAAATTAAAGCATTGAATACGAAACTGAAAATCGAGAAAAACCCGAAAAAGGTGAAAGAAAACCTGAGCCATTTCATGGTGAAAAGGGATCTTTTGATGAGGAGGAGATTCATTAGCAGTGAAAACACGACCAACGACGTTACTCCTTGGAGCAGCACCACCAACATAAGGAAGTTCATCGAATCCAAACGCCTCAACGACGTCGTTGAATTCCTTTGCAGACGGAACTTGAAACCCGCGAAACAGGATTGCGCCGTGGGAAATTAGGCGGGAAATTAGGTATTCTTTTTGGGATTTGATTGCGTCTGTGAAATCGGAAATTGTGTTGGTTGAAGGTGTTGGGGTTAGGATTAGAGGGAATTGGGAATTGTTGAAGGTTTTTTGTTGAGGAATTTGAGTTTCTGTGAATGGTGATGATGAATCCGCCATTGTTGTGCTGGGTTTATGCTTCAGTTGTTCGATTAACAGGAGTCGTGTGAATTGTGTGGTTGTATTTTATAATCCCCTGATTTCGAAAGATTTTCCTTTTGATTATATTTATAAGATACCGTAAATATGTGTATAAATACTTTTAAATATAAATATGAAAAGAGAATCTAATTTGATAGAAATAAAGTTTAAATATATTAATGGAAAATACTACAATTAGTTCCGTAATTTTGTAAAATATAATGTCTAAATTATCAAATATATGGTATATTTATAGGATACCATAAATATTGAATGATACGGTATATTTCTAATTTTTGCATATTCAAAATATTTGAAAGATCCAATAAATATTTCTAATTTTATATATTTGTATATTTTGTTTTAAAAATTGCAGAATATAATTTGTTCACGGACCTAATTTGCATAATATAATTCGTTACACCTGAAAGATATCGTAATTATTTCTAATTTTGAATATTTTTATATTTTGTTAAAAAATTGCCGAATATAATTTCAGATGAGAAATTATACGATATTTATTCGATATAGAAAATACTGGTGACATTAACCTGATAAACTATTAATTTAACGGAATTACTTTTTCATCCTTGCGCGTTACTCAATTCTCCTTAAAATTTTCTAAATTTTCCAATATTGCCCTTTCTTTATTTAAGAAAACTTTTTTTTTGGGGGAAATATTTAAGAAAACCTTCATTGTTCTCATCCTATTCTAAATCAATTTTTTCTTCAATTTTTTTTTACTTAAATCTCATCAATTCTAATTATCAATCCCTCATTATTTGTGAATTCACTATGGATCATAGTTTGGTAATTAATATTTTATCATATACGGAGTAGTAATTTTAATTGAAAAGGGCTAATTGATTGAAAATCAGGATTAATCAATGTTAATTAATTATCTACGGTTCTTATCGTCATTCTCTAATCTCATTTTTTATTTGTATAATCGGCTAATCGCAAATTAGGACTTTTTCGAATGACCCTAATTGGTGCAATCGATTTGAAATTCATCGCAAGTTAGAACTTTTCCAGGAACCCTAATTGGCATACATCGCAAATTAGAACTTTTTGAAGAACCTAATTGGTGCAATTGATTTGAAATTCCTAACCTCGATTTTTACTCGCTTCCTCACAAATTAGGATTTTTTTCGAATAACCCCAATTAGTGCAATTGAATTTGAAATCTACGACCTCAATTTGTACTTGAATCATCGCAAAATAGCTTTTTGAAGAACCCTAGTTGTTGGAGTACCATTGAATTTTGGATTTTTTTCTCTCTCTAAAAAGTTAGGTGGGAGGGGAAATGAGAGGGATAGTGTAGTAATTTTGAGGTATGATTGAGCAAGGTTAAAATATAAAAAAGTACCACCCTAATTTAATAAAGTTAAGGATATATTATCAAAATTTTGTACAATTTAATTCGATTAACTACAAACTACATTTTAATATAGTGTTTTTTTAATGAGATCGGTAACTTTTTTCCTTATTAATTAAACTAATAAGAATAAGTAAAATTCCGAAAATTAAAGTAAGTAAAATTAAACCATTGACCAATTTTATTTTATTTTCGTGTTAATTAAAAAAATTCAACTACGTAAAATTATGCTAATTAAACTAAGTAAATGTAACGTTGTTTTTTTTTTTTTTTTTTTTTTTCTTTTTGCGAGATAAATAATCTTGTAAATTTTTTTATTTTTATTAAGTGTCCGACATTGATTTTAGGGTCATATTGCAAAAGCGATGAGAGAGCTTGGTTGAGTTATTGAAAGATGGGACGGCGCCGCGTAAATTGCTTTGGTCCCATCTTTTATAGAGTATATAAAAATAAAAATAATAATTTATAAATTTTAATTCGTCTAATCGAATGCATTATGAATATCAAGATTTTATAATTTTTAGAAATACGCAACTAAAGATATAGAGAAGAGAAAATGTGCATTGACAAACGTGAAAAGGGAAACGTATGGAATTGATTGGAACGGAGGGAGTAATAATATAAAGATCCTTGATTCGAAAGTGACCAGACTTGAAAATGACCCGATCCGAACGCGACTCGGTTGACTCCAGGTCTACTTAGAGTTGATAAAAGCTGGTCTAACCCGTCAAACCGATCTGACCCACCCGAAATCTGAATCAATAGAACCCGAAAATTTATCGATCCGAAACCGACCTAACCCGATCCGCTTGCGACCCGTTAGGCCGTTACCTAATGTAATCCGATGGCTGGCGACCCGACCCGACCCGACATATGTGTTGACCCGAAATGATCCAACCCGTTTCGAAACCCTTAAACCCAAAATTAAGAGCACGCTAGAGTTAAACCCCCAACACTCTTCTTCTTCTTCTTCATCTTCATCTTCATCTTCATCATCACTTCACTCTAAATTTTCCCCCAAATTAATTTCGGAACAATGAAGACGGAGCCCAGAAATTCAATTGTTAAACACATTGAAACATATGTCGATTCTTCAACATCCCTTGCTCAACAGGTACATTTCTTCAAAACCCTTTTCCCCAATTTTGCTGGGTATTTTGCTATCTACTCTTAATTTTATGTAATTCAATCTGAATTTTAATTGCCTTGCAGAATTCAAGTGCTAAATCTATCGCTACCCTTTTGAAGAATGACACAATTACAATGGAGTATTTGGTAAAAGAATGATCCTAAATGCTTCTAATTTTGTTTTGACTGCACTTTAATTGCTTCTTGTTTGTAATTGCTGTTTTGCTTTGGTGGGATTTTGCAGGTGAGGGAAATGGAGATGTATCTTACTACCACAGACGACATTCTTCGCGCTAGAGGTAGTAAAAACTCGAAAAACTTGAATGATACCGTTTCATATGAGAATTTGTGTTTGATGAAGGGTGATTAGCTATAGTAACTAATGTTGTATTTTGAGACTGTTGAATGGTGATTAATTTTCTCATTAATTGATGTATTTCCAGACTGTTACTATGATTTTACCTTGATTTTAGAAATGTTGTATGTGGCGGAAGATATGATGTAGATTGATTCTTTTGCTTAGGGTTAAGTATGATTCGGAGGGGTATGTTCTGTTTAGCAAATTGATTTTGGTGTCGTTAGAAGAGAATTTGGGATCATAGAATCGAATGTTTAGGCCTGATGGGTAATTAGATACTGTGCTAAGTTTTAAGTGATATTCAAGGATTAAATGCATTGCTAAGAAACTATTTCGGAATGGCTATTGTGTTTTGATTTAGAAGCATTCAATATCCTTGTACTATATATTAAGCGACAAATTGAGAGGGTATGTAATTTCAAGGGAAATGCATCTGTCGACAGAGGAAGACCCAGGGTTTAAAAATGGGGGTGCACAATTAAAAAAAATATTTTAAAGAGAGGTCGTGGGGAATTAAACCTGGGTCTTTTGACTAAAAGAATATAGTAACATCTACCACTACACCACCAAAGATATACATGTAATTAGAACATCTTTTATATATCGATTTTTCTAACGTGTATATATGTAACCTATCATTTTTTTTCAAAAAAAAAAACCAAAAACCTGAAATAATGGGGGTGCACTTGCGACCCTGTGCGCTCACTTGGGTCCGCCCCTATCTGTCGATGAAATATGAAAAAAAAGCTGTCATTTATGTTTCTTAGTCGATGTACAGATTCATGTCATGTTTCTCATTCCCATTAAACATTGAAGTGTTTTCTTGCTAGTTTTATGTTGTGTTTCATTCTTTTCTTTTTTTAGGTCTGCTTCTCCTAGCTGAGGTTCTTGGGCTTCTTCAACTAAAGCAGCTAAGTGATGCGACTATCCATACTTTAGTGGGTTTCTTCACTGAGAGACTGGTGAGTCTGCATCATTTCATGAGCTTTATTTCCTAAAGTTTAGCGTTATGTTACTTTGACAACATCTCTGTATCAATGAGTAGCGTGACAACATGACACTGGACATGTGCTCTAATCACAGCATATGAATGGGCAGTCTAATAAAGGATGATATCGTTGGAAGATTTTTTATTTTAAACTTTGACCCCTGACATTGCTAGTCTTTTCTTGACCTTTGTTATGCTTTTCAGGCTTTTTGTTTGTGTAAAAGAGCTCGTCGTATATTCACATAGTTTTAAGAGAATAATTGCCAAAATATTAGGCTCATTTGGCAGCTAATAGAAGGGTCAGTGTTCTAAACACGTTATGTCGAATAATTTTGTGACACTAAAGACATTTTTTCATGGTTGATAAGAGTGTAACATGATCTCACCTAAGTTTTAAAATCGAATGTCGTATACTCTAACACTGTATTATATCTGACGGTTCTTTTCGAGGTAGTAATTAAGGCTTTGGGTACTGCCTCTATCCCCTTTTTTCCCCTACTTACCTTTTAGCTATATTGTTCCACGTGGGGTATTATTACTATAATGAGATATATGATGCTAGAACCATATTAGACAGATTGGAGAGCAGTACGTGGAGCACTCGTTGGTTGTCTGTCCCTAGTGAAACGGAAAAAGACTGCAGGTGTGATAACTGTATCCGATGCTAAAGCTTTGGCTCAATCTTTCCTGGAGAACATACAAGTGCAATCTTTGGGACAACATGATAGGAAGGTGATAAGCCTTATAGTTTAGTTCATCTTTGTAAATTTCGGCTTTAGTTGGATAATTCCTGCTGATTTTTGTTATGATCTTTAACAATCATATTCATCTTAGTTATTCTGAGCTAGTAACCGGTTTTTAATATTTTGCTGCAGTTGTGCTTTGAGCTTCTACACTGCCTTTTAGATCGTTACCCAGAATCATTTTCTAACCTGGTATGTCCTTTTATTTATGAACAAGTAACCTGCTATCTTCTGTTACATGCTCCAAACTGGCTTCTCATAATTTAACCTCATTTGTTTTTATTTTTTAATATTTGATTGTTTGACTTTTAAGAATGGTACGAAGCTTAAGTTCTTTCAGTTGAATAAGAGCAGTTGCAGTTTATAGTTGCATGTTGTCCTTGTAACCTCCTTTAGAAACTAGAATATCTGTGAAGCTGATATCTGGTTTTTGGTATTCAATTTAGATGTTCTTGAAATGCAGAAGATATGCTTGTGTGATATTGACATTTGAACTATATGCTTTAGGGTGATCACCTTGTATACGGTGTCTGTGAAGCTATCGATGGTGAAAAAGATCCTCAATGTTTGGTATATGTTTTTCGTATCGTGGAAAGCATGGCACAGATTTTTCCTGATCCTGGTGGTCCTGTTGCATCAATTGCGGAGGAGCTGTTTGATACAATAGGCCGTTACTTTCCAATCCATTATACTCATGTAAGTTTGATGGATTCAGATTTCTTTCTTCAGCAATCATGTACACGTGTATAAGAAGCTGGATAAATATCTGCGTGTCTCTAGTTTAGCTCACATATTGAATTAGAATTCTGGTTGCCTTTAGTGCCTATCAGGATCTATCCTTCATTTAATAGACCACCGTATGTTTGATGAACTGAAGATGATCATTTTTGCCTAGCATATTACACACGTTACAATGTTTGCTTTAAGTTCTATCTTGGGCCACAAACTCCTAACATCTTTCTTATTATTATATCGTAGTCATTACCATTATATTGGGTTGTTGCCAGTTTCTCTCTCTCTCTCTCTCTCTCTCCCTCTCCCTCTCTCTCTCTCTCCCTCTATTATGACTAATTGTCTAATTCTACCCTTTTCAGCCAAAGAATGAAGATGTAGATATCAGCCGGGAGGATCTCTCAAGGGCTTTAATGGTATGACATCAGAAGTGGAATATCTTCCAATGAATCTTGTAAAATTTTGAAATTCTAGCAAAAATAAATAAATTAGCCATCATATACCTTTTTTTTTTATGAATATGATTGTTATACTTAAAAACATTCATCAGGAATTAGTAAAGTTGGATTCCCACATTTCTCACTCTATTCTATATTGATGTATTTCGATTAGAATACACGTAATATATCCATATATAAAGGATGCTTTCTACTGTCTGCAGAACGTTCTTCCCTAGCAAACATTAATTCTCTTTACCTCTACTCCATGCTGTTACAACTAACAAATTTCGTAATTCAGATGGCATTTTCTGCTTCACCCTTTTTTGAGCCATTTGCCATTCCATTGCTTCTGGAGAAACTGTCCTCTGCACTTCCACTGGCAAAGGTTAGTGATCAATGCAGTACACATGTGCTTCGTTGAGGCAAATTTTCTGTTCTTTTCTCCTGCTGTTAGAAATTGTAATGTTTTCTCACCCTGAGAGAGATGTAATGTTGGCAGATGGATTCACTAAAATATCTAAGCCACTGCACCCAGAAGTATGGGCCCGAAAGAGTTGAAAAGTATTTTGCAGCTATTTGGAGCTCAGTGAAAGGTGCTATTTATGATGTCCCATTGGAGAATCACTCAGTATTGTCGGATATACCACATGGTCAGGGTTTACAGGAAAGTGAAATTACAATAGAAGCTCTGAATCTTGTGCAAAAAGTTGTTTCAATTCCAAATAATAGCTTCCTAAAATTGGTTCTTGAAGATGATGACATTACGAGTCTTATTGACTCAGCAGCTGATTCTGGAATTACCTATGGGAGCCTACCACAGAACAAAAATAAACTTTACTCCGTGGGCCGTCTTCTATCTGTTGTGGCAAAAGCATCTACCACTTCCTGCAATGTGGTGTTTGAGTCTGTCTTCACCCGTCTATCAAAGTCTGTTTGCCTTCCGCCTAATGCTGGACCCAAAGATGCCATAACAGTCAAATCTAATGGGGACTGTCAGAAACTGAACTTCAGTGCTCTTTATCTGTGCGTTGAAATTCTTGATGCATTCAGAGAGTTAGCTGTTGCCTCTGCGCAGCGTGATTCAAGCACAAGTTTCCTAGATGACAAATGGTGCCAAATGCTTGCTGGTTGTTCTGGTTCATTGGTCAAGACATTTATCTCCGAGTTGGCTATTGCTGATGAGATGTACCATATTGCAGGTATATTTTTGTTTGGAAATACTTTTATGTCATGAGATTACCTAAATATATATAGAGATGTTCTCGCTTATTTTGTTTAGACTAGTTCTATCTCTTTTTGTAAACATTTCTATTAGTCATTATTGTGTTGTATTCATTTTCCCTCTTTTTTTGTGAGATCCTTTGCTTTTGCTATCCTATCTTTTCCCCTCAACCTTTTTGTTCCTTACTTTTAACTTTGTGGTTTTTGTTTCCAATGCAGACATAAACTCACTATTCTTTAACGTCGGACTATAATGAAAAGAGCAAAATGTTTCCCTTGTCTGCACTTTTTATATTGTTAGAACAGCGGTGTTTTTTTTTTGACAGAGTAAGGGGAAGGCTGTGTTCTTTTATTATCCCTTACCCCTCCGTAAGAAGGAGCCTTTAAGGCACTGACGTGATGTTTTTTCCCTACCGTTAGTGTCTTCGTATGACGGTTCATGTAAATTGAACTCTGTTATTTTGGGACTATGGTTTTGTTCTTTTCTAGTTTTCTCAGGAGGGAAAAAACTTTTCATATTTTGTGAATGCTTAGTACGTTTCCTGGTGGCAAACATTGTCAGTACTTAGTAGTGCTTTTGTTTATCACTTGATCCTGGATTATCGGAACTTAGAATCTGTTCCTGACTTCCTGAGTTGTTAACTATGCTTATTGACTTGCCAAATCCTGCAAAATGTACTCATTGTTGCTTCCTTTGTGGAAATCTTTTTCAAAGACCTGGAAAGTTATCAAACATTAAATTCTAATTTATGCATTACTTGCTAATTGCTAGTCTTTTTTGGTGCAGTCAAAGGTCTACAGATCCTAGCTACATTCCCTGGCGGTTCTCTTCCGGTGTCAACATCAATATTTGATGGTATTTTAGTGACTCTGGTATCTATTGTCACTGAGAAGTCCACGTTGACATCATTGTGGAAAGTGTCACTGAATGCCCTGGCGAAGATTGGAACATTTCTCCATGAATATCCATGTCCTGAAAAGTTGGAGAGTTACTTGTCTACAGTTGTGGAGAGGATTATCTTGCTGATTTCAGTGGATGTTCCTACAATACCTTACTCAGTAGCTCTTGAAGCACTTTCCGAAATTTGTGCTAGTGGGAATAGCTTCATGCAAATAATTGTTGAAGCGGTTCAAGGAGCTATATCAGCTACGTTTACGAAAGTTTTTGTATGTGTTGAATCTTTAACAGCTAGTTGTTTGGCTTATATTCCGATTTCATGGTCCAAGGTCCACTTTTTTGTTACTTCGAACTTCACTGGTTGCATGTCGCGTGTCCAACACTTTTATAGTTCATTCAAGGCTAAAAATGTGAACTTTTTCAAAAATAGCCTGGCACAACTCTGAGTAGGAGTAACATGGATCCACTTTCGACATTTATATGACATCTGTATAGCTAGCTTCTCCACATGTCTTTTCTGCCCAGCACGCTGATAAAGAAGCTGACACTCATATTTTTGTATCTTGATTAGGTAGGTGGAGAAGATGAAGAGGTGAAGCTAGCTAAAGAGCTGGTTCAGCTTTTGGATTGTTACTCTTGTAAGCTGTTACCGCGGTAAGTGATTCGTCCAGGAGCTATCGGCTGGAGTCTCTTAACTTTCTTGTGCTCACCGGCTCATGGCCCAGCCACTGCTTATTCCCATATCCATACTTGGATCGTTTAAATAGCATCTCTCTTACATCTGGCTTTCACAGCCAAAATAGGCGTTGATCTGAACTATTTCGTTTGAATATAGGTATCATAAAGTCAAGGGCTCGGATAGTGTGCCATTGCGGTTTGTCACTGATATATGGGATCAAATTGAAGCAGTCATGAAACCGGATTTTTCTGCTGCAGGAGAAGTGAGTTTATAATTTTATTTCAAGTTCTTTATAGATTGTAACACTAACACATGTTCGCTTATTTAGTGGGTCTGTTTTTTGGGAGTGATCTACATATGATCTGAGAAGCAACAACTGTCATGTTTGGTTTTTATTTTTTTTTTCATTTTTCTTTTTCTTCCCATCAGGAGCTGCTGAATGCAACAAAACGAGCGATTAAGCAAGCTGTTATTATGTGCTCGGAGGATGATCAGGGCCAAGTTTTTCAGAAAGCTTTCCGAGTGATCTCATCACACAACTCTTTCTCACCTATTTCCGTCACTTCTCAGTTAGAGGGACTACAAATAACACAAGATATGAAATCTTTTTCAAGTAAAGATAAGTGGCTAATATCACTATTTGCATCAGTAATCATTTCACTACGTCCTCAAATTCAGCCACCTTCTAGTCGAGCTGTTATAGAGTTACTTCTTGTAAATTTCTTAAAGGGTGATATGACGGCGGCTCAGGCATTGGGTTCAATTGTTAACAAAATGACTTTAAAGGATAGTCAACTACAAAATCCAAGTCACATGTGTCTGGATGACATCTTGGAATTGATTATTGAAATTATTTTGGGAAGCTGCAGAGATGTTTTCCTTCCACGTGGCTCCAAAATAGTCGGTCAAAGTGAATCAAGTCTAAATGTGGCTGATTGCTTTGTGTTTCAACCCAACTGTATCTCCGGGCTTGCATGGATTGGGAAAGGACTGTTACTACGGGGACATGAGAGGCTTAAAGATATAACCATGATCTTCTTCAAATTATTAGTGTCAAGCGAGGAATTGGAAGCCTTGTTTGATCAAAACATCCTCTTAAAAAGAGATAAAGGAATGATTCTTTCACTGAAGACTTGTGCTGCCGATGCATTTCATGTTCTTTTGAGTGATTCCGATGATTGTTTGAATAAAACATTCCATGCAAGTGTTCGGCCACTTTACAAGCAACGGTTCTTCACTTTTGCAATGCCAATTTTTCTGTCTTCTGCAATGACGACGTCGCGTGAAGCAAGGTACTCATATCGCTTCTGGATTTTATATCCACCTTTCTTTGCTACTCTGACGAAGCTGACCCCTGCATAGATGGTGTTATTTTTTCAACTTAATAGTATTTTGAATCAAATTTTCATGATAACATTACATCAGCTCCTATCAAGTCTACATTACTTTGTGCTGAATTCTTTCAGTTTTATCATATAAGCCCATAAATAACTGATAAACAAAAGCTTGGTATATTCTGGGAAATAAATCTCACTGTCCACCACAAACTTGGCCTTTTGAGGGGTGTAGCCGATCTGCCTTGACACCCTAAAGTATGTTTCTATATTGGACTTTGAATAATAGAGAAGCGAAAGCAGAAAATCTCGGATCTTGATATCACTGTAGCATGGTGCAGTGTTTGGCCAGCTGATTCTCAAAACCAAATCGCCTGTACTAGAATATATTTTGTTAATAACTAGATTGTCAAAGTGCCTTATATTTAGTGCTTGTGATTGCCACTCCACACTTGTTTTCCTTTCTCTTCGGACACCTGACCCATATGTAGCTTTATGAATCCATTTTTCCGACATTCATAGAATTTAGTTGTGATGTTAATTTGCTGTTGATAATTACAGATCAACGCTGTACCGGGCAATCGGACATGTTCTCTGTGATACGCCTCTTGTAGCCATATTGGCAGAAAGTAAAAAGGTTTGTCACTGAAACACTCTAGGTATTGGTCTACCAAGTTCTTGCCGACACTAACTTGCAGCTAAGGTTTTTCCACTATGCTCCGTCTTTGCAGCTTCTGCCAGTACTTGTTGATGTTCTTTCTGTACTCAGTGAGGATCTTCTCAATAAAGATTTGATCTATAGCCTCTTGTTGGTCCTTTCTGGTCTACTATTGGAGAAAAACGGTATGAATTGTTATCCTATACTCCCTCCTATCACCCGTTTTCTTCCACTTTATTTATACTCGAATCTGAACTTTTTAAGAGTTTTTTTAACAACTGTGAGTCATTCTATGGCATAAGGGTCCTATCTATATGGCTAACATAATATCTCACATTTTTTGAAAAATCACCTGAAACAAACTAATTTGAAGGTTGTTATCCACGTTTTTTGGGCTGATTTGGCTTCGAAATTAAATGTTTCCAAATTCGCACATCAATTGCTCCATCCGTTTTAAGAATGTCTCGATATAACAGAAGTTACGTGTGGTTTCAAATGAACACTTTTAAAAAGATATTCGACTAACGTCGATTCGGGCAAAATCTTCTATATTTATACTCGAATATGAACTATTTAAGAGTTTTTTAACTGTCGGTCATTTTATGGCATTCGAATCTTATTTATATGACCATCAAAATATCTCACATTTTTCGAAAAAGCACCTGAAACGAACAAATGAATTTGAAAGTTATTATCCACGTTTTTCGGGCTGATTTGGTCCCGAAATTAAATGTCTCAAAATTAGCACATTAACTGCTCCATACGTTGTAAGAATGTCTCGATATAACGTATGGTTTTAAATAAACACATTTCAAAGATATTCGATTAACGTCGTATTAGGGCAAAATCTTATATATTTATACTCGAATCTGAACTTTTTAAGATTTTTTTTTAACAACTGTTAGTCATTCTATGGCACACGAGTCCAATTTATATGGCCAACACAATATCTCACTTTTTTTTAAAAATCACATGAAATGAACGCATTTGAAGGTTATTATCCACGTTTTTCGGCCTGAAATTAAATGTCTTCAAATTCGCACATTAACTGCTTTATAAGTTTCAAGAATGTCTCAATATAACAGAAGGTACGTATGGTTTCAAATAAACACATTTCAAAGATATTCTACTATCATTCTAGTAACGTCGGATTAGGGTAAAATCTTTTAAATATATACTCGAGTCTGAATTATTTAAGAGTTTTTTTAACAATTGTCGGTCATTTTATGGCATACGGGTGCTATTTGTATGGCCAACAAAATATCTCACATTTTTCGAAAAATCACCAACTGACGAATTTGAAGGTTATTATCCACGTTTTTCGGGTTGCTTTGGTCCTAAAATTAAATGTCTCTAAATTTGCACATTAACTAATCCATACGTTGTAAGAATGACTTGATATAACTGAAGGTACATAGGGTTTCAAATAAACACATTTCAAAGATTATTCTAATATCATTCGAGTAACGTCGGATTAGGGTAAAATCTTCTAAAAGTCTAAACTTTTTAAGAGTTTTTTTTAATAACTATCGGTCATTTTATGGCATATGGGTCCTATTTATATGACAAACAAAATATCTCACATTTTTCGAAAAATCACATGAAACGGGCGAATTTGAAGGTTATAATCCACGTTTTTCGGGCTAATTTGGTCCTGAAATTAAATGTCTCAAAATTTGCACATTAACTGCTCCATACGTTTTAGGAATGTCTCGATATAGCAGAAGATGCGTATGGTTTAAATAAAAGACATCTCAAAGATATTCGACTATCATTCGAGTAACGTTGGATTAGCGCAAAAACATGTATATTTATACTCGAATTTGAACTATTTAAGAGATTTTTTAACTACTAGCGGTCATTTTAGGGCATACGGGTCCTATTTATAAGGTCGACAAAATATCTCACATTTTTCGAAAAATCATCAAAAACGAACGAATTTGAAGGTTATTATCCACGTTTTCGGGCTGATTTGACCCCGAAATTAAATATCTCCAAATTTGCACATTAACTGCACCATACGTTGTAGGAATGTCTCGATATAACAGACGATGCGTATGGTTTGAATAAAAGACATTTCAAAGATATTCGATTATCATTCGAGGAACGTGGATTAGAGCAAAAACATGTACTCCCTCCGATTTTTTATTATCTTCCCCTTTAGTTTGGGGAAGAAAATAAGAGTTTAGGAATGTGTGGTTCAAAATAAAATAAGGAAGAGAGATAAATGTAAGGGTGATTCTAGACCACATATTAATGGCCTAAAATAGAAATAGGAAGAAATGGTGTTTCAGCCCAATAAAGAAATAGGGAAGATAGATAAAAATCGGAGGGAGTATATTTATACTCGAATCTGAACTATTTAAGAGTTATTTTATGGCATAGAGGTCCTATTTATATGGCCGGCAAAATATCTCACATTTTTCGAAAAATCAGCAGAAACGAGCGAATTTGAAGGTTATTATCCACGTTTTTCGTGTTGATTTGGTCCTGAAATTATATGTCTCTAAATTCGCACATTAACTGATCCGTACGTTGTAAGAATGTCTCGATATAACAGAAGGTACGTATGCTTTCAAATAAATACATTTCAAAGATTATTCTAATATCATTCAAGTAACGTTGGATTAGGGTAAAATCTTCTAAAAGTCTAAACTTTTTAAGAGTTTTTTTTAACAACTATCGGTCATTTTATGATATACGGGTCCTATTTATATGGCAAACAAAATATCTCACATTTTTCGAAAATCACATGAAACGAGCAAATTTGAAGGTTATTATCCACGTTTTTCGGGCTGATTTGGTCCCGAAATTAAACATCTCCAAATTCGCACATTACTTCATACATTGTAATAATGTCTCGATATAACAGAAAGTATGCATGATTTCAAATTAAAAATTCCAAAGATATTCTACTATTTTTCGAGTAACGTCGATTTGGGGAAAATCTTCTATTTCTATACTCGAATCTGAATTATTTAAGAGTATTTCTAACAATTGTAGGTCATTTTATGTCATATGAGTTCCATTTATTTGACCAACAAAACATCTCACATTTTTTTCGAAAAATCATCTGAAACGGACGAATTAAGGTTATTATCCACGTGTTTCGGGTCAATTTGGTCCCAAAATTAAATGTCTTCAAATTGGCACAGGAACTACTCCAATCATTTTATAAATGTCTCGGTGTATCAGAATGTATGTATGGTTTAAAAAAATACATTCAAAAGACATTCAACTATATTTCGAGTAACGTTGGATTATGGCAAAATTTTCTATATTTATACTCGAATCTGAACTATTTAAGAGTTTTTTTTAACTAACTGTCGGTCTTTTTATGGCATATGGGTCCTATTTATATGGTCAACAAAATATCTCACATTTTTCAAAAAATCAACTGAAACGGATGAATTTGAAGGTTATTATCCACGTTTTTCAAACCGATTTGGTTCCGAAATTAAATATCTTAAAATTCGCACAGTAAATACTCATTACATTGTAGATATGCTTCGGTGTAACAAAATTTATATATGGTTAAAAAAATCATATTTAAAAGAAATTCGGCTATATTTCAAGTAACGTGGAATTACGGCAAAATTTTCGATATATACAATCAAAACTGAACCATTTTAGAGTTTTTTTAAGAACCATCGGTCATTTTATGTTGTACGGGTTCTATTTAAATGGCCAGAGAAATATCTCATATTTTTTGAAATATTGGCCCGAAACGGGCGAATTGGAAGGTTATTATCCACGTTTTTCGTGCCGATTTGGTCCCGAAAATAAATGTCTTAAAATTGTCAAAGTAACTATCCCATACATTGTAGATTCGTGTCGGTGTAACAAAAGATACGTAGTGTTTAAAAAAAACACATTTAAAAGATATTCAACTATCATTCGAGCAATGTTGGTTTAAGTCGAATTTTTTTGTACATATACTCAAAACTGAACCATTTTAGATTTTTTTTAACAACCGTCAGTCATTTTATGTTCTACGGGTTCTAATTAGATGGCTAGCAAAATATCTCACATTTTTTGAAAAATCACCTGAAACAAACGAA
This sequence comes from Agrostemma githago, assembly GCA_958450325.1. Taxonomy (NCBI): domain Eukaryota; kingdom Viridiplantae; phylum Streptophyta; class Magnoliopsida; order Caryophyllales; family Caryophyllaceae; genus Agrostemma; species Agrostemma githago. The sequence goes on along the minus strand of OY288252.1, from coordinate 69,574,966 downwards.
TTTGAAGGTTATTATCCACGTTTTTCGGGCCAATTTGGTCCCAAAATTAAATGTCTTCAAATTTCCACAATAATTGCTGTAATCATTTTATAAATGTCTCGGGGTATCAGAAGGTATGTATTTTAAAAAAAAAAATACATTTAAAAGTCATTCGACTATCTTTCGAACAACGTTTGATTAGGGCGAAATCTACAATATATATACTCGAAACTGGACCATTTTAGAGTTTTTTTAACAACCGTCGGTCATTTTATGTTATACAAATCCTATTAAGATGGTCAACAAAATATCTCACATTTTTTCGAAAAATAGCAAGAATTGTGCGAATTTGAAGGTTATTATTCACGTTTTTCGGGCCAATTTGGTCCCGAAATTTATTGTTTCAAAATATTCACAGTAACTACTCAATACATTGTAGATATGCCTCGAAGTAACAAAATGTATATGCGGTAAAAAATTCATATTTAAAAGACATTCGGATTTTCGAGTAACGTGGAATTACGACAAAATTTTCAATATATTCACTCTAAGCTAAACCATTTTAGAGTTTTTTTAACAACCATCGGTTATTTTATGTTATACGAGTTCTATTTAGATGACCAGCAAAATATCTCACATTTTTCGAAAAATCAACTAAATGGACGAATTTGAAAGTTATAGTATATAATACACACTTTTTGGAGAATCTGGGCTCCAAATAAAAAATGGTCGAAAATCGCACGGGATTACAATGGGTCACATAAAGTAAGCCGCCAAAGTTTTAGTTGCAATAGAGAACGTTTGGTTTAGGCAGACGATAAACAAGTGTTGGCCAAAAATTGTTTCATCGTGTTAAAGTCACGTGTGCTTGTCATTTGAGCTTGAAATCGGACATGGTAAGATTGACCATAACCCTATCCGACTCGATTTGAATCTCACTTGATAAGATTAATGAATAAACAATTACATAATTGCTTTGACATATCTGCTTTGAGATTGCTCTATTACCAGCGCTCCTGCTATCACGTTCGTTTAGGGAATTTGTTGTTGAAGTTGGTTTTTCCTCCTTTTTATTTGCAGGCCAAGAGACTGCTTCGGAGAATGCTCATGTTATAATCAACTGCTTGACCAAACTTCTCTCGTATCCCCATAAAATGGTAATTTGGCTGCACTCTTTCATGGTCTCTGGATCGTCCACAGTTCATGGTCCTTGTTACAAATTTTCTTATTATTGATGAACACGCCTTGTGTAGATTTCTTTGTTTTTGAGTGTGTACAGTAAAGAGGGTTCCGGACCCACTTCTTAAAATTGTTCGACCTTACTGTTTGATAGATCGATCACCTGTTCTGTCTGTTCTGTTAGTTGTGAGTAATGATCGAGTACTCGTTACTTCGTTAGTCATGTGCAAGACTGGCTGTAGGATATGGTGAGCTTTTAACGAGGGGTGCGAACCTTAACAAGTCATCCATCCTGTGATACTTTAGAAGTCCCTCCTGCATTTTCTTGCCTTCAAAGTTCGTTGATCGATTGACTGTCTTTCTGATGAAAGCATAAAGTTACTTCTATAGTCCTTACGGTTTTTTGTGCTCAGGTTGTACGAGAAACGGCAATACAATGCCTTGTTGCAATGTCTGCGATGTCTCATATGCGAATCTATCCAATGAGAATGCAGGTTGGTAAATTTCTTACCTGTTCTAAGTTTCTTATACATTTTTTCCAAAAAATTTCGGGACTAAGGCTTTGTTATTGCTGTTGTTGTTGTTAACTTTTGAATTTTAGGTATTGAGATCTTTATCCGAGGTTCTCGATGATCCAAAGAGGTCAGTTCGTGTTGAAGCTGTAAGATGCCGACAAGCATGGTCAGTAGTTTTTCTTTTGTTGCTGCCAGATTTTAATATTGTGCTCAACCTTCCATTTCGAAGTTGTATATTTTGATGATCTCTCGTTTCACATTGTGTTTTCTCGTGAATATTGGTGCAGGGCTTCCATTGTGTGAATTTCAGGATGCGTGTTGAAGCCTGGCCATTCGGTTTCAGGATGATTAGTTGGCGCGATTAGGAAAAAGATTTAGTCATCGATTACAAAGAGAACGCTGTCTTAACCAACCATTATCGTTTAAAACCCGTTGCTAGTGTTTGAAGTTTTTTGTACAAAGTCCTCAGGTTAGCGTATGGGTTCAACCGTTCAACGCTATTGTATTTGTACATATCAGTTTACTTCGTACTAATTCATCAAGATAATAGTCGGGATTTTGAATGTCGGTATTAGAATGCCACAAAGCTAACTTCTGAACGCCTCAAATTGAAGTGTTAACTGCTCCATACGTTTTTAAGAATTTCTCGATATAACAGAAGATATGTATGATTAGGACAAAATCTTCTATATTTATACTCGAGTCTGAACTATTTTAGAGTATACTAACGACTGTCGGTTATATATATTTGACTATGTTTCGAGTAACGTTAAATTTGGAGGTATATATATTCTTGAATATGAACTATTTTAGTGTTTTTTTAACATCCGTTAGTCATTTTATTGTCTAAGAGTCCTATTTATGTGGCTAGCAAAATATCTCACATTTTTCGAAAAATCATCTGAAACGGATGAATTTGAAAGTTATTATCCACGTTTTTCAGACTAGTTTGGCCCGAAATTAAATGACTCCAAATTTGCACTGTAACTAATCTATACATTTAAAAAATGTCTCGGTATATCAGAAAGTCTATACGGTTTCAAATAGACACATTTAAAAGACATTCGACTATGTTTCGAGTAACGTTAAATTTGGGCGAAATCTTGTATATATATTCTCGAATATGAACTATTTTTGTGTTTTTTAACATAAGTTAGTCATTTTATTGTCTAAGGGTCCTATTTATGTGGCTAGCAAAATATCTTATACAGTATTTTTCAAAAAATCATCTGAAACAGGCAAATTTGAAGCTTATTATCCACGTTTTTCGGGCGAATTTGGCCCCGAAAATAAATGTCTCCAAATTCGCACTATAACTAATCTATATATTTAAGAAATATCTCGGTATATCAAAAAGTCTATACGGTTTCAAATAGACACATTTAAAAGACATTCGACTATGTTTCGAGTAACGTTAAATTTGGGCGAAATCTTGTATATATATTCTCGAATATGAACTATTTTTGTGATTTTTTAACATCCGTTAGTCATTTTATTGTCTGAGGGTCCTATTTATGTGGCTAGCAAAATATTTCACATTTTTCGAAAAATCATTTAAAACGGGCGAATTTGAAGGTTATTTATCCACGATTTTCGGGCGAATTTGGCCCCAAAATTAAATGTCTCCAAATTCGCACTGTAACTAATCTATACATTTAAGAAATATCTCGGTATATCAAAAAGTCTTGTATATATATTCTCGAATATGACCTATTTTTGTGATTTTTTAACATCCGTTAGTAATTTTATTGTCCAAGGGTCCTATTTATGTGGCTAGCAAAATATTTCATATTTTCGAAAAATTATCTGAAACGGACGAATTTGAAGGTTATTATCCACGATTTTCGGGCGAATTTGGCCCCAAAATTAAATGTCTCCAAATTCGCACTGTAACTAATCTATACATTTAAGAAATATCTCGGTATATCAAAAAGTCTATACGGTTTCAAATAGACACATTAAAAGACATTCGAGTATATTGTGAATAATGGTAAATTTGCGCGAAATCTTGTATATATATTCTCGAATATGACCTATTTTTGTGATTTTTTAACATTCGTTAGTAATTTTATTGTCCAAGGGTCCTATTTATGTGGCTAGCAAAATATTTCATATTTTCGAAAAATTATCTGAAACGGACGAATTTGAAGGTTATTATCCACGTTTTTCGGACTGATTTGGCCCCGAAATTAAATGTCTCCAAATTCGCACTGTAACAACTCCATACATTGTAGAAATGTTTCGGTATAACAAAATATAAGATTTCAAATAAACACATTTAAAAAACATTCAATTATGTTTCGAGTAACGTTAGATTTGGACGAAATCTTGTACATATATTCTCGAATATGAACTATTTTAGTGTTTTTTTATCGACTGTTTTTAAATATCAAGTAGTGTTTTATTATGTTTCGAGTAAATATGAAATTTTTCGAGCTGTTTTGATTTCGAAATTTAATGTCTCTAACTAGACACATTGAAAAGAAATTCAACTATCTTTCAAATAACGTCGGATTTGGACGAAATCTTTGGTTTATATACTAGTATATGAACTATTTTCGAGTTTTTTTATCTACCGCCAGTCATTTTATGGTATGAGTGTCCTATTTATCATGTCAGCAAACTATCTCACAATTTCTCGAAAAATCACCTGAAGCACAAATTTGAAGATTACGGAGTATAATACACACTTTTCGGAGAATCTGTGCTAATGCCAAAACTAATTTTACAAACACATACTGTAATATGATTGTTTTGGTTTCATTATAACTATTTTTTCCGAAAAAAAGAAGGTACAAGTGCTGAAAATCCTAGTGCCTACTCCTAATCTTACCTCTGAATCTAAGGAAAAATGTTCTAAAACTCGTCTCAGAAACCTCCCTTCAGTCGTGTTTTCAGGTTGCTTAATTAGTCGGACATGTACTCGCCCCCGGCCCTTCACTGAAAAACAAGCGAAAGAGTTGAGTGAATTTCTACATAATCTCAACGATAGGTTTGTAATCCTGTGATTGAGAATCTTGGTTAACGCAGGCATTGGCATTAGTACGTACATTCGCTAATCGGACAATCCTGATCTGTTTGAATTTCAGGATATACTTGCAAGTCACGAGTCACGACCTGTTCATGCTACGAATAAAAATTTGAAGACTGTGGAAGTTATAGCAGTAGCACCTGATTGATTTATTACTCATAGCTGTCGTCTTATCAAAACTATCCGTCTATTGTACACTCAATTAACCTGCTCGAACAGTACAGTACTGAAGCTTCTTTGGAGACGATTTGCAAATTTCTCTTCTGGTTCAACTATGAAACATTAGATGTTGATCGGTTTTCCTGCTGTCTGGCAAAACCAGGGTTATTTCTTTTCCTGCTCATTGTTTCTTTTACGTACGAAATTTAAGATATATTGCTGAACGAACCTTCCATGATCACAAATGCAACAGATATGATGATCAGTTTGTCGTAATATTCCATAGGAATCCGTTCTTGATTTAATCGATCCTCTACGCTCTTTCCTGCAGGCTCTCAGCACCCGGCTCTGATCCTTCGAAGCCTGACAGGTTCTTGGGATACATGGCCCCCGCACTAGACGAGGTACACTCTTGAACTGCCTTGGTTCGAAACCTGTCCGTCAGTATCAGAATTTGTGATTGTACGACCACGTTAAATTTGGGTGAAATCTTGTATATATATTCTCGAATATGATTTACTTTAAGTGTTTTTTTAACATCCGTTGGTCATTTTATTGTCTACCGGTCCTATTTACGTGGCTTGCAAAACATCTCACATTTTTCGAAAAATCATCTGAAACGAGCGAATTTGAAGGTTATTATCCACGTTTTTCAGGCTAATTTGGTCCCGAAATTAAATGTCTCCAAATTCGCGTTCTAACTATTTCATACATTGTACAAATGTCTCGGTATATCAGAAGTTCTATAAGGTTTCAAAAAGACACATTTAAAAGAAATTAGACTATGTTTCAAGTAACGTTAAATTTGGGCGAAATCTTGTATATATATTCTCGAATATTAACTATTTTAGTGTTTTTTTTAACGATCATTAGTCATTTTATGGTGTAAGGGTCATATTTATGTCGCGAGCAAAATATCTCACATTTTTTGAAAAATCATCTGAAACGGGCGAATTTGAAGGTTATTATCCACCTTTTTCAGGCTGATTTGGTCCCGAAATTAAATGTCTCCAAATTCGCACTGTAATTACTCCATACATTTTAAAAATGTCTCGGTGTATCAGAAGGTCTATAATGTTTCAAATAGACAAATTTAAAAGATATTCGACTATGTTTCAAGCTAGTAACGTTAAATTTGGGCGAAATCTTGTATATATATTCTCGAATATGAATTGTTTTAGTGTTTTATTAACATTCATTAATCATTTTATTGTCTAAGGGTCTTATTTATGTGGTCGGTAAAATATCTCATATTTTTCGAAAAATTATTTGAAACGGGCGAATTTGAAGATTATTATCCACGTTTTTCGGGCTGATTTGGTCCCGAAATTATATGTCTCTGTGTATCAGAAGGTCTACAAGGTTTCAAATAGACACATTTAAAAGACATTAAACTATGTTTCAAGTAACTTTAAATTTGGGCAAAACCTTGTATATATATTCTCGAATATGAACTATTTTAGTGTTTTTTTTAACAACCGTTAGTCATTTTATTGTCTAAGGGTCTTATTTACGTGGTTAGTAAAATATCTCACATTTTTCGAAAAATTATCTGGAACGGGCGAATTTGAAGGTTATCTACGTTTTTCGGGCTGATTTGGTCCCGAAATTAAATGTCTCCAAATTCGCACTGTAACTACTTCATACATTGTAGAAATGTCTCGGTATATCAGAAGGTCTATAAAGTTTCAAATAGACACATTTAAAAGACGTTCGACTATGTTTCGAGTAACGTTAAATTTGGGCAAAACCTTGTATATATATTCTCGAATATGAACTATTTTAGTGTTTTTTTAACATCTGTTAGTCATTTTATTGTCTGAGGGTCCTCTTTATGTGGCCAGTAAAATATCTCACATTTTTCAAAAAATTATCAGAAACGGGCAAATTTGAAGGTTATTTATCCACGTTTCGGACTGATTTGTCCCCGAAATTAAATGTTTCCAAATTCGTATTGTAACTACTCTATACATTGTAGAAATGTCTCGGTGTATCAGAAGGTCTATACAGTTTCAAATAGACCATTTAAAAGACATTCGACTATGTTTCGAGTAACTTTAATTTTGGGCGAAATCTTGTATATATATTCTCGAATATGAACTATTTTAGTGTTTTTTTAACATCTGTTAGTCATTTTATTGTCTAAGGGTCCTATTTATGTGGCTAGCAAAATATCTCACATTTTTCGAAAAATCATCTGAAACAGGCAAATTTGAAGGTTATTATCCACGTTTTTCGGGCTGATTTGGCCCCGAAATCAAATGTCTCTAAATTCGCACTGTAACTACTCTATATATTTTAGAAATGTCTCGATATATCAGAAAGTCTATACTGTTTCAAATACACATTTAAAAGACATTCGACTATGTTTCGAGTAACGTTAAATTTGGGCGAAATCTTGTATTTATATTCTCGGATATGAACTATTTTAGTGTTTTTTTAACATCCGTTAGTCATTTTATTGTCTAAGGGTCCTAGTGATGTGGTTAGCAAAATATCTCAATTTTTTCGAAAAATCATCTGAAACGGACGTATTTGAAGGTTATTATCCACGTTTTTCGGACTGATTTGGCCCCAAAAATTAAATGTCTCCAAAAGTCCAAATTCGCACTGTAACTACCTCTTACATCGTAGAAATGTTTCGGTGTAACAAAAGATCTATAAGGTTTCAAATAAACAATTTAAAAGACATTCAATTATGTTTCGAGTAACGTTAGATTTGGACGAAATCTTGTATATATATTCTCGAATATAAACTATTTTAGTGTTTTTTATCAACTATTTTTAATTATCAAGTACTCCGTAGTGTTTTATTATGTTTCGAGTAAATATGAAATTTTTCGGGCTGTTTTGATCCCGAAATTTAATGTCTCCAAACAGATACATTTAAAAAGAAATTCAACTATCTTTCGAGAAATATCGAATTTGGACAAAATCTTCGCTTTCTATACTAACATCTGAACTATTTTCGAGTTTTTTCAACAACTGCACGTCATTTTATGGTATGAGTGTCCTAATGTCAGCAAACTATCTCACAATTTTTTGAAAAATCACCTAAAACAGACAAATTTTAAGATTACGGAGTATAATGCACACTTTCCGGAGAATCTGGGCAAATGCCAAAACTCCAGCACTTGTGATATCACAGATCTTAACCTTGCACAGTACTCAGCTTATTTTTGCTACTCCAAAAGTTAAAGATAATGTACTTCTGCAGAAGAAGAAGAAGAAGAAGAAGAAGAAAAAACTTGGGAGTTCCTCATAGTATTAGGTCAATCAATGTAGAAAATCTGGCCTCATTTACTCCATATACTGTAATTTTGATAATTATCAAAAAAATAAGTTTAACGGAAAAAAAAAAACATTTCTTTAGAAAGCGTTTGTATAAAGACGGAAACTTTTTAATAATTTCAGCTTATCGTTGTTCCGAGAAAACAATTTGTGAAAGGTACAGTGAGCAGGGTAACCTGAAGCTTTTTAAAAATTATTTTCAGAAACTATATCCTGCCAAAGAATTTTACAAACACATAATATGATTGGTTTGGTTTCATTATAACTATTTTTTCGGAAAAAAAAAAGGTAAAAGTGCAGAAAATCCTACTGCCTACTCCTAATCTTACCTCTGAATCTAAGGAAAAAATGTTCTAAAACTCGTCTCAAAATTATGTCCCTGAAACCTCCCTTCAGTCCTTCAGAACTCGTGTTTTCAGGTTGATTAGTCGGACATGTACTCGTCCCCTTCACCTCCGCTATATTGACCCATTTGGTCATCATCTCCTCCGTCTACAGGCTCTTGATCATCGTCCTCAAAGTCATATCCTTCTCTTTGCGAGGTCGATGCACCATGTCTCGAGTATGAATGATTCTGTAATTATTGCACGCACAAAAAAAAAAAAAAAATATCAGACCACCTTTGTTGAATTAATGCTATAGAAATAAAAAAAATGGGGTTAGAGTGAATATTATTATACCATGGATTCTTTGTGTTCGATGACTGAAGTAATTTCTCTCCGTCTAACTGTCAGTTTGCCAGGTGCGACAAACTGCTCGTTCTCTTCTTGGGATTTGCCTTCCTTAGACCGTCTCTTTCTCAATGCAAGTTTTGTAGGAAGCGGCTACAGTAACAACGAATTGCATTAATAGGATGGCAGAGAGCGAGGAACACTAATCATACTCCGTAATTCTTATATCAAAGAGTATAAAATGGATACCAAGTAACGAGCAGTATCATCGTCAAATGAAACAAAGTACGTGGACAGATCATCCAAGTCTTCTCCTTTGACCTGTAAGGGAACACAGTGCGTATGAAAATCTAAAATGGAGGAAATCGAAAAAACAAAATGTGAAGACGATTAAGTCAATTTACATACATCCCAATTATATTCTCGAACCCAAGTGTAGGAGACATCTTCATCTTCATCGTAGATGTCCTTGGATAACTGTTGCCATCAAAAGAAGACGTAAAATTAATTCTTTTGTGCGTAAAGAAAGTCAATGATTTTACCCGCCAAACAAACGACTTTTGAATTTGACAAAATACAAAAAAGAGAAAATACAAAGGCGGTTCAAGAGTGTACCTCGTCTAGTGTGGGGGCCATGTATCCCAAAAACCTGTCAGGCTTAGAAGGATCAGAACCGGGTGCTGAAAAGCTTTTCATAACCGCCTGCAGGAAAGAGCATAGAGGATCAATAAAATCAAGAACGTATTCCTATGGAATATTTGTTCGAAAAGACGGGCTGATTTCATACCTTTGATTCAATGTCATCACGGACAGTTTTGGGCATTTTGCTGAACATCTCTGCATCAGCCGTAGGTTCTCCATCAAAGTTTGCCACGACAAACTGATCATCATATCTGTTGCATTTGTGATCAAGGAAAATTCATCAACATATCTTAAATTTCACACCCCAGCAAAAAGCAATAATGTAGGATAGCATTAGCAGCCCTGGCAATCCTGACGAGTAGACATTGCAAAGGGCATACGGGTTGTAACTGTTATTGCCTTTTCGAGTCATGTGAAGCTTGGTTCACCTTGGGTCGGCTCTGGTAAGGATCAGATCGGGACATTTCGGGGTCTACAGTTACAGGTCTGGTTAGTTGGTTGTTTGAACGTGAAGCCTATGTCGATTTTCGATATTTTAAATGTAGATAATCACAAGTGACTTCAAATAAGTTTCCTTGAGTCATCTCAGGGTCACTTTTGACAGTGTAATTACAGGATCGGGAGGTTTCATGTTGGGTCCTGAGCTGTCATTTTGCCAGGTGTACACATGACCCTCGAAGAACGGCCCATTGTTATTCAGCACTACTCCATACATAAAAGAAACAATGAGCAGGAGAAGAAATCCCGCTCATTTTGCCAGATCTACTCACGAGAAAGCACAACAATGAGCACGAAAATAGATCAACTTTTAATGTTCAACCAGAAGATAATGATAAGACTTTAGCTCAGATGTCAAGGAATTTGCAAATCATCTTCAAAGAAGCTTGAGTACGGTCCAAGCAGGTTATTTGAGTGTACGATAGGCAGATAGTTTTGATAAGACGGCGATGACTAACAAATCAGTGCTCTCATCACATTCACAGAGAAAATGCTGTAAGTTTCACACCAGACAGATCTCAAAGCATACCGATCAAAGTAAGGCAGCAACGGTATAACTTCCACAGGCTTCAAATTTTTATTTGTAGCATGAACAGGTCGTGACTTGCAAGCCTCAAATGATGCCAATATATCTTGAATCTGTCTTTCCCTGAAATTTAAAAAGAGCAGGATTAGCCGATTACCAAATGTACTAATGCCTGCATTAACCAAGATTCTCAATCACAGGATTACAAACCTATCGTTGAGATTATGTAGAAAGTTACGACCTTCCTTCAATTCACGCAACTCTTTCGCTTGTTTTTCAGTTAGGGACTGCATACACACACATAAATACATAATTCAATTCATGTAATGTTGCTGGATATTTATTTTATTTTTTGTAAAATTATGACTAATAATTTTAAAAAAATTAACCTGTTTAGTCCCTTCGTTGCTAAGAGGAGATATGTACTGTGTCTTAACAAGCCACGACAAACCACGATCACTAGGACGTTCTTTTCTTCTAATTCCATCTTTTTTCAGCGGAGTCACTGCCTCATCATCACGAAGTAATTCCTCGTCTTCTGGTGCAAGAGGACGTTTCTCTTTTGGGGGGCTGTAATAAATACAGTACAAAATTCAGATTACAGCACAAAAACAAGAATCTTGGTCTAAAAATGATCTTCATATTGGCAATGTGAAGAGGTAAAACAAAAAAAAAAAAGATTACAAATTTACTGAAATTGTCCAAGTGAACTAGGAAAAAATATAGTACTTGTATACACTGAGATCAAGAAGGTCAAGCGGAATGCCAAGATCTGGTTCCACATATAACTTTGGTTTGTGCATTTTCTCCAGTGATGTGATCGTATAACGGGTAAACCTGTAACCAAATGCAACAATCTCATCTCAAAATCCAGACTTGTCAAGTTAACTACCATATACAATTTCAGCTGCTGGCGCATAGGCAAACATGCATAGGACATACCTATCCTTGTCTCTTTTAAGAGACATAAGCTTTGGTTGAGCGGATGGATCGGGTAGTTCATTCCGGAACCTAGTGGCACAACATACATGGACAGAACAAGAACATCAGTACAATTGTTGCCTTGCAGCAGAGAAAAACATGAAATCTAACGATTACAAAAAAAACGTTAAGCTCAATCCACAGATAAAATCTCCCAACAAAATGCATCACCCTAAAAGTCAGTAAACATCAAGTAATGATAGACTGAAAGCTACTCACTTCATCCTGCACATGAAAGCCGTCTGTCGCTTCATCGGGTTTTCATCCCTATCACCAGCCATCACAGGAGCAGCCCGCTTCTCACCGATCCTAGACCCAGACATGGACCCATGAACTTTAGGCCCAGAAGACGGAACCTGAGACGACGACTTGTGTCTATTCTGATGAGCATCCTTCAAATGCTGCTGCTGTTGCTGCTTATGTTTCTCCTCATGCCTCGCCTTCTCCATCTCCTTCTTTTTCCTCAACCGCCTCTCCTCCTCCGTCTCCACCGCCCTCCCACTCCCAGCTGCCCCATTCGCCTTTTTAGCATGGGCAGGCGGTACAGGAGGCTTCTGCTGCCTACTAGAACTGTGATGTTGTTGTTGTTGATGCCGCCCCTCCTTAGACACCCTCCTATCTTTTTCCTTACTCTGAGGAGGCGGCGGGGGCGGGGGGGAGGCAGGAGGCGGCGGGGGTGGAGGAGCAGTCGAACTAGGGGGCGGTGATGATGGTGGTGGGGGCGGTGGGGGCGGCTGTTGTTGACTAAACTGCGAGTACTGTGAAGTGGGGAAATACTGTTGATGTGCATTCGCAGAGTTCTGTTGTGCTCCTCCTGCAGGAGGAGGCGGTGGGGGTGGGGCATAAGACGAGTCAGGTGGTGGTGGGGGTGGCGGCGGCTGAAACTGGTATTGTGGCGGCTGTTGTGGTGGTGGTGGCGGTAATTGGTACGGGTTGAAATTAGAATTTGGGGGAATTTGGCTAAAATTTTGGGGGAAATTGGGAGTAGGAGGGGTAGAACCCCAATTGGGAGGAAATTGAGATTGTGGTCGAGGCGGGGCCGGGGGAATAGGGTTTTGTGCCGGTGGGGGTGGAGGTGGCGGGGCGAATGACGGTGGTTGTGACGGTGGTGGAAACGGCCGGTACGATGCCATAGCTTATAGCACCGATTTCCCCAAATAAAATAAACACAATTAACGAATAAAAATCGAGCTTTTCCCTACAATAATTAACTGCAAACTATTTGATTCCTAAATCACGATAAAGCTACAGCCCCAATTTCGAATTTCTGAGCTAAAACCCAGAATTTTGAAACCCTAACACGAATAAAATTAATAAGATGCAATTCTACCGATTGTAACGGCAAGAGCAAACCCTAGAAAGACAAAATCAACTAAAATCCCCAAATTAACCAAACTAAACTGCTCGAATCGACAGAAAGATTATACCTTTATATACAAAAAACGACGATATGAAAAATTAAACAACTGGGTAAATTCTTTTATCAAAAAGAAACCCTGATTTCAATCTGGGTTTGACTGGGTAACAAGAACCCTAAATTAACAATGAGGAACAAACCCAGAAATCGCAACCAAATTACGCAATCGATCGTGAATTGAATTTCTGGGTGCTACTTATACTTGACGAACTGTTGCACACTTGCGCCACTGGATGAAATCGGAGATTGATAGGTTTGATTTGTTCTTCCCCAAATCGATATGAATGAAATTCAAAGACGATAATCAACAAATAGTAATAATAATAAAGATTATGAGTTGGGTTTTTGTAAGAAGGGAAAGAAATCGGGAGGAAGACGAAGGGGGAAGAACAAACTTAAAGCAGAGCGAGCTATGGAGTAGACTGTATGTATAGTGTAGGAGTAGAATTAGCCCGATGTGTAAATACGGGCATTATTATGGCAATTTAGAGTGCAACAAAATAGTTATAGAGTACTTCTATATGATACGAGTATCTAACTTTGAAACCGAGTAAGAGATTGTTTGGAGAATCGATATCAGGGTCGGTTCTTGGAGAAATCTAAAGTACGTCGAAGTAATAGATATCTGGGTCGGTTATGGGAGAAATTTAAAGTACGTCACTAAAATTATCCCTCGTATCCTGCGTGATAACATCCCGTACAGTAGGAATTTATATCGTTTCTTCGCCTTTGATTTTATGATAAGATCGTGTTTTAGTGATATCGATCAATTCAACTTTTAAGAATATCACCGACTTCATAAATGATGAACTTATTTAAGAGTGGTATAAAGTTTTGAGGAAGCAGATATCGGTTTGGGAGTAAAGATTTATGGTTGCTTCATGCTCTGTTGGTTTCAAAACAAGATCAGAGTAACCTTAGAGGTTGAAGGTTGTGTAACGATCTGTGTCTAAGTATGAACAAGAAAACACTTACTGAGTTGGATGAAGAATACCGATGTTGACAGTATAAACCGCTGAGATGTCAGCGAATGTGTGATTATGAATCTTATATTATCGATACAAAGTTTGTGAATTGTGACTAACCAACTCAAATCACCCTAACCTTTTGATATTGATATCTTCATTACAAGAGAAAGTGTGTCGAATAATAAAAGCTTGCCTCGTCGACAACAGACAAAAGATAAATGATAACGACATCTATACTTTTGATATGGGTTGTCGACTTGTCATTAGCAAGTCTTATCGTAAAAGGTGTCCACAGAAGATAAATGATAACATTTACACTTCCGATATGGCATTGGTTGCCGTTAGCAAGCCTTTTGGTTGATGGTTGAAGATCGATGATAACGTCACGGCTTATTACTATTATTATCACATCATCATTTACACAGATTCTCATGTGAGATGTCCTGACAATAATCATATATTGCCGTCATTCTTATGTTTCACTTATTGGTCCAAAACATAGCCAAATTTAGATGTTGCACTCCAGACATTATATCAACTTTTTCTTCAACAGAAAGTGCACAAGAATACAGCTTACATCTGTTACAAAGGACACTAAATCACTAGAAAAACATGCATAAACTCTTCCAACCCTTTGGATAAAGGGTCAAGAAGTCAGGGCCTAAGCACTTCTAACACTTCTACATAGCAAGTAAACAGCTAACGTGGACGAGTAGCCACTTCTCCTTCGACAATCAACATCGTCTAACGTGGGCGAGTAGCCATCTCCCTTGGTCCAACTTGCCTCAACAACTAGATTTCATAACAAAGATAAAAGTTCCACTATCATCAGTACATAGTAGAAGAAAACAAGGACAGGAATATCGAAAAAGAAAAAGAGACGGGTATATCAAGTAGAGATAACATGAATGTAGACCTGAAAGTAGGTTTCAAGCTTCCTTTTCAGTGTAGAATATTCTCTCTTCATTTGCTGGAATGTCCTCATGCAGCTGCTTGCACCATACAAAGGGATAATTTTAGTTTTTTTTAATATAGGGGGTGCCAAATCGACAATTTTCATGCTGGCGAGGATTGAACCCATGTTAGTATGACTCAGTGACGCCAGTTAAGCTATGTGAGTATGTGACAGAAAAGTTAAATGCAACAGAAAAATAAGTTTCGTGATGTGAAGTGTTCAGAAGATGATGAATGTGTTTCTGTAGGTAGCATTTTTGCCGCGGTACAACATCATACAAAAGTTTCATTCACATGTAGCTATCCCGGTTACAATCACAGTCACTGTGGTGGTACCGGTTGTGCAGCATTATCTTGTAAAATGTGGCTAATATTGCCTGAAATTACACTAACATGCAGTTGCAGTGATTTTCAAAACCTTTATAAAAACATTCGTGATTTTGTGTCACGATATTGATTTCATTTCATAGCCAGTTGTGAGCCTTCAAGGTATCTTTAGTAATATTGTAACCAGAGTGCTAGACCTCTACGCTCTAATGAAGGGTGATTAAATGTGTCCCGTAATAGCAAGGCAATAAATTAAGCAGCTGTCTTAGGCTTAAGACTTTAGTAATAACAAGATACTAGTGCGTCACTGGAAGATATGGTCGTCTTTTTTCAAGCAGAGCAAATTTAGCCTAAAGGTGACAAGACCATGTATTTAAAACAAGTGAATGTGCATAAATATAGAAAGGGAGCATACCCATCGCTGTTTCCAACCCTGCAATACTCTTTGAACTGGTTGCACTCATTTTTCACTCTCTTGGCTCCGATGCTGCATTCACAGAAGGTAATTAATTCATCAATACTTGACCCTTGCATTATTATGGTATGTCAAATCTATAGAGAGCTTAGTCTGGAACATCATAATGACCCTCTGAGTGATTCATACTCCGTACTATTCAATTTTCGTCCCGCCAATATCATTAAGACAACAACATCAGAGCCTTAGTCCCAAAAAGATTTGGGGTCGACTAACATGAATCAATATCTGAGGTCGTCAAGTCATTTTTGTAATTTTCTTTTACGAAAGTATTGAACTTTCAAGCACAAAGTAGGCAAAATGCACATTTGCTTTTATAACTTCTTGGTGTTCCTAACATGCATCTGACAGAGCAAGTACCTAGAGCAACTTCCTTTGAAAAGTTGCATGTAGTCGTCCAACTTGACAAAGTCTTGCGGGCACCTTTCCCTGCAGCACAAAATTCAGGTTATCTCTGTTATGTGCTTAAATGATCAACTTTCTTGAAAAAGAAAGAAAGACTTGTATCAATCAAGTAGTCGTGGTCCAAGTCATAGAAACAGAGACTTCAAATAAATTAAAAAATGGGGAAAAAAAGGGATAAGAACGCAGAAGATAACAAAGAGAAGAGCTTACATTGCCTGATCTAGATTAGTTAGCAACCTTCCTGAATCTCTGTAAAACAGAGTCGCAACCTCCTCTACAAAATTTGGGTTTGTTTCATCCTGCAATTCTTCTAGCTGGATGAATTGATCATCCAAAAACCCCTGACATGACGGTGTATTATGTTAGAGTTGGAGCACCTAAGACAAAATAACAAATGATACATTCTTTCCAACGTATTTATGACATGCGTACTTGTACAAGACCATCTCACTGTAAATCAATCGTAATTACTTGTGCAATAAATGAGAGGCATCAAATCGTTTAATGAATGACTAGGATCCTCTAAAATTGAGACGGTATTGTATAAAACTTGCTGTTTAAGGAGGGTAAGCGTGAGAAAAAACCTGATCAAACAGGGACTGTCTCATTTGAGTAACCTGACGGTGTGATTGGTTTCTCTCCATATTAATGTTATAAATTATGTAGTTAGAATGCCGTTTGGGTTAGGGTTAGGTATCAGAGTATGTGTATTACTCTTAAGTGCAGTTGAGTTG
This sequence comes from Agrostemma githago, assembly GCA_958450325.1. Classification (NCBI taxonomy): domain Eukaryota; kingdom Viridiplantae; phylum Streptophyta; class Magnoliopsida; order Caryophyllales; family Caryophyllaceae; genus Agrostemma; species Agrostemma githago. Next base: position 69,558,214 of record OY288252.1, on the reverse strand, counting down.
TAGTTTATATGCATATGACAAATGGTATTTATAGAGTAGGATTCCGGGAAAGGACAAAGAAAAAAAGGAGAATAAATGTGAAAAGGAAAACAGATAAAAGGGGGAAGGGAAAGAATGTTCTGAGATAGGTGGGCTTCGGACACTCATTACATGATTGTGAGATAAAGATATGGGAGCATGAAACAAAACAGCTAATGCATTCACTGATGTCGGAATGAAATTTTTAACTTCAAATTCTGTCAGGAAGGAGATACATAAGAGAAAATATCAGGAACACAGGAAACTTGTTCGTCTCTCTTCATTGGCTGGTACGTTACTTGGACTTGTCAGACACGGGTATACTACAGGTCAAATTCGCCAATGACTCAAGGCATGTCTTAAAATGAGGATACGGGTGCAGGGGAACGTCTTCAATACAAAGATATAGTTGCATATATTTGAAATATTTAGAACTTTAGAAGGGAAGTGAAGAGTTGTTTCAGGATAAGAAATAAAATCATTTTAATATCATACTAACTGCCTCACACACTGACAGATCCTCTACTTTGTCATGTGGGCCACCCTTTTGGCTTTTCTAGGAGGTCGGAGAAAGGGCCGGGTACAGAGTCCATACCAAATCTTGAGTGTCGTGTCATGTTAGACGCAGGTACATCCCAAAAAATGAAGGGTGGAAGTAACATAGAGTGACCGTAACATAAGTTCCAATAGATTCCAACGAGTTAGCAACTGCCATTTATGACGGCGAATGCGTTTTTTATGCATCATGAATACCCAATTCCTCTGTGATTCGGAGAAACTTCCTAACTAAGATGTAATATAAGTTCTCGTCACTATAATTTCTATCTCAAATCATCACTCTTAATTACTCCGTATATTACAAGAAGCAGTGACAGTAAGAGCATAACCTTGTGATTGTAAAAATTTATGAGACTAGTCACTAGAGGCCCTCGTCGGTCAGATAACGCCTTTTTTCTCATTATCATTGTACGCAGGGTAAGGGGTAAGGAGTAAGGGTGAAGGACCAAGTGGTTTAATGTATGCGTTTTTCCCATGAATACATAGATGCGGTTATTACCATTGTCAAAAATAAAAGCACTAACGTTTTCTACTTCATCTAATTAAGCAAACAAAGTTTGAGGCATTTTGATTGACTTCAAAGCTGAAATTTTCACATAAATGGAAACCTTTTTAGCGTTTAATACTTTAATGACCAACAACCTTGCACGGAGTATTAATCATAAAAAACTTCTCTTACAGATCTTCGTTTAAATGGAAATTGTTTTAAGTAATTACTGAAATAATTTTTTTATTTGAAGTAACTTCATAAGAACTTCAGATAGATAAAATATATTGAACCAGTGTCATAGTTATTTGCCATCGAAGAGGCAAGTCCAAAGAAAACAAGATATTAAATGAATGCATCAGGTTTATGCTCAAACCAACTAAATTTCATGTCACCAACTTGGACAGTGTATAGTTTAGACATGACTAACCTGTCTTATAATATGCGTCAGTAGATTCCCACTCAATCACCCCTGCATGCCTTTACATGTTGAACAGCGCAATGGGATGTTTGCATTGCTTCCTGCATAATCAGAGAATAATTACAAGTGGTTAATCAACAGTGTCCGTTGTCATCGTAGGCATGATCATGGTATTAACTATCATCTATTACAAAGTGTAAAGGCTATTAATCGAAAGTTTTGCCAGTCACTGTGCCAGTAATTTTAAATCTGTATGTAACAGGCTAACAGCTGCTTTAAAAAGCTGATATTTGGCCGACATGGCCAATTTTTTTACCAATACGACTGATACATGATCTGTATAAGGATAATCAACTGATATGGCTTATAAGATAAAAACTGGGATAAATAGGGGCATGCGTGTCATATTACACTATGTCGTTACTGTGATTCTCTGTGAACATGACCAATATCATGATTCAATACTACAGTATAAGTTCCTAGCAACAGAAGTCCCCTAGTAAAGCATAACTTGTGACATTCACTAGATCAATCTTGATGTCTCAGGATAATTAATGTTTTCATATTAGCAAAGCTCGATAGCAACAAATATCTAAACTAGATGCACCATAATGACAGCAGAAAGGAAAGAAATGTGACGGTGAAAATTAAAATTACAGTTGTGAACGCGTTTGATGCAACAAAAACTTTTAAACGATCAAATAAATAAGATTCAATAAGAAAAAAAAAACAATTGTTGGGCACAAGTATCTGTCCCAAAAGAGACAAAGCTAAGAGCCGTTGTTTCTCTTTTTAGACAAAATAAGGTGCATGTTTTTATACATAAATATGCTACATTGTTAGGAAGTTCGTATTCGTAGTTTATTGATAAAGCATGGGAGCTCTTAATCAAAAAGTTTAGAACTTATGCCAGAAATGACAGGCACTCGAAAAAAACAATTGTAAATAACAGCATCAACCAGAAACTAATATCTTATAGCATTACGGAATCGGATAATTAAGTTCTCAGTGCCAACCTAAGGATCCTCCGAATTCCCCTTTGAAAGCTCTACTTTTCCTGGTCATTCTTTAGAGATAAAATAAGTTTACATGCAGAGATCAATCTTCTAAAAGGCTAAACCTACAGCTGATATTTCGATAAGGACCATGTTGGCATCCGTCAGATGACCAAAATGCCATTCTGCTAAATATCACGTAAATGTAATTTTTATTGAAGCCGCTTATAGCAGACGTTGTAAAACCGTCTAATATTTTGGTACTGTTATGTTTAAGTGGACCTACATGGTCTTAATGCCTATTGATCCAGCATAAAGTTTTGATCATTAAATAACGTAAAAATGCATCAGAAGTTCAGAACCCTTCAGGATCAGTGATTCGACATAGTATAATATGTCTGTGTTTTAACTGAATATAAAATCAAGAATTAGAAATTAATATACTTCACAGTAATGGTTCTGAACTTTGTAAGGGGCATGAAAAGTGAAATCTTTGTTATTACTACTAATTACTTTAAATTAAGGTATCTAGATTTGTTCATTCTTTTCCCAACTAATGATAAGTTAAAAAACAGGAATAAATCATAAAAAAAGAAGGCATTCTCATTTCTCAGGATATGGCTCTTTGCTCAGGGGAAAAAAACTAAAAAATATTAGGAAAAAATAGGTGTTCTGCTGGTGGGGAATAAAAAATATCAGCAGACACCTCCAATAAGAGAATCAGTGATAACCAAAAAAGGAAAAAAGTGACAATAGAAGGAAATGTCCCAATGATGATTGATGTAAAAACTTTACCTTTTAATCATTAGTCATTGTCATGCCATCTTTTTACACCTTCCTGCAAAAAAAAAATAGAAGATAGGTAACTGTGAAAGTACAGAACAGAGATTCTCCATTTATTCTGATTTTCCAGCCAGGTGAGTTGTAGAAGAAGTGAAAACTAGAACCCCCTCAGAGCACACAAGGGATTACACCAAAAACGCTCCCTACATCACGATTATATTATCCTTTTACCCCTGTTTAACTTTGAAAATAAATTTTGGCTACTATATCGTTTACACCGTAAGATATAGAATATTACAACTATATTTCTTTGACAAAGTACCTTTACTTGCAATTAGAGAGATCAATAGTCGAAGTCGACCATCAACCCGCTAAAATTGAACAATAAAAATGGGATGCGGGTAGTATTCCTTTAGAAAATGTGTGTTCACATCAATGGCTTTGTGAAAGAAACTAGATAACAGTGCCTTGGTGGAGGGATCAGAATATGGTCTCATGTTTCCTTCAGGCATATGTTGTGATTCTTCTACCCCAATCACTGTCCCCTATGTTGATAAGCATCCCAACATGGGCAACATTAATCCCTTAATGCTTTCAACCTCAAAGCACTTGCAACATCAATCATACCATTTTTTATGGGTTCGGGCCATTTCAAATGTGTTGTTATCAACTAATTTTGGGTACAAGTAGATTTGGGTTGTTTCTGGTCAGTGACTTAGGATCGGGTCAATCGGGTCCTATTTGAGTCACATAGCTAGCAAGGTTTTTGGTTCAAATAAGTCATTTTGGATCAGGCTAATTCCAAACTAATCAAGTCACTCAAAAGTCGAGTCTACTGCAGATTGTTCTTATCAGGTTCATATTGGGCCAGATTGATCGAGTTCTGCTAGGTCTAACTTCTTTTCTTGACAGATTGCTAGGTCTAACTTGGTGCCTAAAACAAGATACAAAAAACATATGGAGAAGAATAAATGTGATTGCAAGCTAAAAGTCTAAAACATGTAGAGAGTAGACAGCTAACATAGCAATACTGTTAAAAATACTCCATAAATTATAATTATTATAAGTAACTATATAATCGAATTAAAAAAAAAACCAAGTTACAATACACTGATGTAAACAGAAAGAAGGCAAAAGAATAGCCCTAGCATCATTTTTAAGCAAGTCGAAGTATGCATATTCTATTCTAGTACACTGAAATAGCTACGTCGACAAATATTAAGGACTAAGCCTCACACTCCAACTTGTGCTCGGAAAGTTCCATGTCATTCTCCAATTTCATTATCGAAGGGATTCAGGAATTTAATTGAGAAAACACCTAATTATAAGCATACTGCATTTTTAATTTCCAATAAATGATTGGATCATAAAATGAAAGAGTCCAATGAATGTCAAATCTTTGAGACATTGGGCTACGACTGAGGATGATTTATGGTGATCTAGCGTTAGGGCATTCGTCACAGCTTTACACATACCACCACTATTGGTACGAAATGCTGCAAAGTATATTGGGCGAGCATGAAGCTTCTATTCAATGGCCCTTAAGACATATAAGGGCTGCCATGTTTTTTAGGGCTTCGAAGATTAGTATCCCCTTTAGTTCATCAAGATAGCCTGACAACGAATAATACAAACCTTCTGCAGATGAAAGTGAAAGTGATGGTAACAGATGTTAACAGATGTTAATCTACAGTGTGGTTTTTGTACAGGGCTGTGAGCAGATATTCTGTTAGCAGCATCTATTCTCCTCATCTTTACCAGTATCACAAGCTTACAAAGACATCAGGAGCAAAGCATCCACTATGAAAACAACTTTTTCCTTTTTCCTTTTCCTACTACCTTCTTCTATCTTCATAATCCCCTCAGTCATCAAGTCTCTTTCAGAGACACTTGTCGACAGTACAGAAGTACAAGTGAGCTCTAATTTGGCACCACAATTGTGATTGGACAACATTTCAAGGAGGTTGCAACTCGTCTACCAAGCAAATAATTAATTGCTATAGCTATTCCCAAAAATATCCGTAATAGTTATAATACGACTCATACAAGCATGAATGATAAAGTTCTGTTCTTCGTCAGAGTTTAGCCTTAAATTTTCTTTTGAGTAACACACCGGAAAGAAAGAGATAAACATTCACTGACTTTAACGAGGAGTCCCGATTTAAGAAAACCGAAACCTAAATAAAAGCAGACGGACAATGTAACTACTAATTATTTGGCATAAAACGACTTATTTCAAATACAGAAGCATACTCCATTAACTTAACATATGATAATCTGTGAACTTTCTACAATTTAAGAGGTAATACTGGAAAGCCGACTTATATCACCCACAAATTTTACCAAACAACACAGATTTAACAATTTATTTTGCAATAACAAGTACAACTCTTAACATAGAAAATTATCAAAAACATATGTTCATGATTGAAGACATAATATCAACAAACTGCTCACACATACAAGTTGGAGTACAACACATGGCACAGCCACAAATAACCAGCACACGGGGAAGAAAAAGAAGAAGATACACACAATGTAGAAGCCTTTACATTTAATGTCATATCGATACAGAAAGACTATAAGAATATTAGGACCATGTCAAATTTTGAAATATTTTCAGTTCAGCCAGGGAAGCAAAAGGTATAAACGCTGCTGAGATGAAGTAATCAGATACAACAACAATCAATCAATCAAACTCTGGTTTGCGAAATTAGATTTTTATTTTTCAAATACCGTGACACTTGTAGCCAGGAAACAGACAAAAGGGGAGATACAAAGAGATGATAAAGACATGAAGATAGAAATATTTTTAAAGTGACAAGCTAACAGTGATAAGCTCCTGTTGTTGAGAGGCTCATTTAACCTATGTTTACGGTAGATGTTCGTCTCCTCGTCTCACCTCAATGGCAAAATCAGCCAGATCAAATAATTCCATCCCAATTGATATTAAGTTTAGGGAACCATAGTACAGAAAAGTATGACTAGGATTTTCTAGAAGAAACACTCATACCACACCTATTAGGCATTAACAACATATCATCACAGAAGCCAAGGATGAATGAAGCCTTACATAAAACCACATACAATTATACCATAATAATTAGGACTTTGAATTGGCACACCTCAACAAGGAAAGTAGTTACTCTATACGGAGTACAGTACTATTTAGGACAATCAAAATCTCTTCAATGTTAACTTAAATGTCCTTGATAGTATGATTAGTCGGGGAGTAGTTCCGAGTCTCCGACTAGAGGTGATCAAATGTAGGCGTGGGGAGATACAAGCTGAATTTAACATGGATTCATCCCTCATGGACAAGCGAGGTAGCGCATTTGGGAGGGGATAGCGGGTTGGACATATCTAATTTTTTAAGACACATCACCCGTTTTTAAAAGCTGGATCCAATGGGTCATCCCTCCCATGAACAACTCTAATTGAAATGGTGTTGTATTGGGTAAAAAAAAAACACCCCTAATATCCAATAGAAAGAGGGGAGAGCAGGAGACGAATTAGAACAAAAAAAAAGTAAATATACATATCAAACATTGGTCACGCTGAAAATAGAGGAAGAAATACCAGTTCTCAGCATGGAATAAGTTATCCGCAGTCCCGCACAACATCGTTGTGTGAAAAAATTCCATGTAGGCCCAGTAGTAACTAGCTTGCCCACAATGAGCAGGCACGGCCATGCGTGTTTAAAAGCCATAAATACGCCTGTATCATCAAAAATGAGTTTCAATACACCATTTGTAATTATAACGACGTTGAAATAAGAAAGAAAAGGAAACAACAACCACCTCCATCCTCCCCTCACTCGACCAGTTCTCAATTGACTAAACATGCCAGCAAGACGCATAAGAAAAACGAAATAACTGAAACCCTTCACCACGAAACTATAGACCAGAATATACATAGCACATATGCTTCATCTGGCCCTAATAAGCCCAATTCGTATCGCCAACAGGCAACAGCTACTTCAGTTCATGACTTCCTAGGCTCGATGCTTCATGTTTCGTGTTTGAATGTGCGCAACCGCGCACTATATCATGAATAAGAATCGAACCCCTAACCTCGTAGTTGAAGCTACCAAACTCTTGTTCGACATCAAACTTGATCATTAATTTCTCCAAATATATCTCGTAAAACAACGATTTCAAGTATATTTACTATAAATAATCGGATACGGACACATGCATAATCATGTCATCATAAGATCAAACATGAAACACCTTCAATCATCAATCTACAATCCAATCCAATACATTTTTCTAGAAACAAAATCATATCAGCAGTAAAACAATATCCAATCAACAAAAGAATTGGGGATAATTCAACTGAATTTATGTAATTTCAGCACAGTAGCGACAATCGGAGTTACAAACCCTAAAATGTTTCAAATATGATAATCGTACAAATCAAATCGAAACAATTCAATTCGCTTACATTTAGGGGAGGCGAAGAGTGCGATCAATGTTCTCAGAGGGTGAAATGGAAGAGACGACGAAGCTCGAGGAGTTTCAAAAATGGCGCCAAACGAGTTGTTGGTAGTGAGTCGACTCGGTCGAGTACCGAAGCAAACCCATTGTTTCGAATCCTAACCAAACACTGTCTTTTTTCCCTTTAATCGGCAGGCCAAATGGGCTTTTCCGGACCCGTAATAGAGACGGGCCGAGAGTTTAGTCGACCGGTTCACTTAAATCCGGACCAACAAGCCACGGTCATTCGAGTTGGTAAAAGGCCGGCTTTTTCTCGTATTTCAACGTGATTTTCTCGAGTGAAGACGTTAGTTGGAAGCCGCGCTTAGCCCATCCGCCATACCATCGGGCCGGGTCAAGCCCGGGTAAGCTGTTTTCGGGTTTTGACCCATGGCCCGCTCCCTAACTCACAGCGACCGTACCCGTGCCACCTCTCTTTTCCATCGGGCTGGGCCACGCCGGCTGTCGTGCTCACGAGTACAAATTTTTCAGAAACCAAAATTCAGAAAATAAAATAATAAACCAACTACTGAGTACGAAACAAAACACTGCATCCAATTATTGAATGCATGGAATCTACCACGCTTAGTTTAACTATTACATGTAGTCTGTAGATTTCTAGTAGTAAAAAGAATTGACTAAAAATCTAAAATTTTATAGCTTTAAAATCCCGAAATTGTTGCATTTTTGGATTTTCATCATCGTCTTTCAATCGTTGTGTTTACATGGATATAGCGATATAGCGATCACACTGAAAGAACAGTGAAAGACGAAAACAAGTTGATTTGGACCTCTCCATACTAAACTCCGCAAGAAACCAGAGAAATCAAATCGCCCATGAAAGTTTTAACGGTAAGGTCTGTATGAAGGGCTGTACATGCAGCTCTCGGCGTACTTCACCAGATTTTCAGGTTGTGGGAGACGGGTTGCAAGACCTGAAAAGCAGACAAAATCAACACCAAAAGTCGGGAATTATGGTTACTTGTATATACAGAACTAAGGAAGAAACTCACCAAGTTCATATGCTTTAGCGGCCACGCTGGCTGCTATCTGGGCTGAGATTTTTCTGATGTCCTTAAACGGTGGGTACAGTAGACCCTTGGCCAAGTGCTCGTCAGTCACTTGGGCTGCTAATGCTTCCGCTGCAACACAAATAGGATACATCCAAGATGATTAGTCGGTTTATATCATAGTGACACGATCACAACCAAGAATAGGGTGTTAAATAGAGCAATAAAAGCGACCACACTTACAGGCAGCTAAGAGCATGTCATCATGAACGCGGATTGCACCCGAAATTATCAAGCCGAGTCCCAAACCAGGGAAGATGTATGCATTATTCGACTGAAACCCAAAAAATAAAGACTTCAGTCACTTTTTATTAAAAAACAAAAATGTACGTCAACTTTAGTTCAACGGTAAGGACCTGTCCAGATGTGTATGTCTTTGCTTCATATTCAACGGGATCAAACGGGCTTCCACTGGCAAAAATCGCTCGACCCTAAACAAGGCGAAACAGCGTTGTATTGATTTTGTGCATTACCTTAAGAAGAAACGATCAACATACATTCATTAAAATTTAGTTGATTGACCATTACCTTGCTCCATGCATAAGCCTCCTTTGCCGTGCACTCTGACTGTGAAGTCGGATTAGACAAGGCTAGAATTACAGGTCTCTGCATGAAAGAACATTGCCACGTGCTTCAGAAAGTTCAACCAGCAGCTCAATGATGGTTAGTGCTAAAATAAGAATCAATCAGAAGAATACCTCGTTGAATGTAGCCATTGCCTCGACCACCTCCTTGGTAAATGTTCTTCCGACCCCTGATGAGCCTATCAACACAGTAGGCTTCAAGGCCTACATACCATCGAGTGAATCGAGAAAAACTACCAGTTAATACAAGGCCACCGTGATGATAAAAAGAAACCGTCTCAAATGAGAATGTGTATTTTTTTTCTAAGGTTTGTATAAGAAGCTCACCTTGACAGCATCGATGAGTCCCTTTGTAGGTACGTGATCATGAGCCCACGGCTTCTTAAAATGCTGTAGGGATTCCTTTCGACTGTTGACAATAAGTCCCTGTTGATACATCAAAACTATTTACGTAAGCATAATTAAGTAAACATGGGAGAAACAAGTAAAAAAAAGGGTAACGCTAAAGGTACAATATCTATCTAACCTTGGAGTCGACAAGCCAGATCTTTTTCCGAGCCTCCTCAAGAGGTGTATTTGTCTACATTAATACATACATAAGCATCATTTATCATGTCATCCAAGTAACATTTGCGGAGAATATGTACAAAAATAAAAGATGTAGCCTAACCTGCTTTGAAATTTCAAGAGCTATGAGCTCTGCAATGCCAGTTCCAGCCTAAAACAGCAATAACAGTGAGTAACAGCAATAAAAGTAAGTGTGATCGGTCAATGCGTAGAGTAGAAGACATACCTCTCCAGCGCCGAGGAATAAGTAAGTGTGTTCCGCTAATGACTTCCCCAACAATTTCTGGGATGCAATAAGTCCAGAAAGGACCACAGAGGCTGTCCCCTGTGAAGGATAGACGATGATATGTTAAAACAGGACTGGCGGGAATCGAAAACATGTAGTATAACCTTATGTTATGAGTTGTGACCCAAGAAATACCTGAATATCATCATTGAAGACGAGATGTGTACTGCCATATTTCGAAAGCAAGTCGAATGCATTGTGGTTGGCAAAATCTTCAAACTGCAAAATTTACGGCCGTAAAGTTTAGGTAAGAAAGATATTCAAGGTTAATCAAATAAAAAAAATACACTCAAAAGAATGGTAGGAGTATTATTTACCTGAATAAGGACCTTCTCCCCGTACATTTGTTTCGCTGCTGTCATAAATTCATCCATAAGTTCGGCGTATTCCTGCAACTCCGACCTTTAACAATCAATTACTTCATCCAAAAGCTGATTTTTCATAGTCAAAATGTAACAAAACACCACCTGTCCAGTTGCTCTCCTTTGTCGAAGCCCAATATAGAACTCGTCGTTAAGCAACTCCTCGTTGTTTGTTCCAACATCAATAGTGACAGGCAGACACTGAAAGATTACAAAATTAGTTAAAAACAATACTACATGGCATGGAAACCAACATGACCACGTCATGCCCAAATGTAATTATGAAGTAGGAGTACCATTTTTCGTATCTAGTGTGAAAAACAGTATACGGCATGGTAGATAGGAAAGCACTTACCGATGATGGACGAATACCACCAAGAGCGGTATAAAGAGCAAGCTTGCCAACCGGTATTCCCATGCCCTGAGGAAACATATCATAAACTTTATATTTATCCAATCTACAGGACTACAGCCGAATGAGGGTGCACATTCTGACGAAACAAATAGCGCACCTGACAGCCAAGATCGCCAAGACCTAAGATCCGTTCACCATCAGTGACTACAATGACTTGGATGTGCCTCTCAGGCCAGTTCTTTAATACTTCCAGAACTCTCCCTCTGTAAAATTGACATGTAAATCAACTGAATCATGCACAAGAGCTTTACTTCAGCGAAAGCATTAACAGAATAACAGCCAGAGTCAGATTACGTACTTTTCTTTTAAGCTGATAAACAGACCCTGTGGCTGCTTGAAGATACACCCGTATTTCTGGCAGGCCTCACCTACAGTCGGGGTGTAGACTATTGGAAGCAGCTCTTCCACGTTTTCAATGAGAAGGCTGTAAAACAGTTTCTCATTCATTTCCTGTAAAAAAAATACACCGAAAATGAAATCATAAATGGAACAGCTTTATACCGATGTACATACTATATGGACTGTAATAAATTTATTATCATTATATAAACGCATTTCTACCATTTACACGAGATTTATGTTTCACATCACAGGTCATTTTATACAATAAAAATATGTTTCTGCTATAGAGTCGGATCACTGGATCCTAAGATCGTATAATCGTGTTATAATCATATCTCTAAAAAATTTCAAATGAGTAAGAGGATCGTAAGTTCAACAACCATGAGTCAGATCACAAAATCACGATTGATCAAACTTTTTTAGATCGAACAATCGTGAAATCGTAGGATTGAATCAAGATTCTAATAACCATGATGATCATAAACATGAAAATTCAAATAGAACATTCTGCTCAATATTTACATGTCATTATTATTTCTCTGTCTTATGTCCTCGTATAAAACAACCCTTAAAAGCACCTAAACCTTCCCCACCCGCAACCTCCAAGACCCCAACCCCCTACATTGAATGCAAGTAAAAAGACGAATGATTTAAATATATTCCTAGTGTATCAAATACGGAGTATATACCTGAAGATCCATCATTGCCACGTACTTCTGCAACGGGACGTCATATTGCCGGATGTTGTGAATCATTTTCTTCACCTGATTACACAAAAAAAAAAATACTCCATAATTTTTAGAAATATAATGAAGGCGTTGAATCCTCACTCCGTATTTCTTTGAGACGGTATTACTAAAAACCACAAGAAAAAAAAAAACCTGAAGTGGCTGGCTGACAACAGTTGGAGGGAGCAGCCCCCGTAAGTAGTGAGCATCTCGCTCCTTCTCTGAGAATGCAAGCCCTTTATTGTGGCGAGGATCCCGTAACAATGAATAACCACTTCGCCCAAAAAAATTAGTCAAAGGTCAGTTCTTGCACTGGAAGCCAAAGTTCAGGAAATTGAATAACTTATTGCCAAATCCTAAATAAACGGCATATTTTACATAAAATCAAGCTAGCATGGGTTCAAAGATGGTAAATTCTTGTCTCCGACGAGTATTTTTTCATGTCAAACCCCCAGGCTATATCAAACGAGAACAACATAATAAACAAAAAAAGATAAATTAAGAGATCTCATTTCCCACTCAAACTTCACATCATCAAACACGGCACTAAACCGATTAATATAGTACGGAGTATCAATCAAGGATACACCAAAGATATCATGGACGATTTCCCTTTTTACAACAAGACAAACAAAAAACGGGGTGATTTCATTTTTAGTCGAAGTTACCGTTAAAACTTATGGGAGAGCTACTATCACCAAAAAGACAAAATTACTGAACGAATACCATTTTCGCCAAATACAAAACCTCCATTTTTACTAAATGATTCAATTAAGACATCATTTTCCCATCATACTAGGACCACATCACTTAATAAATCAATCCACACTCCGGATACACAAAGATATCGTAAACAGCTTTTCTCCCGACCAAGACAAAAAAATACGGAGTAAATTAAATTTGAGGTGGATTTCACTTTCGACTCTTAATTGTTACCTTCAAACTTACGGGAGCTAATTTCACTATCGACCAAAGTTAAGGAGTAAATAATCAATTTCCCATTTCGCATAATCCTCGGTATTAAATCTCCAACTACTCAAAATTAATCAAATGTGAAGAATAAGAACCAAAACCCAAATTTATCTATCTGAGTAAATCGTGTTTAAAACCGTCTTAATCTTTTATTTACCCTCGAAGAACCGCCTACTGAACTCTGCTCTATCCTCCGTGAAGATGCTTTAGGAGTTGCTTTTCCCCGTTTTGTTATGACTTAGCATCAGGTTTTGCCCTCTTATGTAAAAAAAAAAATACTCTTAAGGTAATTACTCCCTCCCTCCCAATCATTTATTTACCTCGGATTAAAATACTTCTCATTAACCAAATGACTGAGACGGAAAGATTAATGAAACGACACCGGGTTTATGACGATTTCAAATCAGATTCTGTGATATCAAAATGATTCATCAAAGGAAGGAGATCAAACCACATCATCACACTTTTACATATCATATCAATCTACACAGCGGATATACCAAAGATATCACCAATATTTATTTGGATAATTAATAATTATTTCATCCCAACAACCAACAACAATTAAATAAAAACCCGATCATATCTTAGTCTACTGGTTAAGACCGAATTATCCTGGAATTTATCGTAAATATTAAATTACAATAAATAAATAAAACAATTAGAAAAAAGGTAAAAAAAATACTAAAATATTCACAAAACATAGAAATCATCGATTTTCGATTACCTAGCGACAGACAAGGCCCACGGCGTAACAATCTGATCCTCGGTGGCGGAATCCTCACCGTACACGTCCTCAACGCCACCACTCACAACCGTCGATTTCTCACTCACCTCGATCACTCCTTCCTTCTTCGCCTCCTCCGTCAAAACGACGCCGTTTCCATCTACCGATCGACCTTTCGACGGCCCCACCGCGACCCGAACCACCGTCGGACCTCTCGCCTGAACCCGGGTCGGACCCAAATACCTACTACCCGACCCACATGGCACGTTCGTCTGCAACAAAAATAAAATTAAAATCAAATTAGTGATTATTTTACGAAATTAATCAAATGGGTGGTGATTAAATTTGGATTAGTGAAATGGGTAGGTTACCAAATTGCTGGTTATTTGTAACGACATCATTTTTGATTGATTGATTGATGAACAAAGAGGGTTTATTTTATTTTATTTTATTTTATTTTTTTTGATTTAAGTGAATTATATAGAAAGTGAAGAAATGATTTGTTGCTAAAATTTCTGAACTGTTTTTTTTTTTTTCACTTTCTCTCTCTATTCTCACCAACCTGTGATTCTGTGAAGATAGTTCACAGATCTTCAGAGAAGTGCAGAGAGTATAGAGAGAGAGAGTGGGGGGAAGAGGAAGGAGAGGAGAAAGCGTGTGGTTTCAACCCGTATATATACTCGGATTTTATACCGAATATGTCTTAGCCTAGTGGTTAAGGCTAGGTGCTCTGCGACAATAGGTCCCAGGTTCGAATCCCCTCCCCTATATTGTAATGCGACTAAGTGCGCTCTTCGTTGAACCAAAAAAAAAAAAACGTCATATTTTAATCACAAAATCAACTCCAAAAAAATCACAAAATCTTGTATACGATGACATGATGACGGTCACACGATGATCGTATTACAAATTTTTTTTTTAAATGTTTCATTTGTTGACTAGAATACTCTCGAAAAGTTGCGAAATACGGAGTAGTACTCTATAATAGATCAGAAATGCAAAAATCAATTTAATCGGAAAAGGTACTTGGTTAATGTTCTCAGTGTATCACGTAATTATGGAACAACAAAATGCCTCGTTTTTACATTTTGTTGAAGCTCATTTAATCATTAACGGTGTGTTTTAAACGTATACCGAGTTGGCCAACAATGCACACCAGTACGCCGCGATCTAGTATGACCCAACCCAACCCAACCCAACCCATGTGGCTCACTTCTTCCAACTAGTTCGGTCCAACCCAGCGTTGTCCCGACACATCTCCCTACCAATGCCGGATGAGGCCTTGATTTGGCCGTCACCCGCCCAACCCAGCGGTCACCTCTATCTAACACAACGACAGTCGACAAAGGCATAGTTCCTTTCTACCCCCTTGATTCATCCATTTTTATACGTTTATTTTTTTACACTTGTCAATATACACTTTATTTTGTTCATTTCTTGATTTTACTATATATATCATTAAAAAACGGTAAGAGTATATTTTATTGAATTGTTTTGTTTGACTTAATTAATTGAGTTGTATGACAACATGATCCATTGATTCTGCCCTTCTTAATTAATCCCTCTGTTTCTTTGATATCTTCCACATTTCTTTTTTCAACCATTTCTTCGATTTCTTCCACTTTTCTTTTTTTCTATCACACTTCTCTTTTACCTAGGTGGCCCACTTACTTTACTCCCTATCTACTTTTACTTATTTTATTGTTTTTCTTAAAAAATGTACCACTTTTAAGATGGAAAAAATTATAAAAACGGAGGGAGTAATTTATTTCACAAACATGTAAATTGGAAAAATGTTGAAGAAAATAACAAAAATGAGGTTTTATGCCTTTATGGGTGGTTGAGAGATTATGTGGTGTGGTTGTTGAAGACTAGTTTGGACTTTGGATGGTGAAGATGGCGTTGGCCTAATCAAGACTTCTTTCCTCTAAACGGTTAGTCTCTTTTGTGACGGATCTATCCGACACACAAAATTATAGTAACGGATTAGATATCATCATGTTTGGATAAGACAAAATTAAAATGCATCGAAAATAATACGGAGTAAATCTTTATTTTTATATGTCTATGTAAAAAATATTTAATCCGTTATAAATTTGTGACGGAAATACTTAAACAAAAAAATTTGTGTGTTAGGAAAATTCTAAGTATTTGGAATTTTTCCAAATTTGTCTCCTCGTACAGTGTAGGTTTCCCACGTATTTGGTGTCTAGTTTAATTTTGTGTTGGTATGTATCATCAGAAATTGTTGAATTGTTTTTATACACGTATCAAATATATTTAACGCCCAAATAGCACAAAATGATAAAATAAAAACCGAAAATATACGATAGAAAATAAAAAAAATAAAGAATACGGAGTAGTATTTAACATGGTTTCTTACGATTTTGACATTAATAATCGCTTTTAGAGTAGATTAAAATAAATATGTTTTTAAAAAAATCTTCATTTAAATACTAGAATGTGTTTTTTTGGGAAACATATCTTTGAAATTACATAACAAAACGAGTCTAATAAGTACTTCAATAAATTAAATGTTACTGTATTTCATATGAATAGTCCAAATTATTACATGTCGTCTCATAATAATCTTAACTTTGAGTATCTTAGTCTTAAAACAATTCGACTGAATTTTGACCTATTATATCGGGTTAAAAGTTACCTACCCTTGTACATAAACTCCATTAACATCCTTGGATGAGGCTAAATCGGCGCGCCTGACAGTGACGTTGTAAACGGAAGGCATGCTCCGATGATTTGACGGGTGAATAATGGAGTTTATTTTGAGATACAAATACAAAAGTTGAGTTTATTTTGAAATTAAATAAAAGATAGGATTACTTTAAGAAGATAACAGTAATTTGGATTATTATTGTATATATTCATGAATCTTTTCAAATAATTTTTCTGTCGATATAAACTATATTAACCGGTTATATTAAAATCATTAAAATCGTCGAAAAAAATTATATCCACAAACTGATAATCCTAGATCCACCCTCGAAAGTGGGCAGCAAGTGACAACAAAAATAGTGGTAGTCTTTATTATTTGTGACTATAACAATAGTGTTGTGTAATCAATAAGAGGCCCAATTGATTAGGGAATGTCCCACGATTAAGACATATCCCTCCCATCTACCTTAAGGTCTTACTTTAATCGCAACCTTTCTCCTTGATCAACATCGTTTCTTCAATCGAGTAGGTCTCCTAAAAGACGGTCTCTCATTAACTTTATTGAGAGACTAAGTACAAATGGAAGTAACAGTGGTACCAAACCTAATAGAAGTAGGTATGATTAACATAAAAGAGTATACAAATATAAAGATGGTACGCTTGTTATAAAAACAGGTCCAAAACAAAGGTATCATTTAAGGGTACGAATAGAACATAGAGTGGTACGGAAGAGTGGTCTCTCAATAAGTTATTGAGAAACCGTCACTCTCAAGATTTTGGGTCTTCAATGTTTAGTACTTGCACTTAATCCTAGGTCGTTCTTAATTTAAGCGAGTTTTGGAAAATCGTCCATTTATTTCATATTTCGTAACAAGATCGTCAGAGTAGTATTTAGTAGATGACGGTATGATTCTGCCGGAATATTTTAATAAGTTTTGAGGCCTAATCACGAAAATTCTGCTGTCTTGACAGTAGATCGATCGATAAACATTGGTGCCACCAGTGACAGAGATAGATATCCGTCACACTATTGTAACGGCCTAATGGGTCAAATATTTATTCATCTCACTAAATGAGTAGTTTTTGACACGATGTATTAATACGACAGATAATCCATCGGAAGGAAGAATAAGTGAAGTAAAGAAAAATGGTGCATGATGACGTAAGATTGGGTCGAG
Organism: Agrostemma githago; assembly: GCA_958450325.1. NCBI lineage: Eukaryota > Viridiplantae > Streptophyta > Magnoliopsida > Caryophyllales > Caryophyllaceae > Agrostemma > Agrostemma githago. Next base: position 69,540,570 of record OY288252.1, on the reverse strand, counting down.
TGGATTTATACCCAAGAATGAAATGTGAATAACGTGAGGACACGTAACGAGGTCGTGGACAAAATTGAACCAAGACAAGGTGTGCGACGCTGCGGCTCGATACTATCTTTCAAATATACTTATTTAGTCCTGGACGAATATTTGACGCGTTACAAATCGTTACAAATGGAAGATCAATCGAGTTTGATCATCTCACTTGGTATTTCTTTTTTTTTGTATCATCCCGGTTTGATGTCCGGGATAATAATAATAAAACGAATCCAGTTCTGCAATATTCGATCCGATTCATATTGAGTGAAATCCACTTCGGTTCAGTTCAATCCCATTAGAGTCATTTTGCCTATGTCAATTTGGTTTAGTTTAGTCAACTTCAACTGACTAGGTTGGCGAGTGATCTCATCAGATTAGTATGACATACGGAGTATAGGACAAAACAAAAGTTAAAGTAGCGTCCAAGCTAATCGAAAATTACAATGTGAAAACGTACCGAGATTGATAGGTCGATAACTCGATATTAGTTTGTATTAGAAGCGTCAATTTAGAAGCATAATTGGTGAAATAATTTAGACGGGCCAACATTAATATCCTAACAATATTGATATGGCCATTCCTCATGGTGCTATGATAATGGATTGAGCCCAAGTGGGGGAGTCATTACCAAAAAAAAGCCCAAACTCGGATCGGATGGATTTGAAGATTGGTCACCCCAAAAATACAAACCCAGAGACCGGACCCGGATCCCCTTAAGATCAAGTTTTCCAGGTTGTGATCGAACCAGACCGAAAAATAGACTAATTTTGAAACTTGTTAAGGTGTGGACTGGACAAGAGACCGCCGCCAATTTTTTTATTTGGAGACTCGGAGACTGGACCTGTATGTGTCCGGTCCAGACCGGACGATTCTGATCGATCCAATTTATCGATCCAAACCACTTTCTGAACACAGAGTATTACAAAAGTTTAAAGAGGGTTATTATTGTATAGTACTCCGTAATACAAGTATGTAGTAGGTTTATATTAATACATTTGCAAGGCAAATGACATGATTATCGTACCCTCCTTTATACTCAGCGAAGTGCTGCATCCATGCGTGATTGATTGATTAGAAACCTAGACGTAGAGGAGCGATCTCCCCTGAACTGGGCGAATTTCAGCCTACGCCTTTCCTTCATAAACCGGATCCACTGAAGAAGTGAAGAACTCTCGGATCCAGAAAGATCAAGCTTCACTTCAACAACTTTCCAGTCGGTTGGGCCTATCGGTCCAGCTTCAACGTAAACCTATCAAATAATTCATACACATGAGACACATCACAGAATACTTTTGGTCGACATTATTACATCTGAATGAGATAGAGGGAATACTGAATATTGTACTTTGAAACTGTGTGTGTCATATGATAACTCGTGATTTTACCTATTTTTGTCCCACGTTTTGACTCTTATTTAGTCAATTTTATAACACGTTTTGTTATTATTGAGTCGTTTTGTCTTTAATTAGCTTATTAGTCGAGTCCAGTATATTTAGTGTTAAATTATGTTATTTCTCGAGAATTGGGTACTGTGTCGTTTATTTGATCTTGTAGGTACAAATACGGGTGAAGATAGAGCAAGTCGATCGAGAACCGAGACAAATCAAGACGAGTCAAACCGAGCTTGACCAAGTCAATCACCCAAAACCCAATTCCCATATCTCCCTCACCATACTAACTCCAATCAATCAATCAACTGCAACTATTACAGCTTCTTTCACCATTTCAATTCCCCTCCACTATTCACAATCATCATGTCCGTCCTCTTCATCCCTCCATCTTCACCATTTCACACCTTCAATCCATTATAAACTCCTCTAAATCAAAACCCCTTTCATCACCATATTCCCCATTAATTATCCATAGCTCAATTTCAATTAGTCACCAATATCGACCACCATGAGCCACCGTAACCCGCGCCTCAGTGACACCGGCGCAACACCAGCAACTCGCCGGAGCACCACCACCTCCGGCAGCCACCACCCAACCGCCGCACCATCTCCGACCCCAGAACCGGGACCAGATCACGACAAACCTCCAGCCCTTGCTCCGTCGACCAAGTCGGCCCAGATTCCGGCAGCCTGTCCGCACACAACCACCGTCGGTCCACCGTGCGTAACCATGGCAGGGGAGAAGCGGCCGTGCGCAATCGACCGTGCTCAACTAACCCACCGTGCGTTATGCCTTGGGTTGATGAATTGGGTGTTCTAATTTTGAAGGCAAAAGACCATTTGATCCTTTCTTTTACTCCTCTTTATTTCATTTAAATGAAGGGTACTTTGGTCTTTGTATTTATTTTATGGGATATATAATTATATATATTGTTAAACCCTCATTTTTTTAAGAAAAAAAAAGAAGTTGTTAGAGAGTTAGAGATTGAGAATAGAGGAGAGGAGGGTTTAGGGAGCAGTAGAAGTAGTCACGCAGCAGCCCCTTCTTCCTTTTTTTTTCTTTAATTTATTTTGACTTTTAATTAGTTTATTTAATGCTCTTTTCCGTTCTTCAACTTCCGAGTTCTTTAATCCATACTTTTTGGTATAATTCTTATCTCTTCTCCTTAACTATTTCATTTATCTTTACTTTTATGTTTAGATTATATTTAGTTAGTAATTAGTGTAAAGTTATAATCTTTATCGTTAATCGTGTTTTGTAATGTTATTTTATCTTTGTGTTGTTTGTTTATATATAATTTATGTTAGAATTAATTAAAGTTTCATTCTTTATTATTTCATTATGTTACATGTTGTGTTTAGATTAATTATTTGTGTGTTTTGTGTTGGGTTAATTATGATTAGTGAGTAGTGTCTTTTCTAGGGGACGATTTGACCCCGACATGTCTATATTGTGGACTTGGAATTCCGTATTTGGTTTGTTTGGGATATACGGAGGAGGATAGTTTGGGATTCGGGAATCGACTCGTCTTTTGGGTTGTGTTTGAACCCTTGACCCTTGTCCACCGACGGGAGTCGGTTAGGTCTAGGCAGTAAAACTCGCCCTTTGACTTGCCTTGCCCCGCCTAGTTGAACACGGGAGTGAGAATTAGGTAGGGTACCCTAACTATCGGTCTAGACTCTTTACCTTGGGAGAGGGGAGAGAAAGGAACGGGATTAGACGCGTACTTAGTGACCTAGGACCTTGGGTTGAGTACCACGGGAGTGGACTTATTCGATTGACCTAGGAACTCGACTCACGAACCCGGGAGGGAGGTGATCGAGTTTTACTTAGTTGGACTACGAGCCCGGGAGGGAGGTAGTCGACCCTAGAGGCGTTCCACTCATCTAATATCCCTAACAACCCATTATCGGTGTTCTTTGCTCATAATTATGATATGTCGGTGGTTAAGTCGGACCCTAGACCTTTCTTTATTATTAGATCATCATTCTTGTAATTTGTTTGATTTTTAGTTTACTTTTGCATTTCTTAGTTAGCTTAATTAGTCTAATTCCACCCTTGATAATTGATCCGCGTAGCTAATTTGTAATCCAAGACCGAACTAGTACTCATTCTCGATCTCTCTAAGGATTCGACCCGACTTGCCCTAACTATTTTAGTTTAGGTTAGTTGGTTTCTTTGATGGTAGGATTGGCGACAAATCCCGGCTATCAAAATGGCGCCGTTGCCGGGGAGATCAACGGATTGATATTAGTTTAGTTTTAGATTTATTAGACTACGCATTGTTACTTGTTCCGTGTTGCATCCTTGTGTGTGGTTTGTCTCTCATCTTGTGGCTTGTCCTTTGATTGTCACATTTTGCCCCGATGGAGGCTATTTTTGAATTCTCTCAATATGACAATGAACCATTCCATGATTACCTTTCTAGGTTTGAGCAATATGTTGAATATCTTGGTTCTTGTGGTTATTATTTCTCCGATTCGGATTTAGGCTATGTTGTCTATGAGGGTATGAATTTGGAGACTCGGGAATGGGCTTGTTACATGAGTGAGGGTAGATCTTTGGACTTGAATGAATACTTGAGTTTTTTGAGCTATTTGGCATCTAAATCCTTAGAAACCCAAACCTCAACCCTTGAGTCTAGCATGGAGAGTATGATGAAGCAAATGTTAGAAAGCCAAAACCAATTTCTTGCCCTTCAAAAGCAAAGAAATGAGGATATTGATAACTCCTTGGCCCAATTACACTCCTCCGTGACCTCCTACTATGGTAAGGCTCAAGCTCAATTAGACACAATAGCCGAGAATTTGAGAATTTTGGAGACTTCTCGAGAGAATGAGGTAAATTTCATATGTGATGATGATGAAGATGACATGCTTATTGATGATGATTTTGTTGAGTCATGTGAGCTCGCTTTTGATGCTAATATTTCTTCTCTTGAGGATTTGATTGTGGTTGACTCTTGTTTGGAACATGTTGTGGTTTCCAAGTCTTTGAATGATGAAGATAATGATGTTATGCACTCACTTGATGAACATCCACTCGACCTTTCTCCAAATCTTATTTCATCTCTTGCAAACCAATCCACACTCCACTTTGTTGATTCTCAAGTGCCATGTAATGTGAGTGACTTAGAGTTTATGATGTTGGGAGATGATTGTGGTTTGTATGATGCGAGTTGTTCTCTTGGCGAGAGGGATTTGAATGAGTTTGAGAGTGTAATTGTTGATGTAAGCCTTGGGGATACAACATGTGTTGATGATGATGTTGTTAAGGAGAGTCATTTTGAGGAGTTTGATGTTTTTGATGATCCTTGTGAGAAAAAGGATGTAAGTGAGAGTGATCTTGAGGTTTCTTCTTCCATTAGTAGAATGAGTGATTTTTCTATGCCTAAGATCTTTGAAAATCCCATTTTTGAGGATTTGGGTAGTATGTTTTTGATGGAGAATCCACTCTTTGACCACTTGGAGGAAGAGGTTAGTGTTGAAATTTTTGAGGTTTTTAGTGATGAAGAAAAGAGTGAGGACACTCTTGATGTTGAGAAATCTCTTAATAATGATTTTCTTAACCCTTGCATCCTTGAAGAACCATCCTCTTATGCCTCTTTGCAAACCTCTTTTCACCCTTCACCGTTCTTACCATTCACTCCTTACACCTTGCCTAAAAAGCCCAAAATTGACAAAGAAGATCGATTTAAACATGAAAGCCCGGAAAAATTGTTTCATAATAATTGTGTCTTTCTTGTTTATGCATTGCTTTGTCCAATATTATTGTCTTCTATTGTCATTTCTCGGACTTCTTTGCTAGGTTGTATGACCAACTTCTAAGGGCATTAAATTGCTCTTTTCTTGAAGTCTTGAAGAAGTGGAGCTAACGACTTTAAACAAAGCACCATCTTGTATATATTTTTGTTTTGGGTGTGTGTTTGTTTTTCTGTTGTAGGTACTTTTGCAAGAGTTTGACTCGAAGGGATTAGGACAAGAAGCATGGAAAGATATTATAATTTTGAGAAGAGCTTAATTGGTAATTTCTTGCCCTCTCTTCCCCTTCCCCTTGTTTGGAACATTGAGGACAATGTTCGATTTAAGTGTGGGGAGGCTTTTGGTTGGATTTTGTTGCGGTTGAGTTGATACTCTTGTGGTTAGTACCTTGGTGGAGTTTTGTGTTGTGGATATTTGATTTTTGTGGAAATATATGCTTGTGTTAGCTTGTTTTGACCATTTTTATTTTTCATGTCTATTTCGTGTTTTCTTTTGAAAAATTTAGAAAATCCATAAAAATTTGAAAAGCTTGTTTTGACCATTTTTATTTTTCATGTCTATTTCGTGTTTTCTTTTGAAAAATTTAGAAAATCCATAAAAATTTGAAAATTTTGAAAAATTCATAAAAAGTGAAAAATTAGAAAATCGTTAAAGTGTCTTAAGTTTTTTAGCTTTCACTTGTCTTCTTTGATTTAGTTGTTCTTCTAGTTTCTAACTTTTGTGGAAATTATGAAATTTAGACATTGGATCGTTGCATATGAATGTTATGTATCAATTGGTTTCCTACTGTAAGTCGCTCGAGGGTGTGTACTTCATTCAATTCCACCGTCCACCTCCCGTGATGTGATTTGACCTTGAACTTGTCTAGGTGACTATAACCCGAGTGACACTATGTTTACGATCCATTTTCCACAAAAATATTCTACAAAATAAAAGTTAATTTTTCCTACAAATATCACAAGAGGCTCAAGCATCGAAAAAAAAATGAGCAACCAAGAAAATCTCACAAAAATTTGAAAAAGAAAGAATAAGAGGGAGAAGAAAGGAAAAAAAAAATTGATGAAAAATGAAAAAAAAAATGAAAAAGAAACGAAAAAAAAAAATAGAAAAAGAGAAATCGAGAAAAAGAAAAGAAAAAGAATCAAATTCCTCCCCGAGTTATCTCTATTTATTTCCATTTCACCATTTTGGATCGTTTTTACTCCGTCACTTGGTTTATAGGACGATCCTAACCCTTTGTTTTTACGAGGGGTCGAGACATGTTTTTAGTCACTAATTTCATGGGAGTTCGCTTTCCATCTCCATCTCACGCCCTTGAAATAGCTTGGACCGAAACCGATTGATGTATAATGTGATTATGTGACCTTTTTAGTGTTTGCTTATCATTATTTATGCTTTAGTTAGATTTTAGAATTGCGACTTTTGAATTGGAGCTCGTGATTGTTTGTAATTATTTTGTGAATACGTATGTTTGTATATATCGTGTTTTCATTTTGTTTGTTTTTATTTATGAGTCGTAGTTTAGTTTTTTGAGCTTACTCGAGGACGAGTAAGAGTTAAGTGTGGGGAGTTTGATAACTCGTGATTTTACCTATTTTTGTCCCACGTTTTGACTCTTATTTAGTCAATTTTATAACACGTTTTGTTATTATTGAGTCGTTTTGTCTTTAATTAGCTTATTAGTCGAGTCCAGTATATTTAGTGTTAAATTATGTTATTTCTCGAGAATTGGGTACTGTGTCGTTTATTTGATCTTGTAGGTACAAATACGGGTGAAGATAGAGCAAGTCGATCGAGAACCGAGACAAATCAAGACGAGTCAAACCGAGCTTGACCAAGTCAATCACCCAAAACCCAATTCCCATATCTCCCTCACCATACTAACTCCAATCAATCAATCAACTGCAACTATTACAGCTTCTTTCACCATTTCAATTCCCCTCCACTATTCACAATCATCATGTCCGTCCTCTTCATCCCTCCATCTTCACCATTTCACACCTTCAATCCATTATAAACTCCTCTAAATCAAAACCCCTTTCATCACCATATTCCCCATTAATTATCCATAGCTCAATTTCAATTAGTCACCAATATCGACCACCATGAGCCACCGTAACCCGCGCCTCAGTGACACCGGCGCAACACCAGCAACTCGCCGGAGCACCACCACCTCCGGCAGCCACCACCCAACCGCCGCACCATCTCCGACCCCAGAACCGGGACCAGATCACGACAAACCTCCAGCCCTTGCTCCGTCGACCAAGTCGGCCCAGATTCCGGCAGCCTGTCCGCACACAACCACCGTCGGTCCACCGTGCGTAACCATGGCAGGGGAGAAGCGGCCGTGCGCAATCGACCGTGCTCAACTAACCCACCGTGCGTTATGCCTTGGGTTGATGAATTGGGTGTTCTAATTTTGAAGGCAAAAGACCATTTGATCCTTTCTTTTACTCCTCTTTATTTCATTTAAATGAAGGGTACTTTGGTCTTTGTATTTATTTTATGGGATATATAATTATATATATTGTTAAACCCTCATTTTTTTAAGAAAAAAAAAGAAGTTGTTAGAGAGTTAGAGATTGAGAATAGAGGAGAGGAGGGTTTAGGGAGCAGTAGAAGTAGTCACGCAGCAGCCCCTTCTTCCTTTTTTTTTCTTTAATTTATTTTGACTTTTAATTAGTTTATTTAATGCTCTTTTCCGTTCTTCAACTTCCGAGTTCTTTAATCCATACTTTTTGGTATAATTCTTATCTCTTCTCCTTAACTATTTCATTTATCTTTACTTTTATGTTTAGATTATATTTAGTTAGTAATTAGTGTAAAGTTATAATCTTTATCGTTAATCGTGTTTTGTAATGTTATTTTATCTTTGTGTTGTTTGTTTATATATAATTTATGTTAGAATTAATTAAAGTTTCATTCTTTATTATTTCATTATGTTACATGTTGTGTTTAGATTAATTATTTGTGTGTTTTGTGTTGGGTTAATTATGATTAGTGAGTAGTGTCTTTTCTAGGGGACGATTTGACCCCGACATGTCTATATTGTGGACTTGGAATTCCGTATTTGGTTTGTTTGGGATATACGGAGGAGGATAGTTTGGGATTCGGGAATCGACTCGTCTTTTGGGTTGTGTTTGAACCCTTGACCCTTGTCCACCGACGGGAGTCGGTTAGGTCTAGGCAGTAAAACTCGCCCTTTGACTTGCCTTGCCCCGCCTAGTTGAACACGGGAGTGAGAATTAGGTAGGGTACCCTAACTATCGGTCTAGACTCTTTACCTTGGGAGAGGGGAGAGAAAGGAACGGGATTAGACGCGTACTTAGTGACCTAGGACCTTGGGTTGAGTACCACGGGAGTGGACTTATTCGATTGACCTAGGAACTCGACTCACGAACCCGGGAGGGAGGTGATCGAGTTTTACTTAGTTGGACTACGAGCCCGGGAGGGAGGTAGTCGACCCTAGAGGCGTTCCACTCATCTAATATCCCTAACAACCCATTATCGGTGTTCTTTGCTCATAATTATGATATGTCGGTGGTTAAGTCGGACCCTAGACCTTTCTTTATTATTAGATCATCATTCTTGTAATTTGTTTGATTTTTAGTTTACTTTTGCATTTCTTAGTTAGCTTAATTAGTCTAATTCCACCCTTGATAATTGATCCGCGTAGCTAATTTGTAATCCAAGACCGAACTAGTACTCATTCTCGATCTCTCTAAGGATTCGACCCGACTTGCCCTAACTATTTTAGTTTAGGTTAGTTGGTTTCTTTGATGGTAGGATTGGCGACAAATCCCGGCTATCAAAATGGCGCCGTTGCCGGGGAGATCAACGGATTGATATTAGTTTAGTTTTAGATTTATTAGACTACGCATTGTTACTTGTTCCGTGTTGCATCCTTGTGTGTGGTTTGTCTCTCATCTTGTGGCTTGTCCTTTGATTGTCACATTTTGCCCCGATGGAGGCTATTTTTGAATTCTCTCAATATGACAATGAACCATTCCATGATTACCTTTCTAGGTTTGAGCAATATGTTGAATATCTTGGTTCTTGTGGTTATTATTTCTCCGATTCGGATTTAGGCTATGTTGTCTATGAGGGTATGAATTTGGAGACTCGGGAATGGGCTTGTTACATGAGTGAGGGTAGATCTTTGGACTTGAATGAATACTTGAGTTTTTTGAGCTATTTGGCATCTAAATCCTTAGAAACCCAAACCTCAACCCTTGAGTCTAGCATGGAGAGTATGATGAAGCAAATGTTAGAAAGCCAAAACCAATTTCTTGCCCTTCAAAAGCAAAGAAATGAGGATATTGATAACTCCTTGGCCCAATTACACTCCTCCGTGACCTCCTACTATGGTAAGGCTCAAGCTCAATTAGACACAATAGCCGAGAATTTGAGAATTTTGGAGACTTCTCGAGAGAATGAGGTAAATTTCATATGTGATGATGATGAAGATGACATGCTTATTGATGATGATTTTGTTGAGTCATGTGAGCTCGCTTTTGATGCTAATATTTCTTCTCTTGAGGATTTGATTGTGGTTGACTCTTGTTTGGAACATGTTGTGGTTTCCAAGTCTTTGAATGATGAAGATAATGATGTTATGCACTCACTTGATGAACATCCACTCGACCTTTCTCCAAATCTTATTTCATCTCTTGCAAACCAATCCACACTCCACTTTGTTGATTCTCAAGTGCCATGTAATGTGAGTGACTTAGAGTTTATGATGTTGGGAGATGATTGTGGTTTGTATGATGCGAGTTGTTCTCTTGGCGAGAGGGATTTGAATGAGTTTGAGAGTGTAATTGTTGATGTAAGCCTTGGGGATACAACATGTGTTGATGATGATGTTGTTAAGGAGAGTCATTTTGAGGAGTTTGATGTTTTTGATGATCCTTGTGAGAAAAAGGATGTAAGTGAGAGTGATCTTGAGGTTTCTTCTTCCATTAGTAGAATGAGTGATTTTTCTATGCCTAAGATCTTTGAAAATCCCATTTTTGAGGATTTGGGTAGTATGTTTTTGATGGAGAATCCACTCTTTGACCACTTGGAGGAAGAGGTTAGTGTTGAAATTTTTGAGGTTTTTAGTGATGAAGAAAAGAGTGAGGACACTCTTGATGTTGAGAAATCTCTTAATAATGATTTTCTTAACCCTTGCATCCTTGAAGAACCATCCTCTTATGCCTCTTTGCAAACCTCTTTTCACCCTTCACCGTTCTTACCATTCACTCCTTACACCTTGCCTAAAAAGCCCAAAATTGACAAAGAAGATCGATTTAAACATGAAAGCCCGGAAAAATTGTTTCATAATAATTGTGTCTTTCTTGTTTATGCATTGCTTTGTCCAATATTATTGTCTTCTATTGTCATTTCTCGGACTTCTTTGCTAGGTTGTATGACCAACTTCTAAGGGCATTAAATTGCTCTTTTCTTGAAGTCTTGAAGAAGTGGAGCTAACGACTTTAAACAAAGCACCATCTTGTATATATTTTTGTTTTGGGTGTGTGTTTGTTTTTCTGTTGTAGGTACTTTTGCAAGAGTTTGACTCGAAGGGATTAGGACAAGAAGCATGGAAAGATATTATAATTTTGAGAAGAGCTTAATTGGTAATTTCTTGCCCTCTCTTCCCCTTCCCCTTGTTTGGAACATTGAGGACAATGTTCGATTTAAGTGTGGGGAGGCTTTTGGTTGGATTTTGTTGCGGTTGAGTTGATACTCTTGTGGTTAGTACCTTGGTGGAGTTTTGTGTTGTGGATATTTGATTTTTGTGGAAATATATGCTTGTGTTAGCTTGTTTTGACCATTTTTATTTTTCATGTCTATTTCGTGTTTTCTTTTGAAAAATTTAGAAAATCCATAAAAATTTGAAAAGCTTGTTTTGACCATTTTTATTTTTCATGTCTATTTCGTGTTTTCTTTTGAAAAATTTAGAAAATCCATAAAAATTTGAAAATTTTGAAAAATTCATAAAAAGTGAAAAATTAGAAAATCGTTAAAGTGTCTTAAGTTTTTTAGCTTTCACTTGTCTTCTTTGATTTAGTTGTTCTTCTAGTTTCTAACTTTTGTGGAAATTATGAAATTTAGACATTGGATCGTTGCATATGAATGTTATGTATCAATTGGTTTCCTACTGTAAGTCGCTCGAGGGTGTGTACTTCATTCAATTCCACCGTCCACCTCCCGTGATGTGATTTGACCTTGAACTTGTCTAGGTGACTATAACCCGAGTGACACTATGTTTACGATCCATTTTCCACAAAAATATTCTACAAAATAAAAGTTAATTTTTCCTACAAATATCACAAGAGGCTCAAGCATCGAAAAAAAAATGAGCAACCAAGAAAATCTCACAAAAATTTGAAAAAGAAAGAATAAGAGGGAGAAGAAAGGAAAAAAAAAAATGATGAAAAATGAAAAAAAAAATGAAAAAAAAACGAAAAAAAAAAATAGAAAAAGAGAAATCGAGAAAAAGAAAAGAAAAAGAATCAAATTCCTCCCCGAGTTATCTCTATTTATTTCCATTTCACCATTTTGGATCGTTTTTACTCCGTCACTTGGTTTATAGGACGATCCTAACCCTTTGTTTTTACGAGGGGTCGAGACATGTTTTTAGTCACTAATTTCATGGGAGTTCGCTTTCCATCTCCATCTCACGCCCTTGAAATAGCTTGGACCGAAACCGATTGATGTATAATGTGATTATGTGACCTTTTTAGTGTTTGCTTATCATTATTTATGCTTTAGTTAGATTTTAGAATTGCGACTTTTGAATTGGAGCTCGTGATTGTTTGTAATTATTTTGTGAATACGTATGTTTGTATATATCGTGTTTTCATTTTGTTTGTTTTTATTTATGAGTCGTAGTTTAGTTTTTTGAGCTTACTCGAGGACGAGTAAGAGTTAAGTGTGGGGAGTTTGATAACTCGTGATTTTACCTATTTTTGTCCCACGTTTTGACTCTTATTTAGTCAATTTTATAACACGTTTTGTTATTATTGAGTCGTTTTGTCTTTAATTAGCTTATTAGTCGAGTCCAGTATATTTAGTGTTAAATTATGTTATTTCTCGAGAATTGGGTACTGTGTCGTTTATTTGATCTTGTAGGTACAAATACGGGTGAAGATAGAGCAAGTCGATCGAGAACCGAGACAAATCAAGACGAGTCAAACCGAGCTTGACCAAGTCAATCACCCAAAACCCAATTCCCATATCTCCCTCACCATACTAACTCCAATCAATCAATCAACTGCAACTATTACAGCTTCTTTCACCATTTCAATTCCCCTCCACTATTCACAATCATCATGTCCGTCCTCTTCATCCCTCCATCTTCACCATTTCACACCTTCAATCCATTATAAACTCCTCTAAATCAAAACCCCTTTCATCACCATATTCCCCATTAATTATCCATAGCTCAATTTCAATTAGTCACCAATATCGACCACCATGAGCCACCGTAACCCGCGCCTCAGTGACACCGGCGCAACACCAGCAACTCGCCGGAGCACCACCACCTCCGGCAGCCACCACCCAACCGCCGCACCATCTCCGACCCCAGAACCGGGACCAGATCACGACAAACCTCCAGCCCTTGCTCCGTCGACCAAGTCGGCCCAGATTCCGGCAGCCTGTCCGCACACAACCACCGTCGGTCCACCGTGCGTAACCATGGCAGGGGAGAAGCGGCCGTGCGCAATCGACCGTGCTCAACTAACCCACCGTGCGTTATGCCTTGGGTTGATGAATTGGGTGTTCTAATTTTGAAGGCAAAAGACCATTTGATCCTTTCTTTTACTCCTCTTTATTTCATTTAAATGAAGGGTACTTTGGTCTTTGTATTTATTTTATGGGATATATAATTATATATATTGTTAAACCCTCATTTTTTTAAGAAAAAAAAAGAAGTTGTTAGAGAGTTAGAGATTGAGAATAGAGGAGAGGAGGGTTTAGGGAGCAGTAGAAGTAGTCACGCAGCAGCCCCTTCTTCCTTTTTTTTTCTTTAATTTATTTTGACTTTTAATTAGTTTATTTAATGCTCTTTTCCGTTCTTCAACTTCCGAGTTCTTTAATCCATACTTTTTGGTATAATTCTTATCTCTTCTCCTTAACTATTTCATTTATCTTTACTTTTATGTTTAGATTATATTTAGTTAGTAATTAGTGTAAAGTTATAATCTTTATCGTTAATCGTGTTTTGTAATGTTATTTTATCTTTGTGTTGTTTGTTTATATATAATTTATGTTAGAATTAATTAAAGTTTCATTCTTTATTATTTCATTATGTTACATGTTGTGTTTAGATTAATTATTTGTGTGTTTTGTGTTGGGTTAATTATGATTAGTGAGTAGTGTCTTTTCTAGGGGACGATTTGACCCCGACATGTCTATATTGTGGACTTGGAATTCCGTATTTGGTTTGTTTGGGATATACGGAGGAGGATAGTTTGGGATTCGGGAATCGACTCGTCTTTTGGGTTGTGTTTGAACCCTTGACCCTTGTCCACCGACGGGAGTCGGTTAGGTCTAGGCAGTAAAACTCGCCCTTTGACTTGCCTTGCCCCGCCTAGTTGAACACGGGAGTGAGAATTAGGTAGGGTACCCTAACTATCGGTCTAGACTCTTTACCTTGGGAGAGGGGAGAGAAAGGAACGGGATTAGACGCGTACTTAGTGACCTAGGACCTTGGGTTGAGTACCACGGGAGTGGACTTATTCGATTGACCTAGGAACTCGACTCACGAACCCGGGAGGGAGGTGATCGAGTTTTACTTAGTTGGACTACGAGCCCGGGAGGGAGGTAGTCGACCCTAGAGGCGTTCCACTCATCTAATATCCCTAACAACCCATTATCGGTGTTCTTTGCTCATAATTATGATATGTCGGTGGTTAAGTCGGACCCTAGACCTTTCTTTATTATTAGATCATCATTCTTGTAATTTGTTTGATTTTTAGTTTACTTTTGCATTTCTTAGTTAGCTTAATTAGTCTAATTCCACCCTTGATAATTGATCCGCGTAGCTAATTTGTAATCCAAGACCGAACTAGTACTCATTCTCGATCTCTCTAAGGATTCGACCCGACTTGCCCTAACTATTTTAGTTTAGGTTAGTTGGTTTCTTTGATGGTAGGATTGGCGACAAATCCCGGCTATCAAAATGGCGCCGTTGCCGGGGAGATCAACGGATTGATATTAGTTTAGTTTTAGATTTATTAGACTACGCATTGTTACTTGTTCCGTGTTGCATCCTTGTGTGTGGTTTGTCTCTCATCTTGTGGCTTGTCCTTTGATTGTCACATTTTGCCCCGATGGAGGCTATTTTTGAATTCTCTCAATATGACAATGAACCATTCCATGATTACCTTTCTAGGTTTGAGCAATATGTTGAATATCTTGGTTCTTGTGGTTATTATTTCTCCGATTCGGATTTAGGCTATGTTGTCTATGAGGGTATGAATTTGGAGACTCGGGAATGGGCTTGTTACATGAGTGAGGGTAGATCTTTGGACTTGAATGAATACTTGAGTTTTTTGAGCTATTTGGCATCTAAATCCTTAGAAACCCAAACCTCAACCCTTGAGTCTAGCATGGAGAGTATGATGAAGCAAATGTTAGAAAGCCAAAACCAATTTCTTGCCCTTCAAAAGCAAAGAAATGAGGATATTGATAACTCCTTGGCCCAATTACACTCCTCCGTGACCTCCTACTATGGTAAGGCTCAAGCTCAATTAGACACAATAGCCGAGAATTTGAGAATTTTGGAGACTTCTCGAGAGAATGAGGTAAATTTCATATGTGATGATGATGAAGATGACATGCTTATTGATGATGATTTTGTTGAGTCATGTGAGCTCGCTTTTGATGCTAATATTTCTTCTCTTGAGGATTTGATTGTGGTTGACTCTTGTTTGGAACATGTTGTGGTTTCCAAGTCTTTGAATGATGAAGATAATGATGTTATGCACTCACTTGATGAACATCCACTCGACCTTTCTCCAAATCTTATTTCATCTCTTGCAAACCAATCCACACTCCACTTTGTTGATTCTCAAGTGCCATGTAATGTGAGTGACTTAGAGTTTATGATGTTGGGAGATGATTGTGGTTTGTATGATGCGAGTTGTTCTCTTGGCGAGAGGGATTTGAATGAGTTTGAGAGTGTAATTGTTGATGTAAGCCTTGGGGATACAACATGTGTTGATGATGATGTTGTTAAGGAGAGTCATTTTGAGGAGTTTGATGTTTTTGATGATCCTTGTGAGAAAAAGGATGTAAGTGAGAGTGATCTTGAGGTTTCTTCTTCCATTAGTAGAATGAGTGATTTTTCTATGCCTAAGATCTTTGAAAATCCCATTTTTGAGGATTTGGGTAGTATGTTTTTGATGGAGAATCCACTCTTTGACCACTTGGAGGAAGAGGTTAGTGTTGAAATTTTTGAGGTTTTTAGTGATGAAGAAAAGAGTGAGGACACTCTTGATGTTGAGAAATCTCTTAATAATGATTTTCTTAACCCTTGCATCCTTGAAGAACCATCCTCTTATGCCTCTTTGCAAACCTCTTTTCACCCTTCACCGTTCTTACCATTCACTCCTTACACCTTGCCTAAAAAGCCCAAAATTGACAAAGAAGATCGATTTAAACATGAAAGCCCGGAAAAATTGTTTCATAATAATTGTGTCTTTCTTGTTTATGCATTGCTTTGTCCATATATTATTGTCTTCTATTGTCATTTCTCGGACTTCTTTGCTAGGTTGTATGACCAACTTCTAAGGGCATTAAATTGCTCTTTTCTTGAAGTCTTGAAGAAGTGGAGCTAACGACTTTAAACAAAGCACCATCTTGTATATATTTTTGTTTTGGGTGTGTGTTTGTTTTTCTGTTGTAGGTACTTTTGCAAGAGTTTGACTCGAAGGGATTAGGACAAGAAGCATGGAAAGATATTATAATTTTGAGAAGAGCTTAATTGGTAATTTCTTGCCCTCTCTTCCCCTTCCCCTTGTTTGGAACATTGAGGACAATGTTCGATTTAAGTGTGGGGAGGCTTTTGGTTGGATTTTGTTGCGGTTGAGTTGATACTCTTGTGGTTAGTACCTTGGTGGAGTTTTGTGTTGTGGATATTTGATTTTTGTGGAAATATATGCTTGTGTTAGCTTGTTTTGACCATTTTTATTTTTCATGTCTATTTCGTGTTTTCTTTTGAAAAATTTAGAAAATCCATAAAAATTTGAAAAGCTTGTTTTGACCATTTTTATTTTTCATGTCTATTTCGTGTTTTCTTTTGAAAAATTTAGAAAATCCATAAAAATTTGAAAATTTTGAAAAATTCATAAAAAGTGAAAAATTAGAAAATCGTTAAAGTGTCTTAAGTTTTTTAGCTTTCACTTGTCTTCTTTGATTTAGTTGTTCTTCTAGTTTCTAACTTTTGTGGAAATTATGAAATTTAGACATTGGATCGTTGCATATGAATGTTATGTATCAATTGGTTTCCTACTGTAAGTCGCTCGAGGGTGTGTACTTCATTCAATTCCACCGTCCACCTCCCGTGATGTGATTTGACCTTGAACTTGTCTAGGTGACTATAACCCGAGTGACACTATGTTTACGATCCATTTTCCACAAAAATATTCTACAAAATAAAAGTTAATTTTTCCTACAAATATCACAAGAGGCTCAAGCATCGAAAAAAAAATGAGCAACCAAGAAAATCTCACAAAAATTTGAAAAAGAAAGAATAAGAGGGAGAAGAAAGGAAAAAAAAAATGATGAAAAATGAAAAAAAAAATGAAAAAGAAACGAAAAAAAAAAATAGAAAAAGAGAAATCGAGAAAAAGAAAAGAAAAAGAATCAAATTCCTCCCCGAGTTATCTCTATTTATTTCCATTTCACCATTTTGGATCGTTTTTACTCCGTCACTTGGTTTATAGGACGATCCTAACCCTTTGTTTTTACGAGGGGTCGAGACATGTTTTTAGTCACTAATTTCATGGGAGTTCGCTTTCCATCTCCATCTCACGCCCTTGAAATAGCTTGGACCGAAACCGATTGATGTATAATATGATTATGTGACCTTTTTAGTGTTTGCTTATCATTATTTATGCTTTAGTTAGATTTTAGAATTGCGACTTTTGAATTGGAGCTCGTGATTGTTTGTAATTATTTTGTGAATACGTATGTTTGTATATATCGTGTTTTCATTTTGTTTGTTTTTATTTATGAGTCGTAGTTTAGTTTTTTGAGCTTACTCGAGGACGAGTAAGAGTTAAGTGTGGGGAGTTTGATAACTCGTGATTTTACCTATTTTTGTCCCACGTTTTGACTCTTATTTAGTCAATTTTATAACACGTTTTGTTATTATTGAGTCGTTTTGTCTTTAATTAGCTTATTAGTCGAGTCCAGTATATTTAGTGTTAAATTATGTTATTTCTCGAGAATTGGGTACTGTGTCGTTTATTTGATCTTGTAGGTACAAATACGGGTGAAGATAGAGCAAGTCGATCGAGAACCGAGACAAATCAAGACGAGTCAAACCGAGCTTGACCAAGTCAATCACCCAAAACCCAATTCCCATATCTCCCTCACCATACTAACTCCAATCAATCAATCAACTGCAACTATTACAGCTTCTTTCACCATTTCAATTCCCCTCCACTATTCACAATCATCATGTCCGTCCTCTTCATCCCTCCATCTTCACCATTTCACACCTTCAATCCATTATAAACTCCTCTAAATCAAAACCCCTTTCATCACCATATTCCCCATTAATTATCCATAGCTCAATTTCAATTAGTCACCAATATCGACCACCATGAGCCACCGTAACCCGCGCCTCAGTGACACCGGCGCAACACCAGCAACTCGCCGGAGCACCACCACCTCCGGCAGCCACCACCCAACCGCCGCACCATCTCCGACCCCAGAACCGGGACCAGATCACGACAAACCTCCAGCCCTTGCTCCGTCGACCAAGTCGGCCCAGATTCCGGCAGCCTGTCCGCACACAACCACCGTCGGTCCACCGTGCGTAACCATGGCAGGGGAGAAGCGGCCGTGCGCAATCGACCGTGCTCAACTAACCCACCGTGCGTTATGCCTTGGGTTGATGAATTGGGTGTTCTAATTTTGAAGGCAAAAGACCATTTGATCCTTTCTTTTACTCCTCTTTATTTCATTTAAATGAAGGGTACTTTGGTCTTTGTATTTATTTTATGGGATATATAATTATATATATTGTTAAACCCTCATTTTTTTAAGAAAAAAAAAGAAGTTGTTAGAGAGTTAGAGATTGAGAATAGAGGAGAGGAGGGTTTAGGGAGCAGTAGAAGTAGTCACGCAGCAGCCCCTTCTTCCTTTTTTTTTCTTTAATTTATTTTGACTTTTAATTAGTTTATTTAATGCTCTTTTCCGTTCTTCAACTTCCGAGTTCTTTAATCCATACTTTTTGGTATAATTCTTATCTCTTCTCCTTAACTATTTCATTTATCTTTACTTTTATGTTTAGATTATATTTAGTTAGTAATTAGTGTAAAGTTATAATCTTTATCGTTAATCGTGTTTTGTAATGTTATTTTATCTTTGTGTTGTTTGTTTATATATAATTTATGTTAGAATTAATTAAAGTTTCATTCTTTATTATTTCATTATGTTACATGTTGTGTTTAGATTAATTATTTGTGTGTTTTGTGTTGGGTTAATTATGATTAGTGAGTAGTGTCTTTTCTAGGGGACGATTTGACCCCGACATGTCTATATTGTGGACTTGGAATTCCGTATTTGGTTTGTTTGGGATATACGGAGGAGGATAGTTTGGGATTCGGGAATCGACTCGTCTTTTGGGTTGTGTTTGAACCCTTGACCCTTGTCCACCGACGGGAGTCGGTTAGGTCTAGGCAGTAAAACTCGCCCTTTGACTTGCCTTGCCCCGCCTAGTTGAACACGGGAGTGAGAATTAGGTAGGGTACCCTAACTATCGGTCTAGACTCTTTACCTTGGGAGAGGGGAGAGAAAGGAACGGGATTAGACGCGTACTTAGTGACCTAGGACCTTGGGTTGAGTACCACGGGAGTGGACTTATTCGATTGACCTAGGAACTCGACTCACGAACCCGGGAGGGAGGTGATCGAGTTTTACTTAGTTGGACTACGAGCCCGGGAGGGAGGTAGTCGACCCTAGAGGCGTTCCACTCATCTAATATCCCTAACAACCCATTATCGGTGTTCTTTGCTCATAATTATGATATGTCGGTGGTTAAGTCGGACCCTAGACCTTTCTTTATTATTAGATCATCATTCTTGTAATTTGTTTGATTTTTAGTTTACTTTTGCATTTCTTAGTTAGCTTAATTAGTCTAATTCCACCCTTGATAATTGATCCGCGTAGCTAATTTGTAATCCAAGACCGAACTAGTACTCATTCTCGATCTCTCTAAGGATTCGACCCGACTTGCCCTAACTATTTTAGTTTAGGTTAGTTGGTTTCTTTGATGGTAGGATTGGCGACAAATCCCGGCTATCAAAATGGCGCCGTTGCCGGGGAGATCAACGGATTGATATTAGTTTAGTTTTAGATTTATTAGACTACGCATTGTTACTTGTTCCGTGTTGCATCCTTGTGTGTGGTTTGTCTCTCATCTTGTGGCTTGTCCTTTGATTGTCACATTTTGCCCCGATGGAGGCTATTTTTGAATTCTCTCAATATGACAATGAACCATTCCATGATTACCTTTCTAGGTTTGAGCAATATGTTGAATATCTTGGTTCTTGTGGTTATTATTTCTCCGATTCGGATTTAGGCTATGTTGTCTATGAGGGTATGAATTTGGAGACTCGGGAATGGGCTTGTTACATGAGTGAGGGTAGATCTTTGGACTTGAATGAATACTTGAGTTTTTTGAGCTATTTGGCATCTAAATCCTTAGAAACCCAAACCTCAACCCTTGAGTCTAGCATGGAGAGTATGATGAAGCAAATGTTAGAAAGCCAAAACCA
This sequence comes from Agrostemma githago, assembly GCA_958450325.1. Taxonomy (NCBI): domain Eukaryota; kingdom Viridiplantae; phylum Streptophyta; class Magnoliopsida; order Caryophyllales; family Caryophyllaceae; genus Agrostemma; species Agrostemma githago. Next base: position 69,520,385 of record OY288252.1, on the reverse strand, counting down.
ATTTCTTGCCCTTCAAAAGCAAAGAAATGAGGATATTGATAACTCCTTGGCCCAATTACACTCCTCCGTGACCTCCTACTATGGTAAGGCTCAAGCTCAATTAGACACAATAGCCGAGAATTTGAGAATTTTGGAGACTTCTCGAGAGAATGAGGTAAATTTCATATGTGATGATGATGAAGATGACATGCTTATTGATGATGATTTTGTTGAGTCATGTGAGCTCGCTTTTGATGCTAATATTTCTTCTCTTGAGGATTTGATTGTGGTTGACTCTTGTTTGGAACATGTTGTGGTTTCCAAGTCTTTGAATGATGAAGATAATGATGTTATGCACTCACTTGATGAACATCCACTCGACCTTTCTCCAAATCTTATTTCATCTCTTGCAAACCAATCCACACTCCACTTTGTTGATTCTCAAGTGCCATGTAATGTGAGTGACTTAGAGTTTATGATGTTGGGAGATGATTGTGGTTTGTATGATGCGAGTTGTTCTCTTGGCGAGAGGGATTTGAATGAGTTTGAGAGTGTAATTGTTGATGTAAGCCTTGGGGATACAACATGTGTTGATGATGATGTTGTTAAGGAGAGTCATTTTGAGGAGTTTGATGTTTTTGATGATCCTTGTGAGAAAAAGGATGTAAGTGAGAGTGATCTTGAGGTTTCTTCTTCCATTAGTAGAATGAGTGATTTTTCTATGCCTAAGATCTTTGAAAATCCCATTTTTGAGGATTTGGGTAGTATGTTTTTGATGGAGAATCCACTCTTTGACCACTTGGAGGAAGAGGTTAGTGTTGAAATTTTTGAGGTTTTTAGTGATGAAGAAAAGAGTGAGGACACTCTTGATGTTGAGAAATCTCTTAATAATGATTTTCTTAACCCTTGCATCCTTGAAGAACCATCCTCTTATGCCTCTTTGCAAACCTCTTTTCACCCTTCACCGTTCTTACCATTCACTCCTTACACCTTGCCTAAAAAGCCCAAAATTGACAAAGAAGATCGATTTAAACATGAAAGCCCGGAAAAATTGTTTCATAATAATTGTGTCTTTCTTGTTTATGCATTGCTTTGTCCAATATTATTGTCTTCTATTGTCATTTCTCGGACTTCTTTGCTAGGTTGTATGACCAACTTCTAAGGGCATTAAATTGCTCTTTTCTTGAAGTCTTGAAGAAGTGGAGCTAACGACTTTAAACAAAGCACCATCTTGTATATATTTTTGTTTTGGGTGTGTGTTTGTTTTTCTGTTGTAGGTACTTTTGCAAGAGTTTGACTCGAAGGGATTAGGACAAGAAGCATGGAAAGATATTATAATTTTGAGAAGAGCTTAATTGGTAATTTCTTGCCCTCTCTTCCCCTTCCCCTTGTTTGGAACATTGAGGACAATGTTCGATTTAAGTGTGGGGAGGCTTTTGGTTGGATTTTGTTGCGGTTGAGTTGATACTCTTGTGGTTAGTACCTTGGTGGAGTTTTGTGTTGTGGATATTTGATTTTTGTGGAAATATATGCTTGTGTTAGCTTGTTTTGACCATTTTTATTTTTCATGTCTATTTCGTGTTTTCTTTTGAAAAATTTAGAAAATCCATAAAAATTTGAAAAGCTTGTTTTGACCATTTTTATTTTTCATGTCTATTTCGTGTTTTCTTTTGAAAAATTTAGAAAATCCATAAAAATTTGAAAATTTTGAAAAATTCATAAAAAGTGAAAAATTAGAAAATCGTTAAAGTGTCTTAAGTTTTTTAGCTTTCACTTGTCTTCTTTGATTTAGTTGTTCTTCTAGTTTCTAACTTTTGTGGAAATTATGAAATTTAGACATTGGATCGTTGCATATGAATGTTATGTATCAATTGGTTTCCTACTGTAAGTCGCTCGAGGGTGTGTACTTCATTCAATTCCACCGTCCACCTCCCGTGATGTGATTTGACCTTGAACTTGTCTAGGTGACTATAACCCGAGTGACACTATGTTTACGATCCATTTTCCACAAAAATATTCTACAAAATAAAAGTTAATTTTTCCTACAAATATCACAAGAGGCTCAAGCATCGAAAAAAAAATGAGCAACCAAGAAAATCTCACAAAAAATTGAAAAAGAAAGAATAAGAGGGAGAAGAAAGGAAAAAAAAAAATGATGAAAAATGAAAAAAAAAATGAAAAAAAAACGAAAAAAAAAAATAGAAAAAGAGAAATCGAGAAAAAGAAAAGAAAAAGAATCAAATTCCTCCCCGAGTTATCTCTATTTATTTCCATTTCACCATTTTGGATCGTTTTTACTCCGTCACTTGGTTTATAGGACGATCCTAACCCTTTGTTTTTACGAGGGGTCGAGACATGTTTTTAGTCACTAATTTCATGGGAGTTCGCTTTCCATCTCCATCTCACGCCCTTGAAATAGCTTGGACCGAAACCGATTGATGTATAATGTGATTATGTGACCTTTTTAGTGTTTGCTTATCATTATTTATGCTTTAGTTAGATTTTAGAATTGCGACTTTTGAATTGGAGCTCGTGATTGTTTGTAATTATTTTGTGAATACGTATGTTTGTATATATCGTGTTTTCATTTTGTTTGTTTTTATTTATGAGTCGTAGTTTAGTTTTTTGAGCTTACTCGAGGACGAGTAAGAGTTAAGTGTGGGGAGTTTGATAACTCGTGATTTTACCTATTTTTGTCCCACGTTTTGACTCTTATTTAGTCAATTTTATAACACGTTTTGTTATTATTGAGTCGTTTTGTCTTTAATTAGCTTATTAGTCGAGTCCAGTATATTTAGTGTTAAATTATGTTATTTCTCGAGAATTGGGTACTGTGTCGTTTATTTGATCTTGTAGGTACAAATACGGGTGAAGATAGAGCAAGTCGATCGAGAACCGAGACAAATCAAGACGAGTCAAACCGAGCTTGACCAAGTCAATCACCCAAAACCCAATTCCCATATCTCCCTCACCATACTAACTCCAATCAATCAATCAACTGCAACTATTACAGCTTCTTTCACCATTTCAATTCCCCTCCACTATTCACAATCATCATGTCCGTCCTCTTCATCCCTCCATCTTCACCATTTCACACCTTCAATCCATTATAAACTCCTCTAAATCAAAACCCCTTTCATCACCATATTCCCCATTAATTATCCATAGCTCAATTTCAATTAGTCACCAATATCGACCACCATGAGCCACCGTAACCCGCGCCTCAGTGACACCGGCGCAACACCAGCAACTCGCCGGAGCACCACCACCTCCGGCAGCCACCACCCAACCGCCGCACCATCTCCGACCCCAGAACCGGGACCAGATCACGACAAACCTCCAGCCCTTGCTCCGTCGACCAAGTCGGCCCAGATTCCGGCAGCCTGTCCGCACACAACCACCGTCGGTCCACCGTGCGTAACCATGGCAGGGGAGAAGCGGCCGTGCGCAATCGACCGTGCTCAACTAACCCACCGTGCGTTATGCCTTGGGTTGATGAATTGGGTGTTCTAATTTTGAAGGCAAAAGACCATTTGATCCTTTCTTTTACTCCTCTTTATTTCATTTAAATGAAGGGTACTTTGGTCTTTGTATTTATTTTATGGGATATATAATTATATATATTGTTAAACCCTCATTTTTTTAAGAAAAAAAAAGAAGTTGTTAGAGAGTTAGAGATTGAGAATAGAGGAGAGGAGGGTTTAGGGAGCAGTAGAAGTAGTCACGCAGCAGCCCCTTCTTCCTTTTTTTTTCTTTAATTTATTTTGACTTTTAATTAGTTTATTTAATGCTCTTTTCCGTTCTTCAACTTCCGAGTTCTTTAATCCATACTTTTTGGTATAATTCTTATCTCTTCTCCTTAACTATTTCATTTATCTTTACTTTTATGTTTAGATTATATTTAGTTAGTAATTAGTGTAAAGTTATAATCTTTATCGTTAATCGTGTTTTGTAATGTTATTTTATCTTTGTGTTGTTTGTTTATATATAATTTATGTTAGAATTAATTAAAGTTTCATTCTTTATTATTTCATTATGTTACATGTTGTGTTTAGATTAATTATTTGTGTGTTTTGTGTTGGGTTAATTATGATTAGTGAGTAGTGTCTTTTCTAGGGGACGATTTGACCCCGACATGTCTATATTGTGGACTTGGAATTCCGTATTTGGTTTGTTTGGGATATACGGAGGAGGATAGTTTGGGATTCGGGAATCGACTCGTCTTTTGGGTTGTGTTTGAACCCTTGACCCTTGTCCACCGACGGGAGTCGGTTAGGTCTAGGCAGTAAAACTCGCCCTTTGACTTGCCTTGCCCCGCCTAGTTGAACACGGGAGTGAGAATTAGGTAGGGTACCCTAACTATCGGTCTAGACTCTTTACCTTGGGAGAGGGGAGAGAAAGGAACGGGATTAGACGCGTACTTAGTGACCTAGGACCTTGGGTTGAGTACCACGGGAGTGGACTTATTCGATTGACCTAGGAACTCGACTCACGAACCCGGGAGGGAGGTGATCGAGTTTTACTTAGTTGGACTACGAGCCCGGGAGGGAGGTAGTCGACCCTAGAGGCGTTCCACTCATCTAATATCCCTAACAACCCATTATCGGTGTTCTTTGCTCATAATTATGATATGTCGGTGGTTAAGTCGGACCCTAGACCTTTCTTTATTATTAGATCATCATTCTTGTAATTTGTTTGATTTTTAGTTTACTTTTGCATTTCTTAGTTAGCTTAATTAGTCTAATTCCACCCTTGATAATTGATCCGCGTAGCTAATTTGTAATCCAAGACCGAACTAGTACTCATTCTCGATCTCTCTAAGGATTCGACCCGACTTGCCCTAACTATTTTAGTTTAGGTTAGTTGGTTTCTTTGATGGTAGGATTGGCGACAAATCCCGGCTATCAAAATGGCGCCGTTGCCGGGGAGATCAACGGATTGATATTAGTTTAGTTTTAGATTTATTAGACTACGCATTGTTACTTGTTCCGTGTTGCATCCTTGTGTGTGGTTTGTCTCTCATCTTGTGGCTTGTCCTTTGATTGTCACATTTTGCCCCGATGGAGGCTATTTTTGAATTCTCTCAATATGACAATGAACCATTCCATGATTACCTTTCTAGGTTTGAGCAATATGTTGAATATCTTGGTTCTTGTGGTTATTATTTCTCCGATTCGGATTTAGGCTATGTTGTCTATGAGGGTATGAATTTGGAGACTCGGGAATGGGCTTGTTACATGAGTGAGGGTAGATCTTTGGACTTGAATGAATACTTGAGTTTTTTGAGCTATTTGGCATCTAAATCCTTAGAAACCCAAACCTCAACCCTTGAGTCTAGCATGGAGAGTATGATGAAGCAAATGTTAGAAAGCCAAAACCAATTTCTTGCCCTTCAAAAGCAAAGAAATGAGGATATTGATAACTCCTTGGCCCAATTACACTCCTCCGTGACCTCCTACTATGGTAAGGCTCAAGCTCAATTAGACACAATAGCCGAGAATTTGAGAATTTTGGAGACTTCTCGAGAGAATGAGGTAAATTTCATATGTGATGATGATGAAGATGACATGCTTATTGATGATGATTTTGTTGAGTCATGTGAGCTCGCTTTTGATGCTAATATTTCTTCTCTTGAGGATTTGATTGTGGTTGACTCTTGTTTGGAACATGTTGTGGTTTCCAAGTCTTTGAATGATGAAGATAATGATGTTATGCACTCACTTGATGAACATCCACTCGACCTTTCTCCAAATCTTATTTCATCTCTTGCAAACCAATCCACACTCCACTTTGTTGATTCTCAAGTGCCATGTAATGTGAGTGACTTAGAGTTTATGATGTTGGGAGATGATTGTGGTTTGTATGATGCGAGTTGTTCTCTTGGCGAGAGGGATTTGAATGAGTTTGAGAGTGTAATTGTTGATGTAAGCCTTGGGGATACAACATGTGTTGATGATGATGTTGTTAAGGAGAGTCATTTTGAGGAGTTTGATGTTTTTGATGATCCTTGTGAGAAAAAGGATGTAAGTGAGAGTGATCTTGAGGTTTCTTCTTCCATTAGTAGAATGAGTGATTTTTCTATGCCTAAGATCTTTGAAAATCCCATTTTTGAGGATTTGGGTAGTATGTTTTTGATGGAGAATCCACTCTTTGACCACTTGGAGGAAGAGGTTAGTGTTGAAATTTTTGAGGTTTTTAGTGATGAAGAAAAGAGTGAGGACACTCTTGATGTTGAGAAATCTCTTAATAATGATTTTCTTAACCCTTGCATCCTTGAAGAACCATCCTCTTATGCCTCTTTGCAAACCTCTTTTCACCCTTCACCGTTCTTACCATTCACTCCTTACACCTTGCCTAAAAAGCCCAAAATTGACAAAGAAGATCGATTTAAACATGAAAGCCCGGAAAAATTGTTTCATAATAATTGTGTCTTTCTTGTTTATGCATTGCTTTGTCCAATATTATTGTCTTCTATTGTCATTTCTCGGACTTCTTTGCTAGGTTGTATGACCAACTTCTAAGGGCATTAAATTGCTCTTTTCTTGAAGTCTTGAAGAAGTGGAGCTAACGACTTTAAACAAAGCACCATCTTGTATATATTTTTGTTTTGGGTGTGTGTTTGTTTTTCTGTTGTAGGTACTTTTGCAAGAGTTTGACTCGAAGGGATTAGGACAAGAAGCATGGAAAGATATTATAATTTTGAGAAGAGCTTAATTGGTAATTTCTTGCCCTCTCTTCCCCTTCCCCTTGTTTGGAACATTGAGGACAATGTTCGATTTAAGTGTGGGGAGGCTTTTGGTTGGATTTTGTTGCGGTTGAGTTGATACTCTTGTGGTTAGTACCTTGGTGGAGTTTTGTGTTGTGGATATTTGATTTTTGTGGAAATATATGCTTGTGTTAGCTTGTTTTGACCATTTTTATTTTTCATGTCTATTTCGTGTTTTCTTTTGAAAAATTTAGAAAATCCATAAAAATTTGAAAAGCTTGTTTTGACCATTTTTATTTTTCATGTCTATTTCGTGTTTTCTTTTGAAAAATTTAGAAAATCCATAAAAATTTGAAAATTTTGAAAAATTCATAAAAAGTGAAAAATTAGAAAATCGTTAAAGTGTCTTAAGTTTTTTAGCTTTCACTTGTCTTCTTTGATTTAGTTGTTCTTCTAGTTTCTAACTTTTGTGGAAATTATGAAATTTAGACATTGGATCGTTGCATATGAATGTTATGTATCAATTGGTTTCCTACTGTAAGTCGCTCGAGGGTGTGTACTTCATTCAATTCCACCGTCCACCTCCCGTGATGTGATTTGACCTTGAACTTGTCTAGGTGACTATAACCCGAGTGACACTATGTTTACGATCCATTTTCCACAAAAATATTCTACAAAATAAAAGTTAATTTTTCCTACAAATATCACAAGAGGCTCAAGCATCGAAAAAAAAATGAGCAACCAAGAAAATCTCACAAAAATTTGAAAAAGAAAGAATAAGAGGGAGAAGAAAGGAAAAAAAAAAATGATGAAAAATGAAAAAAAAAATGAAAAAGAAACGAAAAAAAAAAATAGAAAAAGAGAAATCGAGAAAAAGAAAAGAAAAAGAATCAAATTCCTCCCCGAGTTATCTCTATTTATTTCCATTTCACCATTTTGGATCGTTTTTACTCCGTCACTTGGTTTATAGGACGATCCTAACCCTTTGTTTTTACGAGGGGTCGAGACATGTTTTTAGTCACTAATTTCATGGGAGTTCGCTTTCCATCTCCATCTCACGCCCTTGAAATAGCTTGGACCGAAACCGATTGATGTATAATGTGATTATGTGACCTTTTTAGTGTTTGCTTATCATTATTTATGCTTTAGTTAGATTTTAGAATTGCGACTTTTGAATTGGAGCTCGTGATTGTTTGTAATTATTTTGTGAATACGTATGTTTGTATATATCGTGTTTTCATTTTGTTTGTTTTTATTTATGAGTCGTAGTTTAGTTTTTTGAGCTTACTCGAGGACGAGTAAGAGTTAAGTGTGGGGAGTTTGATAACTCGTGATTTTACCTATTTTTGTCCCACGTTTTGACTCTTATTTAGTCAATTTTATAACACGTTTTGTTATTATTGAGTCGTTTTGTCTTTAATTAGCTTATTAGTCGAGTCCAGTATATTTAGTGTTAAATTATGTTATTTCTCGAGAATTGGGTACTGTGTCGTTTATTTGATCTTGTAGGTACAAATACGGGTGAAGATAGAGCAAGTCGATCGAGAACCGAGACAAATCAAGACGAGTCAAACCGAGCTTGACCAAGTCAATCACCCAAAACCCAATTCCCATATCTCCCTCACCATACTAACTCCAATCAATCAATCAACTGCAACTATTACAGCTTCTTTCACCATTTCAATTCCCCTCCACTATTCACAATCATCATGTCCGTCCTCTTCATCCCTCCATCTTCACCATTTCACACCTTCAATCCATTATAAACTCCTCTAAATCAAAACCCCTTTCATCACCATATTCCCCATTAATTATCCATAGCTCAATTTCAATTAGTCACCAATATCGACCACCATGAGCCACCGTAACCCGCGCCTCAGTGACACCGGCGCAACACCAGCAACTCGCCGGAGCACCACCACCTCCGGCAGCCACCACCCAACCGCCGCACCATCTCCGACCCCAGAACCGGGACCAGATCACGACAAACCTCCAGCCCTTGCTCCGTCGACCAAGTCGGCCCAGATTCCGGCAGCCTGTCCGCACACAACCACCGTCGGTCCACCGTGCGTAACCATGGCAGGGGAGAAGCGGCCGTGCGCAATCGACCGTGCTCAACTAACCCACCGTGCGTTATGCCTTGGGTTGATGAATTGGGTGTTCTAATTTTGAAGGCAAAAGACCATTTGATCCTTTCTTTTACTCCTCTTTATTTCATTTAAATGAAGGGTACTTTGGTCTTTGTATTTATTTTATGGGATATATAATTATATATATTGTTAAACCCTCATTTTTTTAAGAAAAAAAAAGAAGTTGTTAGAGAGTTAGAGATTGAGAATAGAGGAGAGGAGGGTTTAGGGAGCAGTAGAAGTAGTCACGCAGCAGCCCCTTCTTCCTTTTTTTTTCTTTAATTTATTTTGACTTTTAATTAGTTTATTTAATGCTCTTTTCCGTTCTTCAACTTCCGAGTTCTTTAATCCATACTTTTTGGTATAATTCTTATCTCTTCTCCTTAACTATTTCATTTATCTTTACTTTTATGTTTAGATTATATTTAGTTAGTAATTAGTGTAAAGTTATAATCTTTATCGTTAATCGTGTTTTGTAATGTTATTTTATCTTTGTGTTGTTTGTTTATATATAATTTATGTTAGAATTAATTAAAGTTTCATTCTTTATTATTTCATTATGTTACATGTTGTGTTTAGATTAATTATTTGTGTGTTTTGTGTTGGGTTAATTATGATTAGTGAGTAGTGTCTTTTCTAGGGGACGATTTGACCCCGACATGTCTATATTGTGGACTTGGAATTCCGTATTTGGTTTGTTTGGGATATACGGAGGAGGATAGTTTGGGATTCGGGAATCGACTCGTCTTTTGGGTTGTGTTTGAACCCTTGACCCTTGTCCACCGACGGGAGTCGGTTAGGTCTAGGCAGTAAAACTCGCCCTTTGACTTGCCTTGCCCCGCCTAGTTGAACACGGGAGTGAGAATTAGGTAGGGTACCCTAACTATCGGTCTAGACTCTTTACCTTGGGAGAGGGGAGAGAAAGGAACGGGATTAGACGCGTACTTAGTGACCTAGGACCTTGGGTTGAGTACCACGGGAGTGGACTTATTCGATTGACCTAGGAACTCGACTCACGAACCCGGGAGGGAGGTGATCGAGTTTTACTTAGTTGGACTACGAGCCCGGGAGGGAGGTAGTCGACCCTAGAGGCGTTCCACTCATCTAATATCCCTAACAACCCATTATCGGTGTTCTTTGCTCATAATTATGATATGTCGGTGGTTAAGTCGGACCCTAGACCTTTCTTTATTATTAGATCATCATTCTTGTAATTTGTTTGATTTTTAGTTTACTTTTGCATTTCTTAGTTAGCTTAATTAGTCTAATTCCACCCTTGATAATTGATCCGCGTAGCTAATTTGTAATCCAAGACCGAACTAGTACTCATTCTCGATCTCTCTAAGGATTCGACCCGACTTGCCCTAACTATTTTAGTTTAGGTTAGTTGGTTTCTTTGATGGTAGGATTGGCGACAAATCCCGGCTATCAAAATGGCGCCGTTGCCGGGGAGATCAACGGATTGATATTAGTTTAGTTTTAGATTTATTAGACTACGCATTGTTACTTGTTCCGTGTTGCATCCTTGTGTGTGGTTTGTCTCTCATCTTGTGGCTTGTCCTTTGATTGTCACATTTTGCCCCGATGGAGGCTATTTTTGAATTCTCTCAATATGACAATGAACCATTCCATGATTACCTTTCTAGGTTTGAGCAATATGTTGAATATCTTGGTTCTTGTGGTTATTATTTCTCCGATTCGGATTTAGGCTATGTTGTCTATGAGGGTATGAATTTGGAGACTCGGGAATGGGCTTGTTACATGAGTGAGGGTAGATCTTTGGACTTGAATGAATACTTGAGTTTTTTGAGCTATTTGGCATCTAAATCCTTAGAAACCCAAACCTCAACCCTTGAGTCTAGCATGGAGAGTATGATGAAGCAAATGTTAGAAAGCCAAAACCAATTTCTTGCCCTTCAAAAGCAAAGAAATGAGGATATTGATAACTCCTTGGCCCAATTACACTCCTCCGTGACCTCCTACTATGGTAAGGCTCAAGCTCAATTAGACACAATAGCCGAGAATTTGAGAATTTTGGAGACTTCTCGAGAGAATGAGGTAAATTTCATATGTGATGATGATGAAGATGACATGCTTATTGATGATGATTTTGTTGAGTCATGTGAGCTCGCTTTTGATGCTAATATTTCTTCTCTTGAGGATTTGATTGTGGTTGACTCTTGTTTGGAACATGTTGTGGTTTCCAAGTCTTTGAATGATGAAGATAATGATGTTATGCACTCACTTGATGAACATCCACTCGACCTTTCTCCAAATCTTATTTCATCTCTTGCAAACCAATCCACACTCCACTTTGTTGATTCTCAAGTGCCATGTAATGTGAGTGACTTAGAGTTTATGATGTTGGGAGATGATTGTGGTTTGTATGATGCGAGTTGTTCTCTTGGCGAGAGGGATTTGAATGAGTTTGAGAGTGTAATTGTTGATGTAAGCCTTGGGGATACAACATGTGTTGATGATGATGTTGTTAAGGAGAGTCATTTTGAGGAGTTTGATGTTTTTGATGATCCTTGTGAGAAAAAGGATGTAAGTGAGAGTGATCTTGAGGTTTCTTCTTCCATTAGTAGAATGAGTGATTTTTCTATGCCTAAGATCTTTGAAAATCCCATTTTTGAGGATTTGGGTAGTATGTTTTTGATGGAGAATCCACTCTTTGACCACTTGGAGGAAGAGGTTAGTGTTGAAATTTTTGAGGTTTTTAGTGATGAAGAAAAGAGTGAGGACACTCTTGATGTTGAGAAATCTCTTAATAATGATTTTCTTAACCCTTGCATCCTTGAAGAACCATCCTCTTATGCCTCTTTGCAAACCTCTTTTCACCCTTCACCGTTCTTACCATTCACTCCTTACACCTTGCCTAAAAAGCCCAAAATTGACAAAGAAGATCGATTTAAACATGAAAGCCCGGAAAAATTGTTTCATAATAATTGTGTCTTTCTTGTTTATGCATTGCTTTGTCCATATATTATTGTCTTCTATTGTCATTTCTCGGACTTCTTTGCTAGGTTGTATGACCAACTTCTAAGGGCATTAAATTGCTCTTTTCTTGAAGTCTTGAAGAAGTGGAGCTAACGACTTTAAACAAAGCACCATCTTGTATATATTTTTGTTTTGGGTGTGTGTTTGTTTTTCTGTTGTAGGTACTTTTGCAAGAGTTTGACTCGAAGGGATTAGGACAAGAAGCATGGAAAGATATTATAATTTTGAGAAGAGCTTAATTGGTAATTTCTTGCCCTCTCTTCCCCTTCCCCTTGTTTGGAACATTGAGGACAATGTTCGATTTAAGTGTGGGGAGGCTTTTGGTTGGATTTTGTTGCGGTTGAGTTGATACTCTTGTGGTTAGTACCTTGGTGGAGTTTTGTGTTGTGGATATTTGATTTTTGTGGAAATATATGCTTGTGTTAGCTTGTTTTGACCATTTTTATTTTTCATGTCTATTTCGTGTTTTCTTTTGAAAAATTTAGAAAATCCATAAAAATTTGAAAAGCTTGTTTTGACCATTTTTATTTTTCATGTCTATTTCGTGTTTTCTTTTGAAAAATTTAGAAAATCCATAAAAATTTGAAAATTTTGAAAAATTCATAAAAAGTGAAAAATTAGAAAATCGTTAAAGTGTCTTAAGTTTTTTAGCTTTCACTTGTCTTCTTTGATTTAGTTGTTCTTCTAGTTTCTAACTTTTGTGGAAATTATGAAATTTAGACATTGGATCGTTGCATATGAATGTTATGTATCAATTGGTTTCCTACTGTAAGTCGCTCGAGGGTGTGTACTTCATTCAATTCCACCGTCCACCTCCCGTGATGTGATTTGACCTTGAACTTGTCTAGGTGACTATAACCCGAGTGACACTATGTTTACGATCCATTTTCCACAAAAATATTCTACAAAATAAAAGTTAATTTTTCCTACAAATATCACAAGAGGCTCAAGCATCGAAAAAAAAATGAGCAACCAAGAAAATCTCACAAAAATTTGAAAAAGAAAGAATAAGAGGGAGAAGAAAGGAAAAAAAAAATGATGAAAAATGAAAAAAAAAATGAAAAAGAAACGAAAAAAAAAAATAGAAAAAGAGAAATCGAGAAAAAGAAAAGAAAAAGAATCAAATTCCTCCCCGAGTTATCTCTATTTATTTCCATTTCACCATTTTGGATCGTTTTTACTCCGTCACTTGGTTTATAGGACGATCCTAACCCTTTGTTTTTACGAGGGGTCGAGACATGTTTTTAGTCACTAATTTCATGGGAGTTCGCTTTCCATCTCCATCTCACGCCCTTGAAATAGCTTGGACCGAAACCGATTGATGTATAATATGATTATGTGACCTTTTTAGTGTTTGCTTATCATTATTTATGCTTTAGTTAGATTTTAGAATTGCGACTTTTGAATTGGAGCTCGTGATTGTTTGTAATTATTTTGTGAATACGTATGTTTGTATATATCGTGTTTTCATTTTGTTTGTTTTTATTTATGAGTCGTAGTTTAGTTTTTTGAGCTTACTCGAGGACGAGTAAGAGTTAAGTGTGGGGAGTTTGATAACTCGTGATTTTACCTATTTTTGTCCCACGTTTTGACTCTTATTTAGTCAATTTTATAACACGTTTTGTTATTATTGAGTCGTTTTGTCTTTAATTAGCTTATTAGTCGAGTCCAGTATATTTAGTGTTAAATTATGTTATTTCTCGAGAATTGGGTACTGTGTCGTTTATTTGATCTTGTAGGTACAAATACGGGTGAAGATAGAGCAAGTCGATCGAGAACCGAGACAAATCAAGACGAGTCAAACCGAGCTTGACCAAGTCAATCACCCAAAACCCAATTCCCATATCTCCCTCACCATACTAACTCCAATCAATCAATCAACTGCAACTATTACAGCTTCTTTCACCATTTCAATTCCCCTCCACTATTCACAATCATCATGTCCGTCCTCTTCATCCCTCCATCTTCACCATTTCACACCTTCAATCCATTATAAACTCCTCTAAATCAAAACCCCTTTCATCACCATATTCCCCATTAATTATCCATAGCTCAATTTCAATTAGTCACCAATATCGACCACCATGAGCCACCGTAACCCGCGCCTCAGTGACACCGGCGCAACACCAGCAACTCGCCGGAGCACCACCACCTCCGGCAGCCACCACCCAACCGCCGCACCATCTCCGACCCCAGAACCGGGACCAGATCACGACAAACCTCCAGCCCTTGCTCCGTCGACCAAGTCGGCCCAGATTCCGGCAGCCTGTCCGCACACAACCACCGTCGGTCCACCGTGCGTAACCATGGCAGGGGAGAAGCGGCCGTGCGCAATCGACCGTGCTCAACTAACCCACCGTGCGTTATGCCTTGGGTTGATGAATTGGGTGTTCTAATTTTGAAGGCAAAAGACCATTTGATCCTTTCTTTTACTCCTCTTTATTTCATTTAAATGAAGGGTACTTTGGTCTTTGTATTTATTTTATGGGATATATAATTATATATATTGTTAAACCCTCATTTTTTTAAGAAAAAAAAAGAAGTTGTTAGAGAGTTAGAGATTGAGAATAGAGGAGAGGAGGGTTTAGGGAGCAGTAGAAGTAGTCACGCAGCAGCCCCTTCTTCCTTTTTTTTTCTTTAATTTATTTTGACTTTTAATTAGTTTATTTAATGCTCTTTTCCGTTCTTCAACTTCCGAGTTCTTTAATCCATACTTTTTGGTATAATTCTTATCTCTTCTCCTTAACTATTTCATTTATCTTTACTTTTATGTTTAGATTATATTTAGTTAGTAATTAGTGTAAAGTTATAATCTTTATCGTTAATCGTGTTTTGTAATGTTATTTTATCTTTGTGTTGTTTGTTTATATATAATTTATGTTAGAATTAATTAAAGTTTCATTCTTTATTATTTCATTATGTTACATGTTGTGTTTAGATTAATTATTTGTGTGTTTTGTGTTGGGTTAATTATGATTAGTGAGTAGTGTCTTTTCTAGGGGACGATTTGACCCCGACATGTCTATATTGTGGACTTGGAATTCCGTATTTGGTTTGTTTGGGATATACGGAGGAGGATAGTTTGGGATTCGGGAATCGACTCGTCTTTTGGGTTGTGTTTGAACCCTTGACCCTTGTCCACCGACGGGAGTCGGTTAGGTCTAGGCAGTAAAACTCGCCCTTTGACTTGCCTTGCCCCGCCTAGTTGAACACGGGAGTGAGAATTAGGTAGGGTACCCTAACTATCGGTCTAGACTCTTTACCTTGGGAGAGGGGAGAGAAAGGAACGGGATTAGACGCGTACTTAGTGACCTAGGACCTTGGGTTGAGTACCACGGGAGTGGACTTATTCGATTGACCTAGGAACTCGACTCACGAACCCGGGAGGGAGGTGATCGAGTTTTACTTAGTTGGACTACGAGCCCGGGAGGGAGGTAGTCGACCCTAGAGGCGTTCCACTCATCTAATATCCCTAACAACCCATTATCGGTGTTCTTTGCTCATAATTATGATATGTCGGTGGTTAAGTCGGACCCTAGACCTTTCTTTATTATTAGATCATCATTCTTGTAATTTGTTTGATTTTTAGTTTACTTTTGCATTTCTTAGTTAGCTTAATTAGTCTAATTCCACCCTTGATAATTGATCCGCGTAGCTAATTTGTAATCCAAGACCGAACTAGTACTCATTCTCGATCTCTCTAAGGATTCGACCCGACTTGCCCTAACTATTTTAGTTTAGGTTAGTTGGTTTCTTTGATGGTAGGATTGGCGACAAATCCCGGCTATCAAAATGGCGCCGTTGCCGGGGAGATCAACGGATTGATATTAGTTTAGTTTTAGATTTATTAGACTACGCATTGTTACTTGTTCCGTGTTGCATCCTTGTGTGTGGTTTGTCTCTCATCTTGTGGCTTGTCCTTTGATTGTCACATTTTGCCCCGATGGAGGCTATTTTTGAATTCTCTCAATATGACAATGAACCATTCCATGATTACCTTTCTAGGTTTGAGCAATATGTTGAATATCTTGGTTCTTGTGGTTATTATTTCTCCGATTCGGATTTAGGCTATGTTGTCTATGAGGGTATGAATTTGGAGACTCGGGAATGGGCTTGTTACATGAGTGAGGGTAGATCTTTGGACTTGAATGAATACTTGAGTTTTTTGAGCTATTTGGCATCTAAATCCTTAGAAACCCAAACCTCAACCCTTGAGTCTAGCATGGAGAGTATGATGAAGCAAATGTTAGAAAGCCAAAACCAATTTCTTGCCCTTCAAAAGCAAAGAAATGAGGATATTGATAACTCCTTGGCCCAATTACACTCCTCCGTGACCTCCTACTATGGTAAGGCTCAAGCTCAATTAGACACAATAGCCGAGAATTTGAGAATTTTGGAGACTTCTCGAGAGAATGAGGTAAATTTCATATGTGATGATGATGAAGATGACATGCTTATTGATGATGATTTTGTTGAGTCATGTGAGCTCGCTTTTGATGCTAATATTTCTTCTCTTGAGGATTTGATTGTGGTTGACTCTTGTTTGGAACATGTTGTGGTTTCCAAGTCTTTGAATGATGAAGATAATGATGTTATGCACTCACTTGATGAACATCCACTCGACCTTTCTCCAAATCTTATTTCATCTCTTGCAAACCAATCCACACTCCACTTTGTTGATTCTCAAGTGCCATGTAATGTGAGTGACTTAGAGTTTATGATGTTGGGAGATGATTGTGGTTTGTATGATGCGAGTTGTTCTCTTGGCGAGAGGGATTTGAATGAGTTTGAGAGTGTAATTGTTGATGTAAGCCTTGGGGATACAACATGTGTTGATGATGATGTTGTTAAGGAGAGTCATTTTGAGGAGTTTGATGTTTTTGATGATCCTTGTGAGAAAAAGGATGTAAGTGAGAGTGATCTTGAGGTTTCTTCTTCCATTAGTAGAATGAGTGATTTTTCTATGCCTAAGATCTTTGAAAATCCCATTTTTGAGGATTTGGGTAGTATGTTTTTGATGGAGAATCCACTCTTTGACCACTTGGAGGAAGAGGTTAGTGTTGAAATTTTTGAGGTTTTTAGTGATGAAGAAAAGAGTGAGGACACTCTTGATGTTGAGAAATCTCTTAATAATGATTTTCTTAACCCTTGCATCCTTGAAGAACCATCCTCTTATGCCTCTTTGCAAACCTCTTTTCACCCTTCACCGTTCTTACCATTCACTCCTTACACCTTGCCTAAAAAGCCCAAAATTGACAAAGAAGATCGATTTAAACATGAAAGCCCGGAAAAATTGTTTCATAATAATTGTGTCTTTCTTGTTTATGCATTGCTTTGTCCAATATTATTGTCTTCTATTGTCATTTCTCGGACTTCTTTGCTAGGTTGTATGACCAACTTCTAAGGGCATTAAATTGCTCTTTTCTTGAAGTCTTGAAGAAGTGGAGCTAACGACTTTAAACAAAGCACCATCTTGTATATATTTTTGTTTTGGGTGTGTGTTTGTTTTTCTGTTGTAGGTACTTTTGCAAGAGTTTGACTCGAAGGGATTAGGACAAGAAGCATGGAAAGATATTATAATTTTGAGAAGAGCTTAATTGGTAATTTCTTGCCCTCTCTTCCCCTTCCCCTTGTTTGGAACATTGAGGACAATGTTCGATTTAAGTGTGGGGAGGCTTTTGGTTGGATTTTGTTGCGGTTGAGTTGATACTCTTGTGGTTAGTACCTTGGTGGAGTTTTGTGTTGTGGATATTTGATTTTTGTGGAAATATATGCTTGTGTTAGCTTGTTTTGACCATTTTTATTTTTCATGTCTATTTCGTGTTTTCTTTTGAAAAATTTAGAAAATCCATAAAAATTTGAAAAGCTTGTTTTGACCATTTTTATTTTTCATGTCTATTTCGTGTTTTCTTTTGAAAAATTTAGAAAATCCATAAAAATTTGAAAATTTTGAAAAATTCATAAAAAGTGAAAAATTAGAAAATCGTTAAAGTGTCTTAAGTTTTTTAGCTTTCACTTGTCTTCTTTGATTTAGTTGTTCTTCTAGTTTCTAACTTTTGTGAAAATTATGAAATTTAGACATTGGATCGTTGCATATGAATGTTATGTATCAATTGGTTTCCTACTGTAAGTCGCTCGAGGGTGTGTACTTCATTCAATTCCACCGTCCACCTCCCGTGATGTGATTTGACCTTGAACTTGTCTAGGTGACTATAACCCGAGTGACACTATGTTTACGATCCATTTTCCACAAAAATATTCTACAAAATAAAAGTTAATTTTTCCTACAAATATCACAAGAGGCTCAAGCATCGAAAAAAAAATGAGCAACCAAGAAAATCTCACAAAAAATTGAAAAAGAAAGAATAAGAGGGAGAAGAAAGGAAAAAAAAAAATGATGAAAAATGAAAAAAAAAATGAAAAAAAAACGAAAAAAAAAAATAGAAAAAGAGAAATCGAGAAAAAGAAAAGAAAAAGAATCAAATTCCTCCCCGAGTTATCTCTATTTATTTCCATTTCACCATTTTGGATCGTTTTTACTCCGTCACTTGGTTTATAGGACGATCCTAACCCTTTGTTTTTACGAGGGGTCGAGACATGTTTTTAGTCACTAATTTCATGGGAGTTCGCTTTCCATCTCCATCTCACGCCCTTGAAATAGCTTGGACCGAAACCGATTGATGTATAATGTGATTATGTGACCTTTTTAGTGTTTGCTTATCATTATTTATGCTTTAGTTAGATTTTAGAATTGCGACTTTTGAATTGGAGCTCGTGATTGTTTGTAATTATTTTGTGAATACGTATGTTTGTATATATCGTGTTTTCATTTTGTTTGTTTTTATTTATGAGTCGTAGTTTAGTTTTTTGAGCTTACTCGAGGACGAGTAAGAGTTAAGTGTGGGGAGTTTGATAACTCGTGATTTTACCTATTTTTGTCCCACGTTTTGACTCTTATTTAGTCAATTTTATAACACGTTTTGTTATTATTGAGTCGTTTTGTCTTTAATTAGCTTATTAGTCGAGTCCAGTATATTTAGTGTTAAATTATGTTATTTCTCGAGAATTGGGTACTGTGTCGTTTATTTGATCTTGTAGGTACAAATACGGGTGAAGATAGAGCAAGTCGATCGAGAACCGAGACAAATCAAGACGAGTCAAACCGAGCTTGACCAAGTCAATCACCCAAAACCCAATTCCCATATCTCCCTCACCATACTAACTCCAATCAATCAATCAACTGCAACTATTACAGCTTCTTTCACCATTTCAATTCCCCTCCACTATTCACAATCATCATGTCCGTCCTCTTCATCCCTCCATCTTCACCATTTCACACCTTCAATCCATTATAAACTCCTCTAAATCAAAACCCCTTTCATCACCATATTCCCCATTAATTATCCATAGCTCAATTTCAATTAGTCACCAATATCGACCACCATGAGCCACCGTAACCCGCGCCTCAGTGACACCGGCGCAACACCAGCAACTCGCCGGAGCACCACCACCTCCGGCAGCCACCACCCAACCGCCGCACCATCTCCGACCCCAGAACCGGGACCAGATCACGACAAACCTCCAGCCCTTGCTCCGTCGACCAAGTCGGCCCAGATTCCGGCAGCCTGTCCGCACACAACCACCGTCGGTCCACCGTGCGTAACCATGGCAGGGGAGAAGCGGCCGTGCGCAATCGACCGTGCTCAACTAACCCACCGTGCGTTATGCCTTGGGTTGATGAATTGGGTGTTCTAATTTTGAAGGCAAAAGACCATTTGATCCTTTCTTTTACTCCTCTTTATTTCATTTAAATGAAGGGTACTTTGGTCTTTGTATTTATTTTATGGGATATATAATTATATATATTGTTAAACCCTCATTTTTTTAAGAAAAAAAAAGAAGTTGTTAGAGAGTTAGAGATTGAGAATAGAGGAGAGGAGGGTTTAGGGAGCAGTAGAAGTAGTCACGCAGCAGCCCCTTCTTCCTTTTTTTTTCTTTAATTTATTTTGACTTTTAATTAGTTTATTTAATGCTCTTTTCCGTTCTTCAACTTCCGAGTTCTTTAATCCATACTTTTTGGTATAATTCTTATCTCTTCTCCTTAACTATTTCATTTATCTTTACTTTTATGTTTAGATTATATTTAGTTAGTAATTAGTGTAAAGTTATAATCTTTATCGTTAATCGTGTTTTGTAATGTTATTTTATCTTTGTGTTGTTTGTTTATATATAATTTATGTTAGAATTAATTAAAGTTTCATTCTTTATTATTTCATTATGTTACATGTTGTGTTTAGATTAATTATTTGTGTGTTTTGTGTTGGGTTAATTATGATTAGTGAGTAGTGTCTTTTCTAGGGGACGATTTGACCCCGACATGTCTATATTGTGGACTTGGAATTCCGTATTTGGTTTGTTTGGGATATACGGAGGAGGATAGTTTGGGATTCGGGAATCGACTCGTCTTTTGGGTTGTGTTTGAACCCTTGACCCTTGTCCACCGACGGGAGTCGGTTAGGTCTAGGCAGTAAAACTCGCCCTTTGACTTGCCTTGCCCCGCCTAGTTGAACACGGGAGTGAGAATTAGGTAGGGTACCCTAACTATCGGTCTAGACTCTTTACCTTGGGAGAGGGGAGAGAAAGGAACGGGATTAGACGCGTACTTAGTGACCTAGGACCTTGGGTTGAGTACCACGGGAGTGGACTTATTCGATTGACCTAGGAACTCGACTCACGAACCCGGGAGGGAGGTGATCGAGTTTTACTTAGTTGGACTACGAGCCCGGGAGGGAGGTAGTCGACCCTAGAGGCGTTCCACTCATCTAATATCCCTAACAACCCATTATCGGTGTTCTTTGCTCATAATTATGATATGTCGGTGGTTAAGTCGGACCCTAGACCTTTCTTTATTATTAGATCATCATTCTTGTAATTTGTTTGATTTTTAGTTTACTTTTGCATTTCTTAGTTAGCTTAATTAGTCTAATTCCACCCTTGATAATTGATCCGCGTAGCTAATTTGTAATCCAAGACCGAACTAGTACTCATTCTCGATCTCTCTAAGGATTCGACCCGACTTGCCCTAACTATTTTAGTTTAGGTTAGTTGGTTTCTTTGATGGTAGGATTGGCGACAAATCCCGGCTATCAAAATGGCGCCGTTGCCGGGGAGATCAACGGATTGATATTAGTTTAGTTTTAGATTTATTAGACTACGCATTGTTACTTGTTCCGTGTTGCATCCTTGTGTGTGGTTTGTCTCTCATCTTGTGGCTTGTCCTTTGATTGTCACATTTTGCCCCGATGGAGGCTATTTTTGAATTCTCTCAATATGACAATGAACCATTCCATGATTACCTTTCTAGGTTTGAGCAATATGTTGAATATCTTGGTTCTTGTGGTTATTATTTCTCCGATTCGGATTTAGGCTATGTTGTCTATGAGGGTATGAATTTGGAGACTCGGGAATGGGCTTGTTACATGAGTGAGGGTAGATCTTTGGACTTGAATGAATACTTGAGTTTTTTGAGCTATTTGGCATCTAAATCCTTAGAAACCCAAACCTCAACCCTTGAGTCTAGCATGGAGAGTATGATGAAGCAAATGTTAGAAAGCCAAAACCAATTTCTTGCCCTTCAAAAGCAAAGAAATGAGGATATTGATAACTCCTTGGCCCAATTACACTCCTCCGTGACCTCCTACTATGGTAAGGCTCAAGCTCAATTAGACACAATAGCCGAGAATTTGAGAATTTTGGAGACTTCTCGAGAGAATGAGGTAAATTTCATATGTGATGATGATGAAGATGACATGCTTATTGATGATGATTTTGTTGAGTCATGTGAGCTCGCTTTTGATGCTAATATTTCTTCTCTTGAGGATTTGATTGTGGTTGACTCTTGTTTGGAACATGTTGTGGTTTCCAAGTCTTTGAATGATGAAGATAATGATGTTATGCACTCACTTGATGAACATCCACTCGACCTTTCTCCAAATCTTATTTCATCTCTTGCAAACCAATCCACACTCCACTTTGTTGATTCTCAAGTGCCATGTAATGTGAGTGACTTAGAGTTTATGATGTTGGGAGATGATTGTGGTTTGTATGATGCGAGTTGTTCTCTTGGCGAGAGGGATTTGAATGAGTTTGAGAGTGTAATTGTTGATGTAAGCCTTGGGGATACAACATGTGTTGATGATGATGTTGTTAAGGAGAGTCATTTTGAGGAGTTTGATGTTTTTGATGATCCTTGTGAGAAAAAGGATGTAAGTGAGAGTGATCTTGAGGTTTCTTCTTCCATTAGTAGAATGAGTGATTTTTCTATGCCTAAGATCTTTGAAAATCCCATTTTTGAGGATTTGGGTAGTATGTTTTTGATGGAGAATCCACTCTTTGACCACTTGGAGGAAGAGGTTAGTGTTGAAATTTTTGAGGTTTTTAGTGATGAAGAAAAGAGTGAGGACACTCTTGATGTTGAGAAATCTCTTAATAATGATTTTCTTAACCCTTGCATCCTTGAAGAACCATCCTCTTATGCCTCTTTGCAAACCTCTTTTCACCCTTCACCGTTCTTACCATTCACTCCTTACACCTTGCCTAAAAAGCCCAAAATTGACAAAGAAGATCGATTTAAACATGAAAGCCCGGAAAAATTGTTTCATAATAATTGTGTCTTTCTTGTTTATGCATTGCTTTGTCCAATATTATTGTCTTCTATTGTCATTTCTCGGACTTCTTTGCTAGGTTGTATGACCAACTTCTAAGGGCATTAAATTGCTCTTTTCTTGAAGTCTTGAAGAAGTGGAGCTAACGACTTTAAACAAAGCACCATCTTGTATATATTTTTGTTTTGGGTGTGTGTTTGTTTTTCTGTTGTAGGTACTTTTGCAAGAGTTTGACTCGAAGGGATTAGGACAAGAAGCATGGAAAGATATTATAATTTTGAGAAGAGCTTAATTGGTAATTTCTTGCCCTCTCTTCCCCTTCCCCTTGTTTGGAACATTGAGGACAATGTTCGATTTAAGTGTGGGGAGGCTTTTGGTTGGATTTTGTTGCGGTTGAGTTGATACTCTTGTGGTTAGTACCTTGGTGGAGTTTTGTGTTGTGGATATTTGATTTTTGTGGAAATATATGCTTGTGTTAGCTTGTTTTGACCATTTTTATTTTTCATGTCTATTTCGTGTTTTCTTTTGAAAAATTTAGAAAATCCATAAAAATTTGAAAAGCTTGTTTTGACCATTTTTATTTTTCATGTCTATTTCGTGTTTTCTTTTGAAAAATTTAGAAAATCCATAAAAATTTGAAAATTTTGAAAAATTCATAAAAAGTGAAAAATTAGAAAATCGTTAAAGTGTCTTAAGTTTTTTAGCTTTCACTTGTCTTCTTTGATTTAGTTGTTCTTCTAGTTTCTAACTTTTGTGGAAATTATGAAATTTAGACATTGGATCGTTGCATATGAATGTTATGTATCAATTGGTTTCCTACTGTAAGTCGCTCGAGGGTGTGTACTTCATTCAATTCCACCGTCCACCTCCCGTGATGTGATTTGACCTTGAACTTGTCTAGGTGACTATAACCCGAGTGACACTATGTTTACGATCCATTTTCCACAAAAATATTCTACAAAATAAAAGTTAATTTTTCCTACAAATATCACAAGAGGCTCAAGCATCGAAAAAAAAATGAGCAACCAAGAAAATCTCACAAAAATTTGAAAAAGAAAGAATAAGAGGGAGAAGAAAGGAAAAAAAAAAATGATGAAAAATGAAAAAAAAAATGAAAAAGAAACGAAAAAAAAAAATAGAAAAAGAGAAATCGAGAAAAAGAAAAGAAAAAGAATCAAATTCCTCCCCGAGTTATCTCTATTTATTTCCATTTCACCATTTTGGATCGTTTTTACTCCGTCACTTGGTTTATAGGACGATCCTAACCCTTTGTTTTTACGAGGGGTCGAGACATGTTTTTAGTCACTAATTTCATGGGAGTTCGCTTTCCATCTCCATCTCACGCCCTTGAAATAGCTTGGACCGAAACCGATTGATGTATAATGTGATTATGTGACCTTTTTAGTGTTTGCTTATCATTATTTATGCTTTAGTTAGATTTTAGAATTGCGACTTTTGAATTGGAGCTCGTGATTGTTTGTAATTATTTTGTGAATACGTATGTTTGTATATATCGTGTTTTCATTTTGTTTGTTTTTATTTATGAGTCGTAGTTTAGTTTTTTGAGCTTACTCGAGGACGAGTAAGAGTTAAGTGTGGGGAGTTTGATAACTCGTGATTTTACCTATTTTTGTCCCACGTTTTGACTCTTATTTAGTCAATTTTATAACACGTTTTGTTATTATTGAGTCGTTTTGTCTTTAATTAGCTTATTAGTCGAGTCCAGTATATTTAGTGTTAAATTATGTTATTTCTCGAGAATTGGGTACTGTGTCGTTTATTTGATCTTGTAGGTACAAATACGGGTGAAGATAGAGCAAGTCGATCGAGAACCGAGACAAATCAAGACGAGTCAAACCGAGCTTGACCAAGTCAATCACCCAAAACCCAATTCCCATATCTCCCTCACCATACTAACTCCAATCAATCAATCAACTGCAACTATTACAGCTTCTTTCACCATTTCAATTCCCCTCCACTATTCACAATCATCATGTCCGTCCTCTTCATCCCTCCATCTTCACCATTTCACACCTTCAATCCATTATAAACTCCTCTAAATCAAAACCCCTTTCATCACCATATTCCCCATTAATTATCCATAGCTCAATTTCAATTAGTCACCAATATCGACCACCATGAGCCACCGTAACCCGCGCCTCAGTGACACCGGCGCAACACCAGCAACTCGCCGGAGCACCACCACCTCCGGCAGCCACCACCCAACCGCCGCACCATCTCCGACCCCAGAACCGGGACCAGATCACGACAAACCTCCAGCCCTTGCTCCGTCGACCAAGTCGGCCCAGATTCCGGCAGCCTGTCCGCACACAACCACCGTCGGTCCACCGTGCGTAACCATGGCAGGGGAGAAGCGGCCGTGCGCAATCGACCGTGCTCAACTAACCCACCGTGCGTTATGCCTTGGGTTGATGAATTGGGTGTTCTAATTTTGAAGGCAAAAGACCATTTGATCCTTTCTTTTACTCCTCTTTATTTCATTTAAATGAAGGGTACTTTGGTCTTTGTATTTATTTTATGGGATATATAATTATATATATTGTTAAACCCTCATTTTTTTAAGAAAAAAAAAGAAGTTGTTAGAGAGTTAGAGATTGAGAATAGAGGAGAGGAGGGTTTAGGGAGCAGTAGAAGTAGTCACGCAGCAGCCCCTTCTTCCTTTTTTTTTCTTTAATTTATTTTGACTTTTAATTAGTTTATTTAATGCTCTTTTCCGTTCTTCAACTTCCGAGTTCTTTAATCCATACTTTTTGGTATAATTCTTATCTCTTCTCCTTAACTATTTCATTTATCTTTACTTTTATGTTTAGATTATATTTAGTTAGTAATTAGTGTAAAGTTATAATCTTTATCGTTAATCGTGTTTTGTAATGTTATTTTATCTTTGTGTTGTTTGTTTATATATAATTTATGTTAGAATTAATTAAAGTTTCATTCTTTATTATTTCATTATGTTACATGTTGTGTTTAGATTAATTATTTGTGTGTTTTGTGTTGGGTTAATTATGATTAGTGAGTAGTGTCTTTTCTAGGGGACGATTTGACCCCGACATGTCTATATTGTGGACTTGGAATTCCGTATTTGGTTTGTTTGGGATATACGGAGGAGGATAGTTTGGGATTCGGGAATCGACTCGTCTTTTGGGTTGTGTTTGAACCCTTGACCCTTGTCCACCGACGGGAGTCGGTTAGGTCTAGGCAGTAAAACTCGCCCTTTGACTTGCCTTGCCCCGCCTAGTTGAACACGGGAGTGAGAATTAGGTAGGGTACCCTAACTATCGGTCTAGACTCTTTACCTTGGGAGAGGGGAGAGAAAGGAACGGGATTAGACGCGTACTTAGTGACCTAGGACCTTGGGTTGAGTACCACGGGAGTGGACTTATTCGATTGACCTAGGAACTCGACTCACGAACCCGGGAGGGAGGTGATCGAGTTTTACTTAGTTGGACTACGAGCCCGGGAGGGAGGTAGTCGACCCTAGAGGCGTTCCACTCATCTAATATCCCTAACAACCCATTATCGGTGTTCTTTGCTCATAATTATGATATGTCGGTGGTTAAGTCGGACCCTAGACCTTTCTTTATTATTAGATCATCATTCTTGTAATTTGTTTGATTTTTAGTTTACTTTTGCATTTCTTAGTTAGCTTAATTAGTCTAATTCCACCCTTGATAATTGATCCGCGTAGCTAATTTGTAATCCAAGACCGAACTAGTACTCATTCTCGATCTCTCTAAGGATTCGACCCGACTTGCCCTAACTATTTTAGTTTAGGTTAGTTGGTTTCTTTGATGGTAGGATTGGCGACAAATCCCGGCTATCAAAATGGCGCCGTTGCCGGGGAGATCAACGGATTGATATTAGTTTAGTTTTAGATTTATTAGACTACGCATTGTTACTTGTTCCGTGTTGCATCCTTGTGTGTGGTTTGTCTCTCATCTTGTGGCTTGTCCTTTGATTGTCACATTTTGCCCCGATGGAGGCTATTTTTGAATTCTCTCAATATGACAATGAACCATTCCATGATTACCTTTCTAGGTTTGAGCAATATGTTGAATATCTTGGTTCTTGTGGTTATTATTTCTCCGATTCGGATTTAGGCTATGTTGTCTATGAGGGTATGAATTTGGAGACTCGGGAATGGGCTTGTTACATGAGTGAGGGTAGATCTTTGGACTTGAATGAATACTTGAGTTTTTTGAGCTATTTGGCATCTAAATCCTTAGAAACCCAAACCTCAACCCTTGAGTCTAGCATGGAGAGTATGATGAAGCAAATGTTAGAAAGCCAAAACCAATTTCTTGCCCTTCAAAAGCAAAGAAATGAGGATATTGATAACTCCTTGGCCCAATTACACTCCTCCGTGACCTCCTACTATGGTAAGGCTCAAGCTCAATTAGACACAATAGCCGAGAATTTGAGAATTTTGGAGACTTCTCGAGAGAATGAGGTAAATTTCATATGTGATGATGATGAAGATGACATGCTTATTGATGATGATTTTGTTGAGTCATGTGAGCTCGCTTTTGATGCTAATATTTCTTCTCTTGAGGATTTGATTGTGGTTGACTCTTGTTTGGAACATGTTGTGGTTTCCAAGTCTTTGAATGATGAAGATAATGATGTTATGCACTCACTTGATGAACATCCACTCGACCTTTCTCCAAATCTTATTTCATCTCTTGCAAACCAATCCACACTCCACTTTGTTGATTCTCAAGTGCCATGTAATGTGAGTGACTTAGAGTTTATGATGTTGGGAGATGATTGTGGTTTGTATGATGCGAGTTGTTCTCTTGGCGAGAGGGATTTGAATGAGTTTGAGAGTGTAATTGTTGATGTAAGCCTTGGGGATACAACATGTGTTGATGATGATGTTGTTAAGGAGAGTCATTTTGAGGAGTTTGATGTTTTTGATGATCCTTGTGAGAAAAAGGATGTAAGTGAGAGTGATCTTGAGGTTTCTTCTTCCATTAGTAGAATGAGTGATTTTTCTATGCCTAAGATCTTTGAAAATCCCATTTTTGAGGATTTGGGTAGTATGTTTTTGATGGAGAATCCACTCTTTGACCACTTGGAGGAAGAGGTTAGTGTTGAAATTTTTGAGGTTTTTAGTGATGAAGAAAAGAGTGAGGACACTCTTGATGTTGAGAAATCTCTTAATAATGATTTTCTTAACCCTTGCATCCTTGAAGAACCATCCTCTTATGCCTCTTTGCAAACCTCTTTTCACCCTTCACCGTTCTTACCATTCACTCCTTACACCTTGCCTAAAAAGCCCAAAATTGACAAAGAAGATCGATTTAAACATGAAAGCCCGGAAAAATTGTTTCATAATAATTGTGTCTTTCTTGTTTATGCATTGCTTTGTCCAATATTATTGTCTTCTATTGTCATTTCTCGGACTTCTTTGCTAGGTTGTATGACCAACTTCTAAGGGCATTAAATTGCTCTTTTCTTGAAGTCTTGAAGAAGTGGAGCTAACGACTTTAAACAAAGCACCATCTTGTATATATTTTTGTTTTGGGTGTGTGTTTGTTTTTCTGTTGTAGGTACTTTTGCAAGAGTTTGACTCGAAGGGATTAGGACAAGAAGCATGGAAAGATATTATAATTTTGAGAAGAGCTTAATTGGTAATTTCTTGCCCTCTCTTCCCCTTCCCCTTGTTTGGAACATTGAGGACAATGTTCGATTTAAGTGTGGGGAGGCTTTTGGTTGGATTTTGTTGCGGTTGAGTTGATACTCTTGTGGTTAGTACCTTGGTGGAGTTTTGTGTTGTGGATATTTGATTTTTGTGGAAATATATGCTTGTGTTAGCTTGTTTTGACCATTTTTATTTTTCATGTCTATTTCGTGTTTTCTTTTGAAAAATTTAGAAAATCCATAAAAATTTGAAAAGCTTGTTTTGACCATTTTTATTTTTCATGTCTATTTCGTGTTTTCTTTTGAAAAATTTAGAAAATCCATAAAAATTTGAAAATTTTGAAAAATTCATAAAAAGTGAAAAATTAGAAAATCGTTAAAGTGTCTTAAGTTTTTTAGCTTTCACTTGTCTTCTTTGATTTAGTTGTTCTTCTAGTTTCTAACTTTTGTGGAAATTATGAAATTTAGACATTGGATCGTTGCATATGAATGTTATGTATCAATTGGTTTCCTACTGTAAGTCGCTCGAGGGTGTGTACTTCATTCAATTCCACCGTCCACCTCCCGTGATGTGATTTGACCTTGAACTTGTCTAGGTGACTATAACCCGAGTGACACTATGTTTACGATCCATTTTCCACAAAAATATTCTACAAAATAAAAGTTAATTTTTCCTACAAATATCACAAGAGGCTCAAGCATCGAAAAAAAAATGAGCAACCAAGAAAATCTCACAAAAATTTGAAAAAGAAAGAATAAGAGGGAGAAGAAAGGAAAAAAAAAATTGATGAAAAATGAAAAAAAAAATGAAAAAGAAACGAAAAAAAAAAATAGAAAAAGAGAAATCGAGAAAAAGAAAAGAAAAAGAATCAAATTCCTCCCCGAGTTATCTCTATTTATTTCCATTTCACCATTTTGGATCGTTTTTACTCCGTCACTTGGTTTATAGGACGATCCTAACCCTTTGTTTTTACGAGGGGTCGAGACATGTTTTTAGTCACTAATTTCATGGGAGTTCGCTTTCCATCTCCATCTCACGCCCTTGAAATAGCTTGGACCGAAACCGATTGATGTATAATGTGATTATGTGACCTTTTTAGTGTTTGCTTATCATTATTTATGCTTTAGTTAGATTTTAGAATTGCGACTTTTGAATTGGAGCTCGTGATTGTTTGTAATTATTTTGTGAATACGTATGTTTGTATATATCGTGTTTTCATTTTGTTTGTTTTTATTTATGAGTCGTAGTTTAGTTTTTTGAGCTTACTCGAGGACGAGTAAGAGTTAAGTGTGGGGAGTTTGATAACTCGTGATTTTACCTATTTTTGTCCCACGTTTTGACTCTTATTTAGTCAATTTTATAACACGTTTTGTTATTATTGAGTCGTTTTGTCTTTAATTAGCTTATTAGTCGAGTCCAGTATATTTAGTGTTAAATTATGTTATTTCTCGAGAATTGGGTACTGTGTCGTTTATTTGATCTTGTAGGTACAAATACGGGTGAAGATAGAGCAAGTCGATCGAGAACCGAGACAAATCAAGACGAGTCAAACCGAGCTTGACCAAGTCAATCACCCAAAACCCAATTCCCATATCTCCCTCACCATACTAACTCCAATCAATCAATCAACTGCAACTATTACAGCTTCTTTCACCATTTCAATTCCCCTCCACTATTCACAATCATCATGTCCGTCCTCTTCATCCCTCCATCTTCACCATTTCACACCTTCAATCCATTATAAACTCCTCTAAATCAAAACCCCTTTCATCACCATATTCCCCATTAATTATCCATAGCTCAATTTCAATTAGTCACCAATATCGACCACCATGAGCCACCGTAACCCGCGCCTCAGTGACACCGGCGCAACACCAGCAACTCGCCGGAGCACCACCACCTCCGGCAGCCACCACCCAACCGCCGCACCATCTCCGACCCCAGAACCGGGACCAGATCACGACAAACCTCCAGCCCTTGCTCCGTCGACCAAGTCGGCCCAGATTCCGGCAGCCTGTCCGCACACAACCACCGTCGGTCCACCGTGCGTAACCATGGCAGGGGAGAAGCGGCCGTGCGCAATCGACCGTGCTCAACTAACCCACCGTGCGTTATGCCTTGGGTTGATGAATTGGGTGTTCTAATTTTGAAGGCAAAAGACCATTTGATCCTTTCTTTTACTCCTCTTTATTTCATTTAAATGAAGGGTACTTTGGTCTTTGTATTTATTTTATGGGATATATAATTATATATATTGTTAAACCCTCATTTTTTTAAGAAAAAAAAAGAAGTTGTTAGAGAGTTAGAGATTGAGAATAGAGGAGAGGAGGGTTTAGGGAGCAGTAGAAGTAGTCACGCAGCAGCCCCTTCTTCCTTTTTTTTTCTTTAATTTATTTTGACTTTTAATTAGTTTATTTAATGCTCTTTTCCGTTCTTCAACTTCCGAGTTCTTTAATCCATACTTTTTGGTATAATTCTTATCTCTTCTCCTTAACTATTTCATTTATCTTTACTTTTATGTTTAGATTATATTTAGTTAGTAATTAGTGTAAAGTTATAATCTTTATCGTTAATCGTGTTTTGTAATGTTATTTTATCTTTGTGTTGTTTGTTTATATATAATTTATGTTAGAATTAATTAAAGTTTCATTCTTTATTATTTCATTATGTTACATGTTGTGTTTAGATTAATTATTTGTGTGTTTTGTGTTGGGTTAATTATGATTAGTGAGTA
Source organism: Agrostemma githago (assembly GCA_958450325.1). Classification (NCBI taxonomy): domain Eukaryota; kingdom Viridiplantae; phylum Streptophyta; class Magnoliopsida; order Caryophyllales; family Caryophyllaceae; genus Agrostemma; species Agrostemma githago. The sequence continues at coordinate 69,489,508 of OY288252.1, read as the reverse complement.
GTGTCTTTTCTAGGGGACGATTTGACCCCGACATGTCTATATTGTGGACTTGGAATTCCGTATTTGGTTTGTTTGGGATATACGGAGGAGGATAGTTTGGGATTCGGGAATCGACTCGTCTTTTGGGTTGTGTTTGAACCCTTGACCCTTGTCCACCGACGGGAGTCGGTTAGGTCTAGGCAGTAAAACTCGCCCTTTGACTTGCCTTGCCCCGCCTAGTTGAACACGGGAGTGAGAATTAGGTAGGGTACCCTAACTATCGGTCTAGACTCTTTACCTTGGGAGAGGGGAGAGAAAGGAACGGGATTAGACGCGTACTTAGTGACCTAGGACCTTGGGTTGAGTACCACGGGAGTGGACTTATTCGATTGACCTAGGAACTCGACTCACGAACCCGGGAGGGAGGTGATCGAGTTTTACTTAGTTGGACTACGAGCCCGGGAGGGAGGTAGTCGACCCTAGAGGCGTTCCACTCATCTAATATCCCTAACAACCCATTATCGGTGTTCTTTGCTCATAATTATGATATGTCGGTGGTTAAGTCGGACCCTAGACCTTTCTTTATTATTAGATCATCATTCTTGTAATTTGTTTGATTTTTAGTTTACTTTTGCATTTCTTAGTTAGCTTAATTAGTCTAATTCCACCCTTGATAATTGATCCGCGTAGCTAATTTGTAATCCAAGACCGAACTAGTACTCATTCTCGATCTCTCTAAGGATTCGACCCGACTTGCCCTAACTATTTTAGTTTAGGTTAGTTGGTTTCTTTGATGGTAGGATTGGCGACAAATCCCGGCTATCAAAATGGCGCCGTTGCCGGGGAGATCAACGGATTGATATTAGTTTAGTTTTAGATTTATTAGACTACGCATTGTTACTTGTTCCGTGTTGCATCCTTGTGTGTGGTTTGTCTCTCATCTTGTGGCTTGTCCTTTGATTGTCACATTTTGCCCCGATGGAGGCTATTTTTGAATTCTCTCAATATGACAATGAACCATTCCATGATTACCTTTCTAGGTTTGAGCAATATGTTGAATATCTTGGTTCTTGTGGTTATTATTTCTCCGATTCGGATTTAGGCTATGTTGTCTATGAGGGTATGAATTTGGAGACTCGGGAATGGGCTTGTTACATGAGTGAGGGTAGATCTTTGGACTTGAATGAATACTTGAGTTTTTTGAGCTATTTGGCATCTAAATCCTTAGAAACCCAAACCTCAACCCTTGAGTCTAGCATGGAGAGTATGATGAAGCAAATGTTAGAAAGCCAAAACCAATTTCTTGCCCTTCAAAAGCAAAGAAATGAGGATATTGATAACTCCTTGGCCCAATTACACTCCTCCGTGACCTCCTACTATGGTAAGGCTCAAGCTCAATTAGACACAATAGCCGAGAATTTGAGAATTTTGGAGACTTCTCGAGAGAATGAGGTAAATTTCATATGTGATGATGATGAAGATGACATGCTTATTGATGATGATTTTGTTGAGTCATGTGAGCTCGCTTTTGATGCTAATATTTCTTCTCTTGAGGATTTGATTGTGGTTGACTCTTGTTTGGAACATGTTGTGGTTTCCAAGTCTTTGAATGATGAAGATAATGATGTTATGCACTCACTTGATGAACATCCACTCGACCTTTCTCCAAATCTTATTTCATCTCTTGCAAACCAATCCACACTCCACTTTGTTGATTCTCAAGTGCCATGTAATGTGAGTGACTTAGAGTTTATGATGTTGGGAGATGATTGTGGTTTGTATGATGCGAGTTGTTCTCTTGGCGAGAGGGATTTGAATGAGTTTGAGAGTGTAATTGTTGATGTAAGCCTTGGGGATACAACATGTGTTGATGATGATGTTGTTAAGGAGAGTCATTTTGAGGAGTTTGATGTTTTTGATGATCCTTGTGAGAAAAAGGATGTAAGTGAGAGTGATCTTGAGGTTTCTTCTTCCATTAGTAGAATGAGTGATTTTTCTATGCCTAAGATCTTTGAAAATCCCATTTTTGAGGATTTGGGTAGTATGTTTTTGATGGAGAATCCACTCTTTGACCACTTGGAGGAAGAGGTTAGTGTTGAAATTTTTGAGGTTTTTAGTGATGAAGAAAAGAGTGAGGACACTCTTGATGTTGAGAAATCTCTTAATAATGATTTTCTTAACCCTTGCATCCTTGAAGAACCATCCTCTTATGCCTCTTTGCAAACCTCTTTTCACCCTTCACCGTTCTTACCATTCACTCCTTACACCTTGCCTAAAAAGCCCAAAATTGACAAAGAAGATCGATTTAAACATGAAAGCCCGGAAAAATTGTTTCATAATAATTGTGTCTTTCTTGTTTATGCATTGCTTTGTCCAATATTATTGTCTTCTATTGTCATTTCTCGGACTTCTTTGCTAGGTTGTATGACCAACTTCTAAGGGCATTAAATTGCTCTTTTCTTGAAGTCTTGAAGAAGTGGAGCTAACGACTTTAAACAAAGCACCATCTTGTATATATTTTTGTTTTGGGTGTGTGTTTGTTTTTCTGTTGTAGGTACTTTTGCAAGAGTTTGACTCGAAGGGATTAGGACAAGAAGCATGGAAAGATATTATAATTTTGAGAAGAGCTTAATTGGTAATTTCTTGCCCTCTCTTCCCCTTCCCCTTGTTTGGAACATTGAGGACAATGTTCGATTTAAGTGTGGGGAGGCTTTTGGTTGGATTTTGTTGCGGTTGAGTTGATACTCTTGTGGTTAGTACCTTGGTGGAGTTTTGTGTTGTGGATATTTGATTTTTGTGGAAATATATGCTTGTGTTAGCTTGTTTTGACCATTTTTATTTTTCATGTCTATTTCGTGTTTTCTTTTGAAAAATTTAGAAAATCCATAAAAATTTGAAAAGCTTGTTTTGACCATTTTTATTTTTCATGTCTATTTCGTGTTTTCTTTTGAAAAATTTAGAAAATCCATAAAAATTTGAAAATTTTGAAAAATTCATAAAAAGTGAAAAATTAGAAAATCGTTAAAGTGTCTTAAGTTTTTTAGCTTTCACTTGTCTTCTTTGATTTAGTTGTTCTTCTAGTTTCTAACTTTTGTGGAAATTATGAAATTTAGACATTGGATCGTTGCATATGAATGTTATGTATCAATTGGTTTCCTACTGTAAGTCGCTCGAGGGTGTGTACTTCATTCAATTCCACCGTCCACCTCCCGTGATGTGATTTGACCTTGAACTTGTCTAGGTGACTATAACCCGAGTGACACTATGTTTACGATCCATTTTCCACAAAAATATTCTACAAAATAAAAGTTAATTTTTCCTACAAATATCACAAGAGGCTCAAGCATCGAAAAAAAAATGAGCAACCAAGAAAATCTCACAAAAATTTGAAAAAGAAAGAATAAGAGGGAGAAGAAAGGAAAAAAAAAAATGATGAAAAATGAAAAAAAAAATGAAAAAAAAACGAAAAAAAAAAATAGAAAAAGAGAAATCGAGAAAAAGAAAAGAAAAAGAATCAAATTCCTCCCCGAGTTATCTCTATTTATTTCCATTTCACCATTTTGGATCGTTTTTACTCCGTCACTTGGTTTATAGGACGATCCTAACCCTTTGTTTTTACGAGGGGTCGAGACATGTTTTTAGTCACTAATTTCATGGGAGTTCGCTTTCCATCTCCATCTCACGCCCTTGAAATAGCTTGGACCGAAACCGATTGATGTATAATGTGATTATGTGACCTTTTTAGTGTTTGCTTATCATTATTTATGCTTTAGTTAGATTTTAGAATTGCGACTTTTGAATTGGAGCTCGTGATTGTTTGTAATTATTTTGTGAATACGTATGTTTGTATATATCGTGTTTTCATTTTGTTTGTTTTTATTTATGAGTCGTAGTTTAGTTTTTTGAGCTTACTCGAGGACGAGTAAGAGTTAAGTGTGGGGAGTTTGATAACTCGTGATTTTACCTATTTTTGTCCCACGTTTTGACTCTTATTTAGTCAATTTTATAACACGTTTTGTTATTATTGAGTCGTTTTGTCTTTAATTAGCTTATTAGTCGAGTCCAGTATATTTAGTGTTAAATTATGTTATTTCTCGAGAATTGGGTACTGTGTCGTTTATTTGATCTTGTAGGTACAAATACGGGTGAAGATAGAGCAAGTCGATCGAGAACCGAGACAAATCAAGACGAGTCAAACCGAGCTTGACCAAGTCAATCACCCAAAACCCAATTCCCATATCTCCCTCACCATACTAACTCCAATCAATCAATCAACTGCAACTATTACAGCTTCTTTCACCATTTCAATTCCCCTCCACTATTCACAATCATCATGTCCGTCCTCTTCATCCCTCCATCTTCACCATTTCACACCTTCAATCCATTATAAACTCCTCTAAATCAAAACCCCTTTCATCACCATATTCCCCATTAATTATCCATAGCTCAATTTCAATTAGTCACCAATATCGACCACCATGAGCCACCGTAACCCGCGCCTCAGTGACACCGGCGCAACACCAGCAACTCGCCGGAGCACCACCACCTCCGGCAGCCACCACCCAACCGCCGCACCATCTCCGACCCCAGAACCGGGACCAGATCACGACAAACCTCCAGCCCTTGCTCCGTCGACCAAGTCGGCCCAGATTCCGGCAGCCTGTCCGCACACAACCACCGTCGGTCCACCGTGCGTAACCATGGCAGGGGAGAAGCGGCCGTGCGCAATCGACCGTGCTCAACTAACCCACCGTGCGTTATGCCTTGGGTTGATGAATTGGGTGTTCTAATTTTGAAGGCAAAAGACCATTTGATCCTTTCTTTTACTCCTCTTTATTTCATTTAAATGAAGGGTACTTTGGTCTTTGTATTTATTTTATGGGATATATAATTATATATATTGTTAAACCCTCATTTTTTTAAGAAAAAAAAAGAAGTTGTTAGAGAGTTAGAGATTGAGAATAGAGGAGAGGAGGGTTTAGGGAGCAGTAGAAGTAGTCACGCAGCAGCCCCTTCTTCCTTTTTTTTTCTTTAATTTATTTTGACTTTTAATTAGTTTATTTAATGCTCTTTTCCGTTCTTCAACTTCCGAGTTCTTTAATCCATACTTTTTGGTATAATTCTTATCTCTTCTCCTTAACTATTTCATTTATCTTTACTTTTATGTTTAGATTATATTTAGTTAGTAATTAGTGTAAAGTTATAATCTTTATCGTTAATCGTGTTTTGTAATGTTATTTTATCTTTGTGTTGTTTGTTTATATATAATTTATGTTAGAATTAATTAAAGTTTCATTCTTTATTATTTCATTATGTTACATGTTGTGTTTAGATTAATTATTTGTGTGTTTTGTGTTGGGTTAATTATGATTAGTGAGTAGTGTCTTTTCTAGGGGACGATTTGACCCCGACATGTCTATATTGTGGACTTGGAATTCCGTATTTGGTTTGTTTGGGATATACGGAGGAGGATAGTTTGGGATTCGGGAATCGACTCGTCTTTTGGGTTGTGTTTGAACCCTTGACCCTTGTCCACCGACGGGAGTCGGTTAGGTCTAGGCAGTAAAACTCGCCCTTTGACTTGCCTTGCCCCGCCTAGTTGAACACGGGAGTGAGAATTAGGTAGGGTACCCTAACTATCGGTCTAGACTCTTTACCTTGGGAGAGGGGAGAGAAAGGAACGGGATTAGACGCGTACTTAGTGACCTAGGACCTTGGGTTGAGTACCACGGGAGTGGACTTATTCGATTGACCTAGGAACTCGACTCACGAACCCGGGAGGGAGGTGATCGAGTTTTACTTAGTTGGACTACGAGCCCGGGAGGGAGGTAGTCGACCCTAGAGGCGTTCCACTCATCTAATATCCCTAACAACCCATTATCGGTGTTCTTTGCTCATAATTATGATATGTCGGTGGTTAAGTCGGACCCTAGACCTTTCTTTATTATTAGATCATCATTCTTGTAATTTGTTTGATTTTTAGTTTACTTTTGCATTTCTTAGTTAGCTTAATTAGTCTAATTCCACCCTTGATAATTGATCCGCGTAGCTAATTTGTAATCCAAGACCGAACTAGTACTCATTCTCGATCTCTCTAAGGATTCGACCCGACTTGCCCTAACTATTTTAGTTTAGGTTAGTTGGTTTCTTTGATGGTAGGATTGGCGACAAATCCCGGCTATCAAAATGGCGCCGTTGCCGGGGAGATCAACGGATTGATATTAGTTTAGTTTTAGATTTATTAGACTACGCATTGTTACTTGTTCCGTGTTGCATCCTTGTGTGTGGTTTGTCTCTCATCTTGTGGCTTGTCCTTTGATTGTCACATTTTGCCCCGATGGAGGCTATTTTTGAATTCTCTCAATATGACAATGAACCATTCCATGATTACCTTTCTAGGTTTGAGCAATATGTTGAATATCTTGGTTCTTGTGGTTATTATTTCTCCGATTCGGATTTAGGCTATGTTGTCTATGAGGGTATGAATTTGGAGACTCGGGAATGGGCTTGTTACATGAGTGAGGGTAGATCTTTGGACTTGAATGAATACTTGAGTTTTTTGAGCTATTTGGCATCTAAATCCTTAGAAACCCAAACCTCAACCCTTGAGTCTAGCATGGAGAGTATGATGAAGCAAATGTTAGAAAGCCAAAACCAATTTCTTGCCCTTCAAAAGCAAAGAAATGAGGATATTGATAACTCCTTGGCCCAATTACACTCCTCCGTGACCTCCTACTATGGTAAGGCTCAAGCTCAATTAGACACAATAGCCGAGAATTTGAGAATTTTGGAGACTTCTCGAGAGAATGAGGTAAATTTCATATGTGATGATGATGAAGATGACATGCTTATTGATGATGATTTTGTTGAGTCATGTGAGCTCGCTTTTGATGCTAATATTTCTTCTCTTGAGGATTTGATTGTGGTTGACTCTTGTTTGGAACATGTTGTGGTTTCCAAGTCTTTGAATGATGAAGATAATGATGTTATGCACTCACTTGATGAACATCCACTCGACCTTTCTCCAAATCTTATTTCATCTCTTGCAAACCAATCCACACTCCACTTTGTTGATTCTCAAGTGCCATGTAATGTGAGTGACTTAGAGTTTATGATGTTGGGAGATGATTGTGGTTTGTATGATGCGAGTTGTTCTCTTGGCGAGAGGGATTTGAATGAGTTTGAGAGTGTAATTGTTGATGTAAGCCTTGGGGATACAACATGTGTTGATGATGATGTTGTTAAGGAGAGTCATTTTGAGGAGTTTGATGTTTTTGATGATCCTTGTGAGAAAAAGGATGTAAGTGAGAGTGATCTTGAGGTTTCTTCTTCCATTAGTAGAATGAGTGATTTTTCTATGCCTAAGATCTTTGAAAATCCCATTTTTGAGGATTTGGGTAGTATGTTTTTGATGGAGAATCCACTCTTTGACCACTTGGAGGAAGAGGTTAGTGTTGAAATTTTTGAGGTTTTTAGTGATGAAGAAAAGAGTGAGGACACTCTTGATGTTGAGAAATCTCTTAATAATGATTTTCTTAACCCTTGCATCCTTGAAGAACCATCCTCTTATGCCTCTTTGCAAACCTCTTTTCACCCTTCACCGTTCTTACCATTCACTCCTTACACCTTGCCTAAAAAGCCCAAAATTGACAAAGAAGATCGATTTAAACATGAAAGCCCGGAAAAATTGTTTCATAATAATTGTGTCTTTCTTGTTTATGCATTGCTTTGTCCATATATTATTGTCTTCTATTGTCATTTCTCGGACTTCTTTGCTAGGTTGTATGACCAACTTCTAAGGGCATTAAATTGCTCTTTTCTTGAAGTCTTGAAGAAGTGGAGCTAACGACTTTAAACAAAGCACCATCTTGTATATATTTTTGTTTTGGGTGTGTGTTTGTTTTTCTGTTGTAGGTACTTTTGCAAGAGTTTGACTCGAAGGGATTAGGACAAGAATCATGGAAAGATATTATAATTTTGAGAAGAGCTTAATTGGTAATTTCTTGCCCTCTCTTCCCCTTCCCCTTGTTTGGAACATTGAGGACAATGTTCGATTTAAGTGTGGGGAGGCTTTTGGTTGGATTTTGTTGCGGTTGAGTTGATACTCTTGTGGTTAGTACCTTGGTGGAGTTTTGTGTTGTGGATATTTGATTTTTGTGGAAATATATGCTTGTGTTAGCTTGTTTTGACCATTTTTATTTTTCATGTCTATTTCGTGTTTTCTTTTGAAAAATTTAGAAAATCCATAAAAATTTGAAAAGCTTGTTTTGACCATTTTTATTTTTCATGTCTATTTCGTGTTTTCTTTTGAAAAATTTAGAAAATCCATAAAAATTTGAAAATTTTGAAAAATTCATAAAAAGTGAAAAATTAGAAAATCGTTAAAGTGTCTTAAGTTTTTTAGCTTTCACTTGTCTTCTTTGATTTAGTTGTTCTTCTAGTTTCTAACTTTTGTGGAAATTATGAAATTTAGACATTGGATCGTTGCATATGAATGTTATGTATCAATTGGTTTCCTACTGTAAGTCGCTCGAGGGTGTGTACTTCATTCAATTCCACCGTCCACCTCCCGTGATGTGATTTGACCTTGAACTTGTCTAGGTGACTATAACCCGAGTGACACTATGTTTACGATCCATTTTCCACAAAAATATTCTACAAAATAAAAGTTAATTTTTCCTACAAATATCACAAGAGGCTCAAGCATCGAAAAAAAAATGAGCAACCAAGAAAATCTCACAAAAATTTGAAAAAGAAAGAATAAGAGGGAGAAGAAAGGAAAAAAAAAATGATGAAAAATGAAAAAAAAAATGAAAAAGAAACGAAAAAAAAAAATAGAAAAAGAGAAATCGAGAAAAAGAAAAGAAAAAGAATCAAATTCCTCCCCGAGTTATCTCTATTTATTTCCATTTCACCATTTTGGATCGTTTTTACTCCGTCACTTGGTTTATAGGACGATCCTAACCCTTTGTTTTTACGAGGGGTCGAGACATGTTTTTAGTCACTAATTTCATGGGAGTTCGCTTTCCATCTCCATCTCACGCCCTTGAAATAGCTTGGACCGAAACCGATTGATGTATAATGTGATTATGTGACCTTTTTAGTGTTTGCTTATCATTATTTATGCTTTAGTTAGATTTTAGAATTGCGACTTTTGAATTGGAGCTCGTGATTGTTTGTAATTATTTTGTGAATACGTATGTTTGTATATATCGTGTTTTCATTTTGTTTGTTTTTATTTATGAGTCGTAGTTTAGTTTTTTGAGCTTACTCGAGGACGAGTAAGAGTTAAGTGTGGGGAGTTTGATAACTCGTGATTTTACCTATTTTTGTCCCACGTTTTGACTCTTATTTAGTCAATTTTATAACACGTTTTGTTATTATTGAGTCGTTTTGTCTTTAATTAGCTTATTAGTCGAGTCCAGTATATTTAGTGTTAAATTATGTTATTTCTCGAGAATTGGGTACTGTGTCGTTTATTTGATCTTGTAGGTACAAATACGGGTGAAGATAGAGCAAGTCGATCGAGAACCGAGACAAATCAAGACGAGTCAAACCGAGCTTGACCAAGTCAATCACCCAAAACCCAATTCCCATATCTCCCTCACCATACTAACTCCAATCAATCAATCAACTGCAACTATTACAGCTTCTTTCACCATTTCAATTCCCCTCCACTATTCACAATCATCATGTCCGTCCTCTTCATCCCTCCATCTTCACCATTTCACACCTTCAATCCATTATAAACTCCTCTAAATCAAAACCCCTTTCATCACCATATTCCCCATTAATTATCCATAGCTCAATTTCAATTAGTCACCAATATCGACCACCATGAGCCACCGTAACCCGCGCCTCAGTGACACCGGCGCAACACCAGCAACTCGCCGGAGCACCACCACCTCCGGCAGCCACCACCCAACCGCCGCACCATCTCCGACCCCAGAACCGGGACCAGATCACGACAAACCTCCAGCCCTTGCTCCGTCGACCAAGTCGGCCCAGATTCCGGCAGCCTGTCCGCACACAACCACCGTCGGTCCACCGTGCGTAACCATGGCAGGGGAGAAGCGGCCGTGCGCAATCGACCGTGCTCAACTAACCCACCGTGCGTTATGCCTTGGGTTGATGAATTGGGTGTTCTAATTTTGAAGGCAAAAGACCATTTGATCCTTTCTTTTACTCCTCTTTATTTCATTTAAATGAAGGGTACTTTGGTCTTTGTATTTATTTTATGGGATATATAATTATATATATTGTTAAACCCTCATTTTTTTAAGAAAAAAAAAGAAGTTGTTAGAGAGTTAGAGATTGAGAATAGAGGAGAGGAGGGTTTAGGGAGCAGTAGAAGTAGTCACGCAGCAGCCCCTTCTTCCTTTTTTTTTCTTTAATTTATTTTGACTTTTAATTAGTTTATTTAATGCTCTTTTCCGTTCTTCAACTTCCGAGTTCTTTAATCCATACTTTTTGGTATAATTCTTATCTCTTCTCCTTAACTATTTCATTTATCTTTACTTTTATGTTTAGATTATATTTAGTTAGTAATTAGTGTAAAGTTATAATCTTTATCGTTAATCGTGTTTTGTAATGTTATTTTATCTTTGTGTTGTTTGTTTATATATAATTTATGTTAGAATTAATTAAAGTTTCATTCTTTATTATTTCATTATGTTACATGTTGTGTTTAGATTAATTATTTGTGTGTTTTGTGTTGGGTTAATTATGATTAGTGAGTAGTGTCTTTTCTAGGGGACGATTTGACCCCGACATGTCTATATTGTGGACTTGGAATTCCGTATTTGGTTTGTTTGGGATATACGGAGGAGGATAGTTTGGGATTCGGGAATCGACTCGTCTTTTGGGTTGTGTTTGAACCCTTGACCCTTGTCCACCGACGGGAGTCGGTTAGGTCTAGGCAGTAAAACTCGCCCTTTGACTTGCCTTGCCCCGCCTAGTTGAACACGGGAGTGAGAATTAGGTAGGGTACCCTAACTATCGGTCTAGACTCTTTACCTTGGGAGAGGGGAGAGAAAGGAACGGGATTAGACGCGTACTTAGTGACCTAGGACCTTGGGTTGAGTACCACGGGAGTGGACTTATTCGATTGACCTAGGAACTCGACTCACGAACCCGGGAGGGAGGTGATCGAGTTTTACTTAGTTGGACTACGAGCCCGGGAGGGAGGTAGTCGACCCTAGAGGCGTTCCACTCATCTAATATCCCTAACAACCCATTATCGGTGTTCTTTGCTCATAATTATGATATGTCGGTGGTTAAGTCGGACCCTAGACCTTTCTTTATTATTAGATCATCATTCTTGTAATTTGTTTGATTTTTAGTTTACTTTTGCATTTCTTAGTTAGCTTAATTAGTCTAATTCCACCCTTGATAATTGATCCGCGTAGCTAATTTGTAATCCAAGACCGAACTAGTACTCATTCTCGATCTCTCTAAGGATTCGACCCGACTTGCCCTAACTATTTTAGTTTAGGTTAGTTGGTTTCTTTGATGGTAGGATTGGCGACAAATCCCGGCTATCAAAATGGCGCCGTTGCCGGGGAGATCAACGGATTGATATTAGTTTAGTTTTAGATTTATTAGACTACGCATTGTTACTTGTTCCGTGTTGCATCCTTGTGTGTGGTTTGTCTCTCATCTTGTGGCTTGTCCTTTGATTGTCACATTTTGCCCCGATGGAGGCTATTTTTGAATTCTCTCAATATGACAATGAACCATTCCATGATTACCTTTCTAGGTTTGAGCAATATGTTGAATATCTTGGTTCTTGTGGTTATTATTTCTCCGATTCGGATTTAGGCTATGTTGTCTATGAGGGTATGAATTTGGAGACTCGGGAATGGGCTTGTTACATGAGTGAGGGTAGATCTTTGGACTTGAATGAATACTTGAGTTTTTTGAGCTATTTGGCATCTAAATCCTTAGAAACCCAAACCTCAACCCTTGAGTCTAGCATGGAGAGTATGATGAAGCAAATGTTAGAAAGCCAAAACCAATTTCTTGCCCTTCAAAAGCAAAGAAATGAGGATATTGATAACTCCTTGGCCCAATTACACTCCTCCGTGACCTCCTACTATGGTAAGGCTCAAGCTCAATTAGACACAATAGCCGAGAATTTGAGAATTTTGGAGACTTCTCGAGAGAATGAGGTAAATTTCATATGTGATGATGATGAAGATGACATGCTTATTGATGATGATTTTGTTGAGTCATGTGAGCTCGCTTTTGATGCTAATATTTCTTCTCTTGAGGATTTGATTGTGGTTGACTCTTGTTTGGAACATGTTGTGGTTTCCAAGTCTTTGAATGATGAAGATAATGATGTTATGCACTCACTTGATGAACATCCACTCGACCTTTCTCCAAATCTTATTTCATCTCTTGCAAACCAATCCACACTCCACTTTGTTGATTCTCAAGTGCCATGTAATGTGAGTGACTTAGAGTTTATGATGTTGGGAGATGATTGTGGTTTGTATGATGCGAGTTGTTCTCTTGGCGAGAGGGATTTGAATGAGTTTGAGAGTGTAATTGTTGATGTAAGCCTTGGGGATACAACATGTGTTGATGATGATGTTGTTAAGGAGAGTCATTTTGAGGAGTTTGATGTTTTTGATGATCCTTGTGAGAAAAAGGATGTAAGTGAGAGTGATCTTGAGGTTTCTTCTTCCATTAGTAGAATGAGTGATTTTTCTATGCCTAAGATCTTTGAAAATCCCATTTTTGAGGATTTGGGTAGTATGTTTTTGATGGAGAATCCACTCTTTGACCACTTGGAGGAAGAGGTTAGTGTTGAAATTTTTGAGGTTTTTAGTGATGAAGAAAAGAGTGAGGACACTCTTGATGTTGAGAAATCTCTTAATAATGATTTTCTTAACCCTTGCATCCTTGAAGAACCATCCTCTTATGCCTCTTTGCAAACCTCTTTTCACCCTTCACCGTTCTTACCATTCACTCCTTACACCTTGCCTAAAAAGCCCAAAATTGACAAAGAAGATCGATTTAAACATGAAAGCCCGGAAAAATTGTTTCATAATAATTGTGTCTTTCTTGTTTATGCATTGCTTTGTCCAATATTATTGTCTTCTATTGTCATTTCTCGGACTTCTTTGCTAGGTTGTATGACCAACTTCTAAGGGCATTAAATTGCTCTTTTCTTGAAGTCTTGAAGAAGTGGAGCTAACGACTTTAAACAAAGCACCATCTTGTATATATTTTTGTTTTGGGTGTGTGTTTGTTTTTCTGTTGTAGGTACTTTTGCAAGAGTTTGACTCGAAGGGATTAGGACAAGAAGCATGGAAAGATATTATAATTTTGAGAAGAGCTTAATTGGTAATTTCTTGCCCTCTCTTCCCCTTCCCCTTGTTTGGAACATTGAGGACAATGTTCGATTTAAGTGTGGGGAGGCTTTTGGTTGGATTTTGTTGCGGTTGAGTTGATACTCTTGTGGTTAGTACCTTGGTGGAGTTTTGTGTTGTGGATATTTGATTTTTGTGGAAATATATGCTTGTGTTAGCTTGTTTTGACCATTTTTATTTTTCATGTCTATTTCGTGTTTTCTTTTGAAAAATTTAGAAAATCCATAAAAATTTGAAAAGCTTGTTTTGACCATTTTTATTTTTCATGTCTATTTCGTGTTTTCTTTTGAAAAATTTAGAAAATCCATAAAAATTTGAAAATTTTGAAAAATTCATAAAAAGTGAAAAATTAGAAAATCGTTAAAGTGTCTTAAGTTTTTTAGCTTTCACTTGTCTTCTTTGATTTAGTTGTTCTTCTAGTTTCTAACTTTTGTGGAAATTATGAAATTTAGACATTGGATCGTTGCATATGAATGTTATGTATCAATTGGTTTCCTACTGTAAGTCGCTCGAGGGTGTGTACTTCATTCAATTCCACCGTCCACCTCCCGTGATGTGATTTGACCTTGAACTTGTCTAGGTGACTATAACCCGAGTGACACTATGTTTACGATCCATTTTCCACAAAAATATTCTACAAAATAAAAGTTAATTTTTCCTACAAATATCACAAGAGGCTCAAGCATCGAAAAAAAAATGAGCAACCAAGAAAATCTCACAAAAATTTGAAAAAGAAAGAATAAGAGGGAGAAGAAAGGAAAAAAAAAATGATGAAAAATGAAAAAAAAAATGAAAAAGAAACGAAAAAAAAAAATAGAAAAAGAGAAATCGAGAAAAAGAAAAGAAAAAGAATCAAATTCCTCCCCGAGTTATCTCTATTTATTTCCATTTCACCATTTTGGATCGTTTTTACTCCGTCACTTGGTTTATAGGACGATCCTAACCCTTTGTTTTTACGAGGGGTCGAGACATGTTTTTAGTCACTAATTTCATGGGAGTTCGCTTTCCATCTCCATCTCACGCCCTTGAAATAGCTTGGACCGAAACCGATTGATGTATAATGTGATTATGTGACCTTTTTAGTGTTTGCTTATCATTATTTATGCTTTAGTTAGATTTTAGAATTGCGACTTTTGAATTGGAGCTCGTGATTGTTTGTAATTATTTTGTGAATACGTATGTTTGTATATATCGTGTTTTCATTTTGTTTGTTTTTATTTATGAGTCGTAGTTTAGTTTTTTGAGCTTACTCGAGGACGAGTAAGAGTTAAGTGTGGGGAGTTTGATAACTCGTGATTTTACCTATTTTTGTCCCACGTTTTGACTCTTATTTAGTCAATTTTATAACACGTTTTGTTATTATTGAGTCGTTTTGTCTTTAATTAGCTTATTAGTCGAGTCCAGTATATTTAGTGTTAAATTATGTTATTTCTCGAGAATTGGGTACTGTGTCGTTTATTTGATCTTGTAGGTACAAATACGGGTGAAGATAGAGCAAGTCGATCGAGAACCGAGACAAATCAAGACGAGTCAAACCGAGCTTGACCAAGTCAATCACCCAAAACCCAATTCCCATATCTCCCTCACCATACTAACTCCAATCAATCAATCAACTGCAACTATTACAGCTTCTTTCACCATTTCAATTCCCCTCCACTATTCACAATCATCATGTCCGTCCTCTTCATCCCTCCATCTTCACCATTTCACACCTTCAATCCATTATAAACTCCTCTAAATCAAAACCCCTTTCATCACCATATTCCCCATTAATTATCCATAGCTCAATTTCAATTAGTCACCAATATCGACCACCATGAGCCACCGTAACCCGCGCCTCAGTGACACCGGCGCAACACCAGCAACTCGCCGGAGCACCACCACCTCCGGCAGCCACCACCCAACCGCCGCACCATCTCCGACCCCAGAACCGGGACCAGATCACGACAAACCTCCAGCCCTTGCTCCGTCGACCAAGTCGGCCCAGATTCCGGCAGCCTGTCCGCACACAACCACCGTCGGTCCACCGTGCGTAACCATGGCAGGGGAGAAGCGGCCGTGCGCAATCGACCGTGCTCAACTAACCCACCGTGCGTTATGCCTTGGGTTGATGAATTGGGTGTTCTAATTTTGAAGGCAAAAGACCATTTGATCCTTTCTTTTACTCCTCTTTATTTCATTTAAATGAAGGGTACTTTGGTCTTTGTATTTATTTTATGGGATATATAATTATATATATTGTTAAACCCTCATTTTTTTAAGAAAAAAAAAGAAGTTGTTAGAGAGTTAGAGATTGAGAATAGAGGAGAGGAGGGTTTAGGGAGCAGTAGAAGTAGTCACGCAGCAGCCCCTTCTTCCTTTTTTTTTCTTTAATTTATTTTGACTTTTAATTAGTTTATTTAATGCTCTTTTCCGTTCTTCAACTTCCGAGTTCTTTAATCCATACTTTTTGGTATAATTCTTATCTCTTCTCCTTAACTATTTCATTTATCTTTACTTTTATGTTTAGATTATATTTAGTTAGTAATTAGTGTAAAGTTATAATCTTTATCGTTAATCGTGTTTTGTAATGTTATTTTATCTTTGTGTTGTTTGTTTATATATAATTTATGTTAGAATTAATTAAAGTTTCATTCTTTATTATTTCATTATGTTACATGTTGTGTTTAGATTAATTATTTGTGTGTTTTGTGTTGGGTTAATTATGATTAGTGAGTAGTGTCTTTTCTAGGGGACGATTTGACCCCGACATGTCTATATTGTGGACTTGGAATTCCGTATTTGGTTTGTTTGGGATATACGGAGGAGGATAGTTTGGGATTCGGGAATCGACTCGTCTTTTGGGTTGTGTTTGAACCCTTGACCCTTGTCCACCGACGGGAGTCGGTTAGGTCTAGGCAGTAAAACTCGCCCTTTGACTTGCCTTGCCCCGCCTAGTTGAACACGGGAGTGAGAATTAGGTAGGGTACCCTAACTATCGGTCTAGACTCTTTACCTTGGGAGAGGGGAGAGAAAGGAACGGGATTAGACGCGTACTTAGTGACCTAGGACCTTGGGTTGAGTACCACGGGAGTGGACTTATTCGATTGACCTAGGAACTCGACTCACGAACCCGGGAGGGAGGTGATCGAGTTTTACTTAGTTGGACTACGAGCCCGGGAGGGAGGTAGTCGACCCTAGAGGCGTTCCACTCATCTAATATCCCTAACAACCCATTATCGGTGTTCTTTGCTCATAATTATGATATGTCGGTGGTTAAGTCGGACCCTAGACCTTTCTTTATTATTAGATCATCATTCTTGTAATTTGTTTGATTTTTAGTTTACTTTTGCATTTCTTAGTTAGCTTAATTAGTCTAATTCCACCCTTGATAATTGATCCGCGTAGCTAATTTGTAATCCAAGACCGAACTAGTACTCATTCTCGATCTCTCTAAGGATTCGACCCGACTTGCCCTAACTATTTTAGTTTAGGTTAGTTGGTTTCTTTGATGGTAGGATTGGCGACAAATCCCGGCTATCATCATACAAGGGAATAATTCTGGTTTATCGGTCACAAAAGTACGTCATCAAATTAAACATGCATATATCAATCCGAGTTAGAAATGAAATATCGGGTTGGAAAACATTATTCTTCTTTTAGTTAGATATTCCCTCCGTCCCAATGAATTATTTGCCTATTTCATATTGGGACGTCTCAATGAATTGTTTGCCTTTCTATTTTAGGAATGCTTTTCATGTGTAATTTGATCTTTGGCTCCACATGTCACAACCTAATTGGATTTCTTTCCCTTGGTGCCAAAACCAAAGACAAACAATTCATTGGAACGGAGGGAGTAATATTCAAGGTTTTTCGAGTGCTACGTACCATTTACGACTATATATGTAACTCCGATCCATGATAATTTGATATTGTGTCGAGAGATCGAGTTGTTATGGTGACCATTAAAATAAATAAATAAGAAGGAATGATAAAAATAAAATTAGGGAGATGCTAAATCATACCCAACTTTTTACTGTTTCATGCTTTCCCAAACTACCCTCTTCATTTTTTCTCAATCAATTCATCATCACTTTCTTTTTTCCCTCTTTCTCTCATTTCCTCTATCAATTCACCACCAAGATCTTTCTTTTCCTCGATTAATTCTCCCCCACAAGATCGTTAACCACCTATCGTCGTCGGTCTTATCTCTAACCACCATTTCTACCACCTTACCTCCAACCACCCCTAATTAGGGTTTAAATAGAAAAAAAAAAATCTATAATATAACATTCAATTCAATGACTATATTAAAAAGTAAATTATTAATAAAAACAATAAACTTAATTGTCTCAAATATAAATTATGATTTGTTATGGCTTAATTTAATCGGAGCTTAATTAGAAATTGAATAAGAAATTAGGGTTTCAAAAACAAATTGAATACAAAATTAATCAATAAAAACAAAGTTTATTAATAATAACAAAATTAGGTTTTATCGAATACAAAACTATTAATAAAAACAACAAAATTACTTGTCTTACGTGTAAATTGTGATCCATAATCGTAAAGTTAGGGAAGAATTTAGTTAGAATCGTAAAGTTAGGGAAGAATTTAGTTAGTTTTTGAGGGGTGAAGAAAAGAAGCAAAGTGTTGGGTTTTGAGAGATGAGGAAAGGGTAGCGAATGGAAAAATAATGAAAAATTGGGTATGAATCAGTAAAACCTGGGTATGATTTAGCAATTACGTAAAATTATAGTCCTAAAATATATACAGTATATAGGAAGGATACATCTTTGAGTAAGTGATTAAGATGTAGTCCAGTGGTTAGGAGTTAGGACAAAGGTATCCTAAGCTGGATAATAGGTGAATAGGTCACAGGTTCAAATTCTCTTATCGCTATTGTAATGCGACTAAGTTTGCTGTTCGTTGAACAAAAAAAGGGCCTAAAGTCGATGATCAAGGCATGGTAGTCGTTATTGGTAGGATAGTAGTGTTGAGTGAGTCTTGTCTTAAAACTTACGTGATGGAGTCATGGAGTATTAAATAAATAATCAACCACATTTTTTTTTAATTTTTATGATGGGAAAAGAACCTAATTCGGTTTTTATTTTGGTAAATCGAAGCGAAAAAATATAGAAAAAATTGTCCACCATTGTTTATGCCATTATTGCATGCATGCAGATAAAAGTCACACAACTTTATTGCCAAGTTTAAAAAAAGTTATTCTGAAGGGAAAATTGTTTTTTTTATTCCTCTAAAAAGAAGAATAATTTTGACAAAACTATTATAAAATATAGATTCACTTTCACAAATTGACAAATTTTCGTTCAATTATTGTTATAAATTGATCATAAATTTTTGTAATTGGTAACTTTAAAAGGTGGTTGATACGACATAATCATACTCTTTTCGAATTTGTAAAGATCCGATTTATTTGAATATAAACGAGAAGTATTTTAATACAAATAAATATAGATGTTACTCCCTCCGTCCAGGTCAATTTTTTCCGTCCTTTTGATTTTGGCACAAAGACCAAGTGCCTCACTATTGAATAATACGTCTATATCAGAATGTTTTGCGTGTAATCCCATGAACTTAGGCATGTTGTTGATCATGGGAACTGGAGGTCATCAGTTAGCGATCTTCCTAAATTCTATTTAAACATTGTAGTTCACTCGATGTTAATTTAAGCATTTGATAATAAGTTTCTTTCTCTCTACTTTGTTCCGTTTGTTAAAACATTCACAACAGAGAAGTAAAGGCGATTTCATATAATATATCAGATAGAATGAAATCACAACATTACAAGTTTAATTACGGAGTGGGTATTATTGTATAGTTGTATAGTAGTAGGAGGTTTACATGACCCTCCTCTAGTTTATAGCCAACATATAGTGTTGTGTTGATCACGAATTAACGAGAAAAACGGACAGAGAGGAGGGATCTGCCCTCAATCTGACGAATATCAGCAACCACCGTTCCTCCATATACTGGATCCACCACAGAACTCTCGGATCCGGATAGATTTAGCCTCGCCTCTACCATGTTCCAATCCGTTGGCCCTATCGGTCCAGCTGCCACATAAACCTGTCAACAATTCATACATACACAAGTACACTTGATTTTAAATATATATCCTCTTTGTTCGGTAATTTGTTTACTTTCGATTAAAATACGAAGAGTATATTACTGATCCAAAAGCCATAATTGTAGACTTGACATAAAAAATTTGCATTACAAGGCTAGATGTCTATGTAAATAAATGTTTACAAAAATAAAATTTGACAAAAATCATTATGCAAGTTTTTTTTTGTCTACAAGAATAGAGTATTGGAAATATTGAGTCAGTATAGGGGTAAATATATATTTAGAAATATATATGTTGTTGTGTTGTGGTAGGAAGGTTACTGAATGAGAAACAAAATCATCCCGACTACAGTACAAATCGATATGAGCATTGTCCCCCAAAGTCACACAATACTCCTCTAGGTTGTGTACTCAACCACAAGGAGTTAGAACTCGATGATATACTCAGAATTTATCACAGAGATTTGGATGATGGAGTATTTGATATTATGTCTCATACTCATTCTCTTATATATCACTTTATATTAGACTAAAATCAAAGGGTATCCAAAGCAATTTATGACAGGAAATGAATTGTCATTACTATGAAGATAATGATATTCATAACCATCATGAAAATTGATATCAATATGCTACTTAATGGGAGATACCCTCACTATGCAATCATAAAATCTTGGAAGAGACGGTCTCTCAATAAGTTATTGAGAGACCATTCTTCAGTACCACTCCATGTACTATTCGTACCCTTAAATGACAACTTTGTTTTGTACCTGTTTTTATAACAAACGTACCATCTTTATATTTGTATACTCTTTTATGCTAATCGTACCTACTTCTATTAGGTTTGATACCATTATTACTTCCATTTGTACTTGGTCTCTCAGTAAAGTTAATGAGAGACCGTCTGTTAGGAGATCTTTTCCTATGCAATATTGGTCAACATTTTGCCTTTCCATTATTTCTAACATAGAGCAATGTAGCCTATCATTTGTCATCTTGATAATCTCAATAGAATTACACAAACATTACTCTAATTTGTAAATGCACCCTGTAACGTGAATTTTCACAGGTTTGGTGCAAGTAATATAAAAAGTACATATACCTTCTTAGCAAGGCCGTCAAAGGCGACGAGCCACTTACGATTAGAGGCCTCCTTGCCATCGACATAGACGACTCCACCTTTGGAGCCTTGGACACCTTGATGAAGAAAGTGGACAGGTTCGGTAGTCATGGAATAGTACAACGGATCCGGGTAGGCTTGGACATTTGCTCCAACCCAGTCATGCTTCTCATACACAAACAAGCTCTTTTTCCAATCCCTGATACTGTTCCATAATAATCCTTGGGTCGTCTGCCCTTGTTTCACCAACGACTCATCCAAACTGACGTGTACGGTAGCACCCTTGAACAGTGCTTTTGCTTCGGCTACGTCCTCCTTGCTTAGGGTTTGTGCCGATGCTGATGCTGATGCCATTTTTTTGTTTCGCTAGCTTGTTAAAACTCAAACTCTGTAAGTACATATTTTAATCAAAGACAAACAAATTAGTGAAACATGAGGAGTGTGTTACAAACAGTACAAAAGACAAAACATTTTGATAAGACATTGAGACGAAGGCAGAATTATGTCATATGGGCAGAGGGGAATCTAGCTAGCTAGCTAGTAGCAAAGGGTAGTATTCGTTACCCCAAATTTGAAAAAAAATGGTTAAAATTTTCGACTTCTGCTACTCCAAACTTTGTAAAAATGATACATTTTCATATGAAGTAATAAGCAAATATGATGAAATCGTTACCCCAAAATTGAACTCAGGATTCGCCCCTGCATATGGGTTACAATTTGCTGCAGACGGTCTTATACTCTTATACAAGTCATCCTGATGATGATGATTGATGATAAATAACTTAATGTATTAGGACTGTATATATCGGATAACAAATATTGATAATTTAAAAGGAAATGATAAATAATGCTTTAAGTCATCGATATATAAGAAACTAAAAAGGGAAATAAATTATTGAAGTATGTATTATATATTGATTTATGTGTAATTTAGTCATCAATTTCTAAGTTAATATTACCATATTAAAAACGGTTTTTCTAACGTGTACCCAGTGGACACACATTATTAAGTTAAATAAAACAAGATTAACATGAATATTATCATGAAAAATTGAAATATTACGTTCTATTTACCATACTTAGCTAGACAATATCCATTTTAATATTGCTTTATTTAGTTTGTTAACGTATAAACACTGAACACACGTTAGAAAATCCCTATTAAAAAAAGTTTAAAATATTTAAATACGATATCAGGATTCCTCTTTATATTTTATCAAGTAATAATACAAATAAAACTATAAAATACAAAGTATAAATATTAGTGTAATTTAAAGAAAATGTAATGGGTTTGGAATACTACCTTCCCTTATCTATGTGGTTGTTGACCTTGTTGTTGTCGTATAGAGATGAATGGAGTACCTCATATTTATAGATGATAGTAAGTGCATTAAAGAATGTAAAGAAACAAGATTGTTTTTTTTTATGGTTCAACGAATAGCGCACTTAGTCGCATTACAATATAGGAGATGAGGGATTCGAACCTGGAACCTACTGTCCCAGAGCACCTGGTCTTAACCATTAGGCTAAGACATCTTCGATAGTAAGAAATAAGATTGTGAGTGACAATAATGCGATGACAATTGTGTTCAAAACTTTAGATATGAAACAAAAAGATCGACAATGAAAGTAAGGATACAGAGAGCTTAGATTTCTTGGGATGTGACTCATGTGGCAGGCTTAAAATGAGGGTACTATGTGTAATCTGTCAAAGTTCGAGGATACCGTGGGAAATATCCGTAAAAGTTATATCGACCATTCCCCTTACTTATGAATAGTGTTAAAAAACTAAATGTATGGAATTGATTGTAACGGAGGGAGTAGAATAAATTTACCACTATTGTTTATGGCATTATTCCATTTTGACAAACATGGCAGTTTGCATATATTGTTAATTTTAGCAAAAAGTTATTCTGATGAAAAAATACTTTATTTTTCCCAAAGGAATAAGTTTGACAAAAGTGTTATAGCATCACTTTCACAATTTGATGACAAATTGCTCTATTTTTGTTATATATAATCCATCCCTAAAAAATTATTCTATTTTCCTATTATACGTAAGGAGTATTTTAATGAAATATGACAATCTTTTTTACTATAATTTTTTATTTATGTGGCTGGGAAAAAAAAATTATTTATGATTTATAGCTCCTAATCACATATTTTATATTCATTTTATAATGTTTATAACTTTATGATCAAGTATTCGAAATCGTTAAGGCCTCATTTTAATTTGGTTTATAGGACGGGGCATCGTAAATTGATTTGACGAGCCTGTTAGGATATTAGGCCTATTAAGATCGGCTATCGTAAAATGGAAATAGAGATCAGATAACTATTAAATAATACGCCTCTATCAGAATGTTTTGCGTGTAATCCATGCACTTAGGCATGTTGTTGATCATGGGAACGGGAGGTCAGTTAGCGATCTTCCTAAATTCTATTTAAACATTATAGTTCACTCGATGATGTTAATTTAAGCATTCGATAATAAGTTTCTTTCTCTCTAATTTGCATCATTCGTTAGAACACTCACAACAGAGAAGTAAAGGCGATCTCATATAATATATCGGATAGAATGAAATCACAACATTACAAGTTTACGGAGGGGTATTATTCGATAGTTGTATAATAGTAGTAGTTAGGTTTACATGACCCTCCTTTAGTTTATAGCCAACATATAATGTTGTTTTGATCACGAATTAACCAGAAAATCGGACAGAGAGGAGGGATCTGCCCTCAAACGGACGAATATCAGCAACCGCCATTCCTCCATATACCGGATCCACAGCAGCACTCTCGGATCCTGATAACTTTAGCCTCTCCTCCACCACGTTCCAGTCTGTTGGCCCTATCGGTCCGGCTTCCACATAAACCTGTCAACAATTCATACATACACACGTACACTTGATTTTAAATATATATCCTCGCTCTTTGTACACTTGATTAAAATATTTCTTACGAAGAAGAGTATATAAATTACTGATCCAAAAGCCATAATTGTTGACTTGACATAAAAAAAATATGACAAAGTTAATTAGACGATGTCTATGTAAATAAATCTTTGAGTTGTAGTAGTAATTTTTTTTCCATATCAATATTTAGAACATCCTCGTGAATTTTCACAAGTTTGGTACGAGTAATATAAAAAGTATGTATATATACCTTGTCATCAAGGCCGTCAAAGGCGACGAGCCACTTACGATCAGAGTTCTCCTTGCCATCGACGTAGACGACACCACCTTTGGAGCCTCGGACACCTTGATGAACAAAGATGGAGGGTTGGGTATGCTTGGAATGGTACAACGGATCCGGGTAGGGTTGGACATTTGTTCCAACCCAGTCATGCTTGTCATACACAACCAAGTTCTTGTTCCAGTCTCGGATCTGGTTCCATAATAGTCCTTGGGTCGTTGTCTGCCCTCGTTTCACCAACGACTCATCCAAACTGACGGTAGCCCCCTTGAACAGTGCTTTTGCCGATGCTACTTCCTCCTTGCTTAGGGTTTGAACCGATGCTGATGCCATTTTTTGTTTCGCTAGCTTGTTAAAACCCTGTACGTACATATTTCAATCAAAGTAAACAAATTAATGAAACGTCATGCATGAATATGTTACAAACAATATAAAAGATAAATACTACAGAGTAGAACATTTTGACTGCATTTAATGTTACACTAATTTAAACAATTATTTCTCGTATGAAATACTGTAATTTAAAGAAAAGGCCAGGTAAATAGGTGGAATATTACCTTCAGTTATCTATGTGGTTGTTGTTGTAAATAGATGAATGAAGTATCCTCGTATTTATAGATGATCAGGCGGGGCATCGGTACTTGTCAATGGTGCAGTACTTGCGTGCAACGGTCAATTTCCTTTTGATGAAGGATCGAGATCTCTTTATTATTTTGCGGACAATGTAAGCAACGATTCGAAAAAAAAAAAAATACTGTAAGCCAGAGAAGATGTAATGAAGAGATCAGAGAAGTGTAATTATCATATCACTTCATTATCTGATTCTTACGATGTGATACAAAGGTTTTGGATCGGATACAGATTCCACGTAAATTAAACATATCGGCCATACACATGAATACATGATGGAACTCATGATAGATTCATTCATAAACATATATATGCGACACTTGATGATCGATATGATTCACACCACGACTATTTTAGTTGTCTTCTCCACTAATAATAGTTATGGCGATACCTAAAAGAAAAACTTACGTATCTTCTTTTTATTCGTAATTAATTGTCATCGTCACCCAAAAACACAGAATAAATTCACCACAATTATTATTGTCAATTTTAACAAAATAAAAGTTATATTCTAATGAAAAAATTATTTTACATTTCTCTAGAAAGGAATAAATTCACTTTCACAATTCGACAAATTGCTCTATTTTTCTTTTATATATACTCACATATTTTTGTATCGCTTACTTTAAAAAAAACATACTTTTTTCCAATTTCTGAAGGTTCATGCTTATTTGAATTGAATATAATCGAGAAATATTCTAATAAAATGAACTACGGAGTATAATTTTTGTATGAAAAATGAACAAAGGGAGTAATATGATGGGGCGAAGATGTATGTGTATCGGTGACTATAATGAAATTTTGTACAAACATATACGAAAGGGAGACGTAGAGCACAATGACAATGTTATAACGTGATTTAGGGATAAATTAAGGCAGGATTTTCCCTTCAAAAAAAAAATGAAGGCAGGATTTAATTTGAGAACTCTTGATTAATAGGTCTTACTATAAGTTATCGTGAAATCTCACACGAGAATTGCTCATTGTAATATATATATGAGCAGATTAGCAGAATTCAAGACGAATGAACAGAATCTCAGCATAATCTCACACGACTAATTCCAGAAGAAGGAGGGAGTAACCGATAAATAAATTAAAATAAGTGATCTCATGTACGAAGTAACATACATCTCCAACAAATGAAAGTGCGAGACCTCTCACATGACATGATGGATAATTATCTTATTAGATTTTATTCTAAATTCATACATTGGATTAACTTTTTTTGACGAACCAAACGCCCCCTTCATAAATGGGGCTTGAACCTGAGACCCTTGGACCGATGACCACAAATTTTAACCACTAGGCAACACCCTTGTGGGCGTAATCATAATTATTATTCAAACAAAACTTTGAACTCATTATAAACGAAAAGAGTACTCATTATTATTAGCATGTTGTCGTTGTCGATCATGGGAACTGGAGATAAGTTAATTAACTACCTTCCTAAATTCTATTTAAGCATTGTAATTCAGTTGATCAGGTTAATTTAATTTAATTTAATTAAGCATTTAGTAAGTTTTTTTTTTTTTTTTTTTTTTTTTGGTGAAATTTATTAAGTACGTTTCAGTTTCTCTATTCAGATCATCCATTATTGCAACATTCACAACACATCAGAATGAAGTAAATTAAAGGTGACGATCTCATATAACATATCGGATAGAATGAAATTGATCACAGTCGTCGCGTATTACAAGTTTATTTTACGGAGGGGGTATTATTATTGTATAATAGTAGTAGTAGGTTTACATGGCAAATGACATGATCGACCTTAGCTTAGTACCCTCCATCCGTTATACGTTGGAGGTTAATTAACCAGCAAATATGACGCCGACGAGGGATCTGCCCTCAAACGGACGAATATAAGCAACCGCCCTTCCTCCATATACCGGATCAACAGCAACACTCTCAGATCTGGATAGATTTAGCTTATCCTCCACCACGTTCCAGTCCGTTGGCCCTATCGGTGCAGCTTCCACATGAACCTGTCAACAATTCATACATACACACGACACGTTCACTTGGTTAAAATATTTCTCGCTAAGAGTATATGCATAGCCTACAAGGCATAGTCTCAAGCCATATATTCACGCTTGCAGAGATTTGAACCTGAGATCCTTCTTGAATTAACCAATAGGCAACACCTTTACGGACAATCCATACCACCGTTTTTAAGTTATAGAGTTGCAGTAACTTTTTTCCATATCAAAATTTAAAACAATCTTAGCTCGTGAATTTTCACAGGTTTGGTACGAGTAATATAAAAAGTATGTATATATACCTTGTCAGCAAGGCCATCAAAGGCGACAAGCCACTTACGATCAGAGTTCTCCTTGCCATCGACATAGACGACTCCACCTTTGGAGCCTCGGACACCTTGGTGAAAGAAAGATTGGGTATTATCCTTGGAATAGTACAACGGATCCGGGTAGGGTTGGACATTTGCTCCAACCCAATCATGCTTCTCATACACAACCAAGTTTTTCCCATCCTTGGTCTGGTTCATCAATACTCCTTGGGTCGTTGTCTGCCCTCGTTTCACCAACGACTCGTCCAAAGTGACGGTAGCACCCTCGAGGAGTGCTTTTGCCGATGCTACGTCCTCCTTGCTTAGGGTTTGTGCCGATGCTGATGCCATTTTTTGTTTCGCTTTTTAAATACCTGTACGTAACATATTATAATGTCACCGGTCACATAATTGACTGAGAAATATTTTAATCAAAGATAAACAAATAAATGAGAGCAATGAGTATGTTAACAACAATACTCGTACAAAAGATACAGAGTAAAACATTACAATGCAGCGGATCGTCTTATATTCTTATACACGACATATTGATGAGATTGATGCATGATAAATAATGCAATGTATTAGAGCTGTATATCAAATATCGATAATTTAAAAAGAAATTGATAAATAATACTCTTACGTAAGATAAATTATTAAAATATACTATATTATTTACACTGATTCATGTGTAATTTAGTAATCAATTATAACACTTAAATACAACTCTTAAGATTGTATTTAATTAACGTTACACTAATTTAAACAATTACTGTAATTTAAAATACAAAATATATAAATATTTAATACTGTAATATTACCTTCAGTTATGTATGTGGTTGTTGTTGTAAAGAGATGAATGGAGTAGCCTCATATTTATAGATGATCAGGCAGCGCATCATGAACGCAACAAAAAAAAAAAAAACAAAAAAAAAATACTGTAAGAGAAAATGTAATTATCATATTACTTCATCTGATTCTTATGATAGTGATATAATTTTTTTTAGGGTTATTGACCAAGTATGTGTGTTTCTTAAATTAATCCAAACCATACGTAATCTCATTTTAATACGAACTATGTCTTCATTAACCTCACTTTGCTATGTGTGACCGACTACCTGTTGAACTTCCCTTATTCAACTCTTCCTCTAACTTTTCTTCATCTGATTCACATTTCGGGTTCATTTTCGGTCATTGATAAAAAAAAAAAAAAAAAAAATCCAAAAATTCATCTTCCATTTCAATTTCAATTAGTCTTATACGAGTATAAGCTATAATAAAAATTTTGTATTGTAATTTTGGCTTTCACGATGACGGCAACAAACCTAATAAAACCCTATAAAGTTACAACAAGTCACTGTGACCGGTAATAGCAAGTTATAATTTCATACATAGCAAAGCGAGATTAATGAATACGTAGTTCATATTAAAATGAGATTATGTATAGTTTGGATTATTTTAAAAAGTAGACAAATAGTTGATATTATTCCTATGATATAACCACACAAAGAATAATAAGGTTGTGGATCGGGTACAGATTCCACATAAATAATTAAACCTATCGGCCATAAACCTATAACAAAAACTTAAGTATCTTCTTTTTCTTCGTAATTGTCATCACCCAAAAACATAGAATAAATTCACCACAATTATTATTAATATTGTTTATGCATTATTGACATGGCATATATTGTCAATTTTAACAAAATAAATGGAAAAATTCTTTACATTTCTCTAGAAAGGAATAAATTCACTTTCACAATTTGACAAATTGCTCTATTTTTGTTATTAAATACTCACATATTTTTGTTATCGCTAACTTAAAAATAAAAATAAAAACAAACAAACTCTTTCCCAATTTCTGAAGGCTCGTGCTCATTTGAATATAATCGAGAAGTATTCTAATAAAAAAGAAAAAAAAATCAAGATTTTTAAAGGGACTGAGTTTGAAGTCAAGATATTATTATTTTGGAGCTGATACAACTGCTACTCGAAAGTCGAAACATAACACATACTATTAGGATATTAGCTCCATTAGGACCGATATCATTATGGTAAACATACATACATACATACGATAGAATGTCACATTATCACATTAAGATAACGCAAGACATGATAAAATTAGGGAT
Organism: Agrostemma githago; assembly: GCA_958450325.1. Classification (NCBI taxonomy): domain Eukaryota; kingdom Viridiplantae; phylum Streptophyta; class Magnoliopsida; order Caryophyllales; family Caryophyllaceae; genus Agrostemma; species Agrostemma githago. Next base: position 69,460,717 of record OY288252.1, on the reverse strand, counting down.
GACTATATTTTTCAAGTGGATTTCTTGTAACATCGTATCACATTAAGATCACAAAATTCTCTTTTTACTAATTAAGAGAATACTCCGTAACTTTTTCCCAAAAAAACATTCGCCTGAAGTACGTGATTTACGTCCCTTAATTTGGGCCTCATTTAGGCATTTCATAAATTGGGCCTAATTTTACGGGTATAATGACATTTAAATACGATGAACAAATTTTAATATTCGTTCTTCGTCTAATAATTTCTACACATTAACAATTTAGATTTCATATTTAAATTCGAAATCCAGTTAAATGTTATTTATCGTAATTTATACAGTATATTTTATTATTTTCATATTATGATATGTAAAAAAATTTGTCCTGCATGCACACGAGTTATTCTACACCAATTTGTTTTAATTAATTGGATAGGAATAATATCTTCCTTTATTTTTTATTATTATAAATTAATATCCAAACACATAGAATATATTCAGTAGTCAGCACTATCAATTCTTTTATTATAGAGTATTAATTATTTTTAGCAAAAATGATCGTGGAGAACAATACTTACTATAAATACATAAATGCTATTGATATGATTTCCCAACAAGGAAAGGAAAGGTAATAATCATGTGTTACATCACTTGCTTATTCACTTCACTTTATTTCCAATTTAATTGCATTCCCCACCCCTATATTGTATTGCGACTATTTACGCTCTTCGATGAACCAAAAAAATTTAAATTTAAATTCTCTGTCGAAAACGTTTTAACCAGTCTAATACTCCCTTCATTTCGGTCAATAATTTATATTTTCTTTTTTTATGGGTGTATCAGCCAGTAATTTAATCCAGAAATGGATATTTTGAGGTGGAAAACTTTTTAATGTGGATACGACACATGTGACGTACTAACGTTCCATGCTTTTTTTATTGGTTTTTCGTTGGAGTTGTATTTATCATTTTCCATAATTATTTGCTGTGACTTGTAATTAATTAGCGAAGGGCATAAAAACGTAGCCAAGCATGGGATTCACATCAACAGACGACAAAGCAGCAATTGAGACGTACGTGAAGGAGATAGTCGAGAAAGCCAAGGCGGTTGAGGTGACCGGTGAACATGGAGGTCTTGTTGTAACCAACGGCTATGTCATCAATCTTCACAAGGTTGAACAAGGTCAACTGTACCTCATTGATGAACATCATTGGTTCGGAAAGGCAGACCCTAAGCTGCCATTTCCAACACCTCTTCAATGGAGGCCGCTTCGCGTGCCTCCATTCAAGCACCTCGGGCCATTGCCCGAGGGCTCTACTGCTGGGCTCGTCTATGCTGATGGCCACGACTCCACTGCTCGCAAATGGGTTGTTGCTTTCGACATGGTCAACCGTAAGGTATATATACTAATATATACTCCCTTTGAGTTCCTACGAGGTTTCTTATTTTCTTTTTTAGCTGAGTTTGATCATGTTTGATGTTTTCTTTTTAAGCTATCAATATGTGGTTCACATTTATCGAGAGTTGACAAAAGATGACTTGACTTGACCCGCCCGAAACTCTAAAATTCAGTTGCTCGAAACTGACCCGACCTGACCTACTTGTGACCTGAGAGTCGAGACCCAGTATAACTTGATAATTTAATCAGCTAGATAGGGACCCGAATTGATAAGATTGATGACCAGAAAACTATTGTTGCTGCAAATGAAGAAGGTAATGTTGAACCATCCTCAACCGGTGGCCGTTATGTAGTTCCAGCTTCTTTCACATCTGGAGATGCTTTCATGAGGGCCAAGTATCTGGACACACTCGCTATTTGTAGGTGGTGTGGTTACCCAGACCTGTTCATAACTTTCACATGCAACCCGAAATGGCCAGAAATTGTACGATTCGTGTCTAAGCGAGGTCTTCGTGCTGAGGACCGCCCAGATATTCTGTCCCGTGTCTTTCAGGTGAAGCTGTATGAACTGATTCAAGACCTAAAAGTTCGGCAAATCTTTGGTAGAACTAGAACAGGTTAGGAACCTCCATGATGGCTACTACCATTTATAATTAATTGATTGTCTTAAGATATTCATTCTTACACACATAATCTTTTCCTTCGAATTACTTGCAGTTGCGTATACAGTTGAATTCCAAAAACGTGGACTCCCTCATGCTCATATTCTATTATTCCTCCATCGGGATGATAAGTTCCCAGAGGTATCAAATGTTGACAGGATCATCTCCGCAGAGATTCCTGACGAACGACAACACCCGTCACTCCATGCTGCTGTATCTGAATTAATGATTCACGGTCCCTGTGGCGTCGCGAACCCAAGCTCACCATGCATGTTAGATGGTATATGCATTCGCAAATTCCCAAAGCCTTTCAATGAAAGGACAACCGTTGACAAACATGGCTTCCCTATTTATCAAAGGAGGGACAACGGACGTGTAATTTACAAGAATGGTGTGCCCATTGATAATCGCTATGTCGTCCCTTATAATGCTGAGCTAATTAGCAGATATCATGCACACATTAATGTGGAATGGTGCAATCAAGCTAGGTCAATCAAGTATCTCTTCAAGTACATCAATAAGGGGTCCGATCGTGCGACAATGGAATAGTCGTACAGACGACGTAATAGCCAAAATAAGCTTGATGAGATAGAAAAATTATATGATTGTAGATACATCTCTGCATGTGAAGCTGTTTGGAGGATATTTGCTTTTGATATCCACTATAGGACACCTGTTGTTGAGAAGTTGCAATTCCACCTTCCTGGGGAACAATCTGTGATCTTTGATGATGAGGAACCAATTGATGAGGTGCTTGAAGACCCCAGTGTCGGCATGTCAAAGTTTAATGACTGGCTACAACTAAATGAGAGAGACCATGGTGCACGTGAATTGTTGCTGTGTGAAATTCCTCAACATTTTGTTTGGGATAGGAGCAAGAGGATGTGGAAGCGTTGGCAAAGAGGGTTTGCGGTTGGAAGGCTACACCATGTGCCTCCAAAATGTGGTGAATTATTCTACATGAGAGTAATGCTGAACCACGTTAGAGGCCCCAGGTGTTATGAGGATATTCGAACAGTTGGTGATGTTGTTCATTCAACTTTCCGTGAAGCATGTTATGCACTTGGCTTGGTTGGAGATGACACAGAGTACATTGATGCCATCAAAGAAGCCAATGACTGGGAATCAGGTGTCTAAGAGAAGACATGGACTCTACTATCTGACGATATTCTTTACAAGCAACACAGATTTTTACATAATCCAGGTTAGTTATGTTGCTATTACCTTCACTTGATATTCCTCCTCATTTACTAATTGACAACATTTTGATCATCATGTGATTCCTGTTAAATTATGTATGCGGCTCAATTGAATCTATCATCATATCATTTGAGCAGTTAGTCATGTATAGCCACTGTGTTGTTTTTCATGCTAGATCTAGAGCTGTCCGACGAGGAGCTACAAAATTTAGCCCTCCATGAGATTGAGGCGTCTCTACGAAGCAATGGCAGTAGTCTAGCTAGATTTCCAGGCATGCCTATTCCTGACGAATCGATTATTGAATGTCTTGGGAACACATTGATGCGAGATGAGCTAGCGTATGACAGGGCCGCACTGCGTCGAGAGTACGAAACTGCTCTACCCATGCTCACTACTAAACAACGCTCGATATATGATGAAATAAGTGCAGCAGTTGCAGCAAATCGTGGTGCTGTCTTTTTTGTATATGGGTATGAGGGTACAGGAAAGACGTTCATATGGCGCACTTTATGCGCTGATTTGCGCAGTAGGGGCAAGATTGTCCTCGCTGTTGCTTCGAGCGGAATTGCAGCAACGTTAATCCCTGGTGGTAGGACAGCTCATTCCAGGTTTGGTATTCCCATAAACATTGTTGAGACGTCCACTTGCTCTGATATCAAGCCAGGGACATTCTTGACCGAGTTAATAGTGAAAGTAAGCCTCATTATTTGGGATGAGGCACCAATGACGCATAGACACAGCTTTGAAGCGCTTGATCGTAGCCTAAGAGATGTCATGCTTGTTCTTTCCCCAAGTAATGCTGACCTAGCTTTTGGTGGGAAAGTTGTTGTCTTTGGAGGAGACTTTAGACAAATACTTCCGGTTGTCCCTAGAGGTAGTAGGTCAGATATTGTGCATGCTGTCCTATGTTCATCACATTTATGGTCGTCATGCAAGGTTTGCTTTCTCCTGTTTCTAAATCTTTATTTTTTTTTATTGTCTGAAGCTTCAACATTAATACCATTATAGATTTGCGCAATTTCAATCTTATTCGTTGATATACTACTTTTTTCAAAACAAATAATGTAGGTCCTTCAGTTGACTCAAAATATGCGATTACGTGTTGGTAACTCCTCTGCCAATGCACATGAGATCACTGAATTCTCTGACTGGATGTTACGAGTTGGTGATGGCAAAGAAGGTGGGCCAAACGATGGAGAAGTTGCTGTATCTTTCCCGGAGGAAGTGTTAATTCATAATGTTGATGACCCAATTGCGGCAATAGTGTCGTCGACATATCCTAACCTACTGGATCGATTGTGGGAAGATGGCTACCTTCAAGATAGAGCGATTCTAGCTCCTACTCATGAATTCGTGGAGTTAATTAATGAATATGTGTTGTCTCTTATTGACGAACCTGAAGTAATATATTTGAGCTCTGATGAGCCCTGTATGGATGAAGCACCTGCAAACTCACCTAATACTCCCGCAATTGAAACACCTGCATGTCAACCAGATCTTCACTCAACTGAATTTCTAAATAGTGTTAAGTGCTCCGGTGTGCCTAACCATGAATTGCGATTGAAGGTTGGTGCTATGGTTATGCTTATTAGAAACATTAACCAATTCCATGGATTGTGTAATGGAACGCGGTTAATTATCACTGCTCTAGCAAAAAGAGTTATTCGTTGTAAGGTGTTGACAGGTAGCCACAGGGGTGACACGGTATTTATTCCTCGCTTCTCTTTGTCCCCATCTGACTCAAGTAAATTTCCGATACGGTTTACAAGACGTCAGTTTCCTATTTCAGTGTGCTTCGCCATGACAATTAACAAGAGTCAAGGGCATTCATTGTCTCATGTTGGTCTATACCTCCCTAAGCCTGTTTTCACGCATGGACAGCTATATGTCGCACTATCAAGGGTCACTAGCAAGCGCGGATTAAAAATTCTTATTTATGATGCGGAGAAACGCACTACAAATTCTACTACTAATGTTGTTTACCAGGAAGTGTTTCAGTATTTATAATACTTTTTCTTTGTCTCATGATTTGTAGTGAGCTACTATCTAACAATTTATTTACATTGTGTGATAACACCCGTGCAAATTGCACGGGTTAAAACTAGTAGAGATGAATGAAGTAGCCTCATATTTATAGATGATAGTAAGTGCATCAGTACTTGTCATTTGATATCTATTTGACCCGTCATACATTTGTGATGAATATCTCCATCATAAACAAGAAATTGTGTTTTAGCAAAAAGTTATTCTGATGAAAAAAATTCTTTATTTATTATTTTTCCCAAAGGAATAAATTTGACAAGAGGGTTAAAGCATCACTTTCACAATTTGATGACAAATTTCTCTATTTTTGTTATATATACTCATATACCACGTCCCTAAAAGATTATTCTATTTTCCTATTATATGTAAGGAGTATTTTAATGAAATATGACAATCTTAGTGGAACTGAGGTAATATTTTTGTATGGCTAATTTTTTTTAAAAAAAGTGATTAATAGAACGTAAATTATAATCGCTCTTTCTCAATTTATGAAGACTCAGCTCGTGTTTATATTATTTGAATATAAGCAAAAAGTATTCTAATAAAAAAAAAGGAATGAAAAAAAGAAAAGAAAAGAAAAAGATTTTTAATTGAAGGTCAGTGTCGGTGTTAAAGAAGCGGAGATAGCTTATTTGGGAGGTGCTTGAATCCACAAAATTGGGAAACAAAGAGAGAGGTCAATCGGTTGAGTATGAGTAAACAAATTAAAAACTTACTAAAAATGTAAATAGATCAGATAACTATTGAATAATACATCTATATCAGAATGTTTTGCGTGTAATCCCATGAACTTAAGAAGGTTGTTGATCATGGGAACTGGAGGTCATCAATTAGCAATCTTCCTAAATTCTATTTAAACATTGTAGTTTGATCACTTGATGTTAATTTAAGCATTCGATAAGTTTCTTTCTCTCTAATTTGCATCATTCGTTAGAACATTCACAACAGAGAAGTAAAGACAATAATCTCATATATATATATATATAACATATCGGATAGAATGAAATCACACCATTACAAGTTTACGGAGGGGGTATTATTGTATAGCTGTATAATACTAGTAGTAGTAGTAGTAGGTTCACAGGACCCTCCTTTAGTTTATAGCCAACATACAGTGTTGTTTTGATCACGAATTAACCAGAAAATCGGACAGAGAGGAGGGATCTGCCCTCAAACGGACGAATATCAGCAACCGCCATTCCTCCATATACCGGATCCACAGCAGCACTCTCGGATCCTGATAACTTTAGCCTCTCCTCCACCACGTTCCAGTCTGTTGGCCCTATCGGTCCGGCTTCAACATAAACCTGTCAACAATTCATACATACACACGTACACTTGATTTTAAATATATATCCTCGCTCTTTGTTCAGTCATTTGTTTATTTTCGATTAAAATATTTCTCACGAAAAGTATATAAATTACTTATCCAAAAGCCATAATTGTTGACTTAACAAAAATAAAATTGGACAAAAATCATTATGCAAGATTTTTTTTTTCCTATCAATATTTAAAACATCCTCGTGAATTTTCACAGGTTTGGTACGAGTAATATATATAAAAAGTATGTATGTATACCTTGTCATCAAGGCCGTCAAAGGCGACGAGCCACTTACGATCAGAGTTCTCCTTGCCATCGACATAGACGACTCCACCTTTGGAGCCTCGGACACCTTGATGAACAAAGATGGAGGGTTGGGTATGCTTGGAATGGTATAACGGATCCGGGTAGGGTTGGACATTTGTTCCAACCCAGTCATGCTTGTCATACACAACCAAGTTCTTGTTCCAGTCTCGGATCTGGTTCCATAATAGTCCTTGGGTCGTTGTCTGCCCTCGTTTCACCAACGACTCATCCAAACTGACGGTAGCCCCCTTGAACAGTGCTTTTGCCGATGCTACTTCCTCCTTGCTTAGGGTTTGAACCGATGCTGATGCCATTTTTTTGTTTCGCTATCTTGTTAAAACCCTGTACGTACACATTTTAATCAAAGGTAAACAAATTAATAAAACGTCATGCATGAATATGTTACAAACAGTATAAAAGATAAATACTACGGAGTAGAACATTTTGACTGCATTTAACGTTACACTAGTTTAAACAATTATTTCTCGTATGAAATACTGTAATTTAAAGAAAAGGTAAATAGGTGGAATATTACCTTCAGTTATCTATGTGGTTGTTGTTGTAAATAGATGAATGAAGTATCCTCGTATTTATAGATGATCAGGCGGGGCATCGGTACTTGTCAATGGTGCAGTACTTGCGTGCAACGGTCAATTTCCTTTTGATGAAGGATCGAGATCTCTTTATTTTGCGGACAATGTAAGCAACGATTCGAAAAAAAATAAAATACCGTAAGCTAGAGAAGATGTAATGAAGAGATCGGAGAAGTGTAATTATCATATCACTTCATTATCTGATTCTTACGATGTGATACAAAGGTTTTGGATCGGATACAGATTCCACGTAAATTAAACCTATCGGCCATACACATGAATACATGATGGAACTCATGATAGATTCTTAAACATATGCGACACTTGATGATATGATTCACAGCACGACTATTTTTTGTCGTCTTCTCCACTAATAATAGTTATGGCGATACCTAAAAGAAAAACTTACGTATCTTCTTTTTATTCGTAATTGTCATCGTCACCCAAAAACATAGAATAAATTCACCACAATTATTATTGTCAATTTTAACAAAATAAAAATTACTCTATATTCTAATGAAAAAAAATTCTTTACATTAATCTAGAAAGAAATAAATTCACTTTCACAATTTGACAAATTTGCTCTATTTTTGTTATATATACTCACATATTTTTGTATCACTAACCTAAAAAAAAAAAAAAAAAAAAAAAAAAAAAACTCTTTCCTAATCTCCGAAGGCTCGTAAAAAATCAAGATTTTTAAAGGGTCTGAATTTGAAGTCGAGATATTATTATTTTCTACTACTACTCGAAGCATAACATATGCGATTAGGATATTAGTTTCATTAGGACCGACTATCATTATGCTAAACATACGTAGAATGTCACATTATCATTACAAGTTTGATATCAAAGGCATATTATATTATTGTTTACGTTTTACATGAACACATTTGCTAAGGCAAATGGCACGACCACATCGTAGCCACCCTTATAAGTTATAACCATCAAAATGTCGCGGGCTAATTAATTGGAAAACCAAATGGAGAGCTCGGAAATGTGGTCATCCGGGACAGGGCGAATATAAGCCGTTGCCTTTCCCCCACGAACCGGATCATATGAAGTACTCTTGGATCCGACATACATATGTGACAAATAATTCACATTTGAGGCGTTATTATTAGTTATATGACGATGCTATTAATATTTATTCTCATTATACAAATTACTTTTTTTTTTGTATGATAAATCATAAAAATTGAGAGTAATAAAAAAAAAAAATTATTTATTCAAATATTATTTGACTTAGTTTAATTAAAAAAGACCTAATTAATTATGTTAACTAATTTTTTTTATTGTCTCTTTCACATAAATAATTTTGTGTAATTTTTTTCAGCACCATCATGTCATTACTTCAATTTAAATCAATTAGTCACATGATATTAGTCAAAAGATAATAATAATGATATATCATTATTAATCCGTATTTCTTAGAACTGAATGTTAATCAGCGAGATAATAAAAGTGAGATGAAGAAAGCAGTACACAGATAAACATAAATTATTGAAATGAAATAGAAGTTCGTGTGTGTGTGTATATATATATATATATATATATATATATATATATATATATATATATATATATATATATATATATATATATATATATATATATATATATATAGAGTGAAGATCCGATGAGTCTTCAATTTTAAATGAATCCGTCCCGTTATTATTGACCATCAGATCCTATAGCATTTAACGCACTAGATTGAGACACGTCACTCAATCAATTACAACTAAACCTGTGACAGTGATAGGTCAATCACTCAATATTTTTGATCCAACCTTCACAGTTCACACATGCAGGTGCACCAAACAAAGTCATATCAGACAGAAAACCCAACACCACAACTATCTAGGTAATCACGTAAGACGGTCTATGAGAATTTGCAGGCATACAAATACAAAACCTAAATCATAAGATATGAGTAACGAATTGAAAAAAAAGAAAAGAAGAGAAGAAGCAGATACTTTGAAGACAAGGCTGAGGCGGATGGTAAAGGGACAGTACGAGGTAAATCAGAGGTACTGCCTTGTTGATCAGAAGTAGCAGCAGATACGATATGGAGTTTGTTATTAAGTTGCACATTTTGTGTCCAATTTCAATTCAAATTCCTAGGATTGAACCCCAAAGATTGTAACTTTGCAGGACCCTGTTTCTGCCCATTTTGCAGTGACCATTTTAATGAAGTTATTTGGCGAATCGACGAGACAGCCGCCATTGATGATGCTTTCAGTTTTAAGAAGAAAGGCGGACAGAATCAGAAGTGACGTTTGTAGTGGAAATGGGGTAAATTGTGACATTATTACTGTAATTTCTTATTACTGTGACAGTGTCACAGTAAGATATTTGTGTTACTATAATAGTGTTCTGTTACTGTAACATTATTACTGTGACATTATTATTGTAATTACTGTGACAGTGTCACAGTAACATATTTGTGTTACTGTAATAGTAACAGTAAGATTATATACGATGAAGTTGACGCTGAGATTGAATCTCAGCCATTCATGTGATTTGATCATGTAGCTGTAATTTGCGGGACGGACTCATTTAAAGAAGACCAACTCACCGGATGCAATTTATATATATATATATATATATATATATATATATATATATATATATATATTTTGTGATTTTCAGTGTTACTCCGTGATATATACTTCATTACTCCCTACAAAGTTTTGAGTATTGTTGTAAATTTTTTGAACTTTAATGTAAAGTTTTCGAACTAAATATCTAAATCACATGAATATTTTGCTAAAAAACATGGGCACTCAGCTTAGAAATTTGTATAAACTCAGAAAGTATACTTATAAGGACCATATATATAAGGTCAACCACTACTTATAAGTTCGTTTCATTCTCTCTACTCATCCATTATTGCAACATTATTCATAACACATCAGAATTAAGTACATTAAAGGTGACGATCTCATATATATATATATATATATATATATATATATATATATATATATATATATATATATATATATATATATATATATATATATATATATATATATATATATATATATATATATATATAACGTATTGGATAGAATGAAATCGATCACAGTCGTCGCGTATTACAAGTTTTACAGAGGGGGTATTATTATTGTATAATAGTAGTAGTAGGTTTACATGGCAATGACATGATCGACCTTAGCTTAGTACCCTCCATCCGTTATAAGTTGGAGGTTAATTAACCAGAAAATACGACGTCGACGAGGGGTTCGTCCTCAAGCGGAATAATATTAGCAACCGCTTTTCCTCCATATACCGGATCTGTCGCAGCACTCTGAGATTTCGATTGATTTAGCTTATCCTCCACCGCGTTCCAGTCCGTTGGCCCTATCGGTCCAACTTCCACATGAACCTGTCAACAATTCGTACATACACACGTACACTTGATTAAAATATTTCTCACTAAGAGTATATTTTTGATGCAAAAGTCATCATTGTTGACTTGACATAAAAAGATTGCATTACAAGGTCAGATGTGATCAGCTTTAGGTTGGATCTAAACAAATGTAAGTAAAAATTACCAAAGATAAAATTTGACAAAATCATTATGCAAGCAAGGGTAAAAATCCCGTAGTGTACACATAGCTAACAAGGCATGGTCTCAAGTCATACATTCACGCTTGTAGGGCCGAGTACGCATAGCCTACAAAGCATAGTCTCAAGCCATATATTCACACTTGCATGGATTTGAACCTGAGACCCTTCTTGAATTGGTGACCACAAGTTGCAAGCGTGTACGCATAGCCTACAAGACATAGTCTTAAGCCATATATTCACGCTTAGCTTGCAGGTAGGGGTGAGCAAAACCGGGTACCCGAACCAGTTTTGAAAACCGGTTCGGGTACCTTGTTTTTTTTCATATTGTAAACCGAAACCGAACCGGTTTTTATGACCCGGTTTTAAAAAATATGGTTATCTTTGTCATAAACCGGTTTTTTGAACCGGTTTCACTAATTTGCATATCAATTTTTTATTTTTTCGTGTAAAAGTGTAAACCGGTTCAAAACCGGGTACCCGGTTTTTAAAATTTTGAATCGAACCCGACCCGATTTTTGACTAAAAAACCCGGTTCAGGTACCCGAACCGATTTTCAACTTCAAAACCCGGTTTTTTTTCGGGTTTTCTAAACCGGATTTCGGTTCGGTTTCAGTTTTTAAAACCGATTCCGTTTATTTTGCTCACCCCTACTTGCAGAGGGCTTGAACCTGAGACCCTTCTTGAATTGATGACCACAAGTTTTAACCACTAGACAACACTCTTTCGGGAAATCCACCATTTTTAAATTATAGAGTTGTAGTAACTTTTTTCCATTATCAAAATTTAAAACAATCTCAGCAGGTCGTGAATTTTCACAGGTTTGGTACGAGTAATATAAAAGGTATGTATACCTTGTAATGAGGGCCGTCAAAGGCGACGAGCCACTTACGATCAGAGTTCTCCTTGCCATCGACATAGACGACTCCACCTTTGGAGCCTCGGGCACCTTGATGAAAAAAAGGTTCGGGTTTCGTGGAATAGTGCAACGGATCCGGGTAGTAGGGTGGCTCGTTTTCTCCAACCCAATCATGCTTGTCATACACAACCAAGTCTTTCCAATCCTTGGTCTGGTTCAACAATACTCCTGTCGTTGTCGCCGTCTGCCCTCGTTTCACCAACGACTCATCCAAACTGACGGTCGCACCCTTGAACAGTGCTTTTGCCGATGCTAAGTCCTCCTTGCTTAGGGTTTGTACCGATGCTGATGCCATTTTTTTGGTTCGCTAGCTTGTTAAAACTCTGTACGTACATATTTTAATCAAAGGTAAACAAATTAATGAAACGTGTGAAGAATTAATGTTATTACAAACAATATGTGAAAGATACGAGTAAAACATTTTGACAAGACATTGAGACGAAGGAAGAATATTATGTCATATGGGTTACAATTTGTTGTGGACCGTCTTATATATATTTATATATACACTCTTATATAGGACATGTTGATCATTGATGATAAATACGGGTAATTTAATGTATTAGGGCTGTATATATTGGATAGCAAAGCAAATATCGATAATTTAAAAGGAAATGATAAATAATGTCATCAATATATAAAAAATTAAAACGGGAAATAGATAATATGGAGTATTAAAATACTACGTATGTATTATTTACACTGATTTAGGTGTAATTTAGTCATCAATAATTCCTAAGTTAATACCATGCATATTAAAAAAGTTTAAAATACTTAAAATACAATCCTTAAAACCGCATTTAACGAATTAAGACACTAATTTTAAAAAATTATTACTCGTAATTGTCGGAAATTGGGGAAGAAGTAATAATACAAATAAAACTATAAAATACAAAGTATATAATAATTCAGTAATTTAAAGAAAAAGGTAAATGGGTGGAATACTACCTTCAGTAGTTTTTTTTTTTTTTGGTATGAGGTTGTTGTTGTTGTAAAGAGATGATGGAGTAGCCTCATATTTATAGATGAGATAGGGCAGACACTAGTACGACACTATTACTCCGTACTTGTTAATGGTGCAGTACTTGCAACGGTCTATTTCTTTTTGACGAAGGATCGAGATCTCCTTATTTTGAGGGCAATGTACGCAACGATTCGAATAAAAAAAAATATCGTAAAAGAAAATGTAATGAAGAGAGAAGTGTAATTATCATGCATATTACTTCATCTGATTCTTACGATGTGATATATATATTTTTAATACAAAGAATAATACTCCCTCCGGTCACTATTTTTCGCCCCGCTTTCCTTATTTGGTAGGTCTTTATTTTTTGCCTCATTTCTCCACTTTCCTTTTATGTCTCACACTTTTTACCATATTATCCTTCTTCTATCCTTTATTTACAAGAAATGCCATTGAATTCTTACACTTTTAAGTCTCACCATTCATTTCTTTATCATTTTATATTCATTATTCACTATATATCAAGGCCCACCATCATTTCCTTACCATTTTATATTAAAACCTTGTTTTATGTGCAAAAGGGACCGAGGCAGGGTAAATTAAACCTATCGGCCATAAACCTAAAACAAAAACTTAAGTATTTTCTTTTTCTTTGTAATTTTCATCACCCAAAAACATAGAATAAATTCACCACAATTATTATTATTGTTGTTGTTGTTGTTTATGCATTATTGACATGGTTAACAAAATAAAAGTTATATTCTAATGAAAAAAATTCTTTACATTAATCTAGAAAGGAATAAATTCACTTTCACAATTATTTGCTTGACAAATTGCTCTATTGTTTTTGTTATATATGCTCACATGTTTTTGTATAGCAAACTTTTAAAAAAAAAAAAAAAAACAAACAAACAAACAAATAAATAAATTCCTTCCCAATTTCTGAAGGCTCGTGCTTATTTGAATATAATCGAGAAGTATTCTAATAATAAAAATGAAAAAAATTAAGATTTTTAAAGGGTCTGAGTTTGAAGTCGATATATTATTATTTTTGGAGCTTCTGCTCGAAGCATAACACATATTATTAGGAAATTAGGCCCATTATAGTAGAACCGACTATCATTATGCTGAACATACGATAGAATGTCACTTTATTATTACAAGTTTAATTTGATATCGAAGGCATATTATTATTGTTTACGTTTACATGATCGAACACATTTGCTAAGGCATGCAAATGGCATGACCATATCGTACCCACCCTTATAGCCTATAGGCCATCAAAGTGTCGCACTGTTATAAATGCTTCTTAAATGGATAGGTGTCAGACCCTGTTCTTTTGGACTGAAAGTAACTGAACTTAACTTAATTGAAATGAACTGAAATATAGAGACAAAATATACTTCCTAGAACTGAACTAAACTGAACTGAACTGAAACTGACCGAATATAAATACAAAAGACTTGTTACTTGTGGAGACAAATTATTTGTGCTATGTGGCCTTGGAAGAATTATTAGGAGTTAATTGTAAGATTATTAGGGTCTGAAAATTAATACCGTTAATTTTTGATGTTAAGTGTAATAATTATAACGACTAACAAGTTACACTATTTATCATTATTAATACGGAGTACGTACTTAACAATAACAAAAGCAAAGTTAAGGGGTGGTGTTGAAATAAAATATAACTCAAACATTTGGTCAAAACTGATCGAGCTATAATAAGACTATAAGTTAGGATTTACTCCCTCCGTCCCAATGAATTGTTTGCCTATTCCATATTGAGACGTTTCAATGAATTGTTTGTCTTTCTATTTTAGGAATGTTTTTCATATGTAATTTGACCATTGGCTCTACATGTCACCTCCTAATTGGATCTCTTTCCCTTGATGTCAAAAGCAAAGACAAACAATTCATTGGAACGGAGTCAACGGAGAGAGTAGTTGAGTAGTTATGTACTCTGTATTTCTTTTCTGTTACGAGTACTTCTTATGTCGGAATGTTTTGTCACTTTGTTGTTGAGTTAAATTAGCGACCTTCCTAAACTCTATTTAAGCATTGTAATTCACTTGATACGAGTATTATTTTCTGGAGTGAAGATCAATTTCACTTGATACGAGTATTATTTTAAGTATTAAGTAAGTTCCTTTCTCTCGCTCGACTTCATTGCATTTCTCGTAACATTCACAATAGACAAGTAAAGGCGATCTCATATTATATAACATATCGGATAGAATGAAATCACAACATTACAAACTTACGGATAGGAGGGGGTATTATTATTGTATAGTTGTATAATAGTAGTAGTAGTAGGTTTACATGACCCTCCTTTAGTTTATATAGCTATTATTATTGGTCACTAATTAATTAACCAGAAAACTGGACCGAGAGGAGGGATCTGCCCTCAAACGGGCGGATATCAGCATGCACCGTTCCTCCGTATACCGGATCCACTGCAGAACTATCGGATCCGGATAGATCTAGCCTCGCCTCCACCACGTTCCAATCGGTTGGCCCTATCGGTCCAGCTTCCACGTAAACCTGTCAACAATTATTTATACACGTACACGTCAACCATTTGTTTATTTTGATTAAAATACTCTTCACAAATAATAGTATGTATTCTCTCCAAATCTGAATGATCTTCCTCTTCGATTAAAATATATACTTCACATATATTAAACAAAGGGGAAGATCACTAAGACTCGGAGGGAGTATTATTATTTTTTTAATAAAAATAAATAAATGACTAAGACAAAGAAACGTGTGTGTATACTCTAAGGCTTGAAGTGTGGACGCAATTCAGAAAGGAGTGTGGTCACGATAGTTCTGATACCATGTTATGAAACCAATTCAACCAAACCATAAGGAGTACAGTATATTCTAATTTCTAAGGCCCTGTTTTTTCCGGCTTATATCCAAACCTTCTCAGTTCAATTCAGAAACATTCAATTCAATTCAGTTCAGTTTAGTAAACCGGGCATAACACTCTGTAATGGATAGGGATCGGATTGAGGGAAGAGTAGCTTAGATAGGTACCTTGTCAGCAAGGCCGTCAAAGGCGACGAGCCACTTACGATCAGAGTTCTCCTTGCCATCGACATAGACGAATCCACCCTTGGAGCCTCGGACACCTTGATGAACGAAAATGGAAGGTCGGGTATCCATGGAATGGATCAAAACACCAGGGTAGGCTTGGACATTTGCTCCAACCCAGTCATGCTTCTCATACAAAACCAAGTTCTTGTTCCAATCCTTGAGCTGGTTCCACAATAGTCCTTGGGTCGTTGTCTGTCCTTTTTTCACCAACGACGCGTCCAAAGTCACGGTCGCACCCTTGAACAGTGCTTTCGCCGATGCTACGTCCTCCTTGCTTAGGGTTTGTACCGATGCTGAGGCCATTTTTTGGTTCGCTTTTTATAACTCTGTATCTACATATTTTAATCAAAGGTAAACAAATTAATGAAACGTGTGGAGAATTAATGTTACAAACAATATATGAAAGACACGAGTAAAACATTTTGACGAGACATTGAGACGAAGGAAGAATAATTATGTCATATGGGTTACAATTTGTTGTGGACCGTCTTATATATACATATATATACTCTAATATAGGACATGCATGTTGATCGTTGATGATAAATAATTTAATGTATTAGGACTGCATATTGGATAGCAAATATCGATAATGTAAAAGGAAATGATAAATAATGTCATCTATATAAGAAACTAAAAAGGGAAATAAATTATATATTAAAATATGTATTATTACACTGATTTAGGTGTAATTTAGTCATCAATTTCCAAGTTAATACCATATTAAAAAAAATTAAATATTTAAAATACAATCTTTAAAACTGTATTTAACGTGACACTAATTTAAAAACTTATTACTCGATCGTAGTTATCGGAATTTGGGGAAGAAGTAATAATACAAATAAAACTATAAAATATAAAGTATATATATTTAATACTGTAATTTAAAGAAAAGGTAATTAAATGGGTGGAATACTACCTTCAGTAGTTATCTATGAGGTTGTTGTTGTTGTAAAGAGATGAATGAAGTAGCCTCATATTTATAGATGAAAAGGTAATGAGATCGTCTATTCGAGTTTTATCACCAAAAAAAAAATATCGTATAAGAGAAAATGTAGTGATGCTAATGAAAAAGAAGGACCGTACCATTTCTTCATTTTCCACTAAATTTCTTTTTATCGTCGTTTTTCATCACCCGAAAACAAAGAATAAATTCATCTTGACACACCATTGTTTATCGAATATATTGTCAATTTTAGCGAAAGTTATTCTAATAAAAAAAGTCTTCATTTTTTCCAAAGAAATTAATTTGAAATAAGTGTTATAGATTATTGCTCCATTTTTTTTATACACTCACATATTTTTGTATTGCTAATTTTAAAAATAGTGTTTAATAGGAATATATTGTCAATTTTAACGAAAGTTATATTCTAATGAAAAAAATTCTTTATTTTTCTCTAGAAAAGGAATAAATTCACTTTCACAATTTGACAAATTGCTCTATTTTTGTTATATATATATTCACATATTTCTGTATAGCTAATTTAAAAAAAAAACATACCTTTTCCCAATTTCTGAAGGCTCATGCTTGTTTGAATATAATCGAGAAGTATTCTAATAAAAAATGAAAAAAAATAAAGATTTTTAACGCGTCGTCAGTGAAGTGGAGATATTATTTTGGAGCAGCTACAATTGCTACTCGAAACATAACACATAATATTATGATATTAATTAACTCCATTAGGACCGACTATATATCACTATACTAAACATACGATAGAATGTCATACGGAGTTTTATTATTACAAGTTTGATATCGAATACATATTATTATTGTTTACGTTTACCTGAACACATTTGCTAAGGCATGTAAATGACATGACCGTCCCATTTTTGTGTCTCACTCTGTGTGCCACACCATATACAACAGGATGACACTTCGCCTATTGCATAAATAAAATATGCAACAAATATTATAATTTGTTGATCTGTCATTCCGTGTATGGTGTGGCACACGGATGGGACACAAAAATAGGACGGGGATCCACCCTGCCCTTATAGGCCATCATGGCGGGCTACATTAATTGAGTTCGAGTTATTATTCTACACTAATTTATTTTAATTAATTAGATGGGAATAATTAATATCTTCCTTTATTTTTTGATTATTATTAATTAATATCCAAATGGATAGAATATATTCAGCACTATCAAATCTTAATGTTCCCCTTGAGGATTAATTAATTTTAGCAAAAATGGTGGTGGAGAACAATACTTACTATAAATACATAAATGCTATTGATATGATTTCCCAACAAGGAAAGGAAAGGTAATCCATCATGTATTCATGTGTTACATCACTTGCTTATTCACTTCACTTTATTTTCAATTTAATTGCATTCTCACTTTTAAATTCAAAACCTCTATCGAAAATATTTTAGCTAGTCTATTACTCATTTCGTCACGGTCAATAGTTTATATTTTCTCTTTTATGGGTGTATCAGCCAAGCAAGAATTTAATCTACAAATGGATATTTCGAGGCGGAAAACTTTTTAATGTGGATACGATACATGTGACATGCCATACTTTTTATTCAATTAGAGGATTATACAACCAGTAGTACATGGCTCTATGTACAACTGATTTTAAGATTTTGAGCTTTCGTAAATTTTTTACGGAGTAAATTTTAGCGTAGAGTACGTTGTCGATTTAAATCACACAAATGTTTAAGCTCAAAAATTTACAATAAACTCAGAAACTTTTATAAGCTCAGTAAATATAAACAAAAGGTCAACAACTTTAGAGTTGTATAATCCTATTTTTCCCTTTTTATTAGTTTCTCATTAGAGTTGTATTTATCATTTTCCATAATTATTTGCTGTGACTTGTAATTTGCAAAGGGCATAAAAACGTCGTGCAAGCATGGGATTCGCATCAACGGACGACAAAGCAGCAATTGAGACGTACCTGAAGGAGATAGTCGAGAAAGCCAAGGCGGTCGAGGTAACCGGTGAACATGGAGGTCTTGTTGTAACCAACGGCTATGTCATCAATCTTCAGAAGGTTGAACAGGGTCAACTGTATCTCATTGATGAACATCATTGGTTCGGAAAGGCAGACCCTAAGCTGCCATTTCCACCATCTCTTCAATGGAGGCCGCTTCGCGTGCCTCCATTCAAGCACCTCGGGCCACTTCCCGAGGGCTCTGCTGCTGGGCTCGTCTATGCTGACGGCCTCGACTCCACTGCTCGCAAATGGATTGTTGCTTTCGACATGGTCAACCGTAAGGTAATACTCCGTATATATGTTTCCCCATGCACATCTGATCTTCCTGTCTGATCTCGGCCATTTGATTACTTTTATATTTAATTTTTTGTTAAACGAATAACATACATAGGCCCTGTTTGATAAACGACATATTGGGAAAAGGTTAGCATATTTCGGCTTAAATAGTAGATTGACCATCAAACTTACTAATTTCCTGTGTTTGGTAAACAGTATATTGGTCGGAATCTACTGTTTTTGAATATGCGGCTGATACTAGAAACATTTGAAATAGCATATTTTGAATTTATACATGAAAACAACTCGATTCTCCCATAATCTGCTAATTACCAAACACTATTTCTTAATTCTGCTAATTTAATTTGATAATCAAACCTGCTAATACAATCAGTTAACCGTATTTTGCTATTATTGCTAATCGCTATTATGAATCTGCTACTGCTATTTGCCAAACAGGGCCTTAGTAATACGTATATATTAAACCTAATTTTTAAGAATTAATTACTTTGTCTCTATAATTTAAAGACTCTAATCACTTAGTCACTCGAAGTCTCAAATCCTACTATCAGTCAGGTCAAATTAAACATTAATCGAATCAAATTAAAAATAATCAACCTAAAAAACTAGCTTCAAAAATACTAATCAGACAATAACTCTATTATTCGATAGAATTTGACTCGGTTACAGCCCTAAACACAGCCGAAACATTTAAATTAACTGACATTTTACTATAATGAGTATATAGGTGTACGTAGAAGCGGGTCCAACCGGATCCACAGACTGGAATGTGGTGAAAGAGAAGCTGGATCGGTCAGGTGAAAAGAGCGAATATGAGGATCCGATTTTGGGAGGACAGGCGACCGGTTTTTTCGCAGAAGGAACATTCAACCTCTTCGCGGTTTTCACCAATTAATAATCGATGATGCAATAACAACAACAACAACCGTTGGACCGTGGGTCGATCACATAATAATTTATGCTTTTAAACTACTGTATTATTATGAATAATTGTGGACCGTTCTAAAGCATGTAATCCATTCTATGTAATGGTTAAGATTTGTTTAAGGCATAATCAATGAATAAATCTCTATTATATATACTTGTTCTAATTATTATTGTTATTATTATCGCAACGCGACTTTTATTAAAATAAATCAAATTAATTTACAAGAAATTAGTGGGTATCCGAGATACTATCTGAAATTAGTTAGTCCAGCAAGAATGTAAGCAGTTGCGAGCCTGCGACCTGCGAGAGCCTCGACATCCAGAGACACATAGAATTTCTGATAATTCGCTTGAGACAATATTATTATTATTATTATTAATACTATTGTGATTATAATGACCTTAATAGCAAACTTATTAAAGAGGAAAACTACGTACCATTGTTTGTACGTAGCTAGATGTGGGCTAAAATGACAAGGAAAAGTACTTAAAAGTACGGCATAACAATAATTCGGATTGAAAATTGCGTAGGAAAAATAATTAAAGTGAATCGTGTAAACATTAATAATAATTCGAGGAATTTTTTTTATAAATGTTCGACAAAATTTAATAAAATGAGTTTCGAGCTACGAATACACATCCAAAATATCAAAAGAATAATGTTCGAAGTAAGCTAGCTTGAGCTAAAAATAAGAATTCGAGCTTATAATAAATTTAGGAATGAATTAAATATCGAAACAGAACTTCGATGAAATAAAATAGCTGGTGTTACATCCCATATTATAATTACTCGTAAATATCCTTGCGAATTAAATAAAACCACTCGCCAAGACGGCTTAACAAGCTATGTAATTAATCGTAATAATTACTCGTATTATACTTCATGTCATCCAAAATAAACTCTGCGCTTTATTATAAGTAGACAATCCAACAAAAATTTTACTCGTAAATTCTTTTTTTTGTTAAAATATTTTAGCATATATTCTTCGTATCATTTCACTATTTATACAAAATATCATTAATTTAACTATAATAAATACTCGTATTACTTTAACAAAATTTAACTACGAAGTATAAGAAATACGGAGTATTTATTATTAGTTGTGTACTCGTACATAGAAGTAGATATATAGTGTCATAATGATAGTTGTCTAGGTCCACAATTAGCTATATTATTCCTTGTGTTACAATGATTTGTATCCGATATAAAAACGTACATAAATGATCGACACATAGTTTAGCTTGTATCGCCCTAAATTATGAATATTCCATCGCCACAATTAGATAAAACGAACATATAAGATGCTCGTATTATTTACGGAAGGACGAAGTTCAGCTTGAGCTTTCCCTTGATTAACCGTATCCACGTATTCACTCGTCGACCCAGATTGATTCAGCTTGGCTTCAACATTGTTCCAATCTGTCGGCCCTAGAGGACCCGTCTCTACATAAACCTGCATTAATTAAATAAATGACCGAGACATAAAAAAAATTATCTTCCAAATAACATTATAATACTCTCAACCTAAACAGAAACCCTAACCAGCCAGATTAGGAAACCTTACTCAGATATTGATTAGGAAACTTTAACCAATCAGATATTAATTAGAAAATCTTCATGATTTATACAGATCAGATATTAATTAGGAAACCCTAGGTCAGATACTCAGATATTGATTAGGAAACTTTAACCAATCAGATATTAATTAGGAAATCTTCTTGATTTATACCGATCAAATATTAATTAAAAAATCCTGGGTCAGATACTCAGATATTGATTAGGAAACTCTAATCAATCAGATATTAATTAGGAAATCTTCCTTATTGAGCAGATATACAGATCAGATATTAATTACGAAACCCTAATTAAACAGATTCAGGTACAACCGTACGGCCAATTTGAGATCTGAAAGAACAATTGTTAGATAGTACTTATTTCCTAACAATAAATATACGAGATTAAATTAAAATCAAAACAGGTGTGTAAATGTGTACGTACCTGGTTACGGACACAGTCGAAGGCGACAAGCCACTTGCGAGCAGGCGTGGTGGCCTTAGCGTCAGTGTAGACGACGGCCCCTTTGGCACCAACGGGGAGGGCCGCTTGATGGCCTATGTAATTAGGCTGGGCGGTCTGAGAAGGTAACATGCGAAATGGGTAAAAAGTAATGCCATTTTTCGACCAATCGTGTTTTTCGTGCATGTCCAAGTTTTTGTTGTCCTTGTGAGAATTCCAAATTAGGCCTTCTATTTTTGTACCGACTGCGCCCGTATAAACTGTACTTCTCTTCATCATTGCGTCCGCATTTGCTCTCTCTGTCGCGCTAAGAATCGGTGTTGTTAATGTTGTCGTGGCCATGTTGGCTGCTTGAGTAGTCTGAATAAATGATCTGAACGAAGGGAATATAATTAATTAAATAAAATGAACGAGGAAGTTTAATTAAATACAAATAAATGAAGAGCAATTTTACTAATAACGATTAGAATTGTCGAATGGGTCAGATGGTCGATATATACAAAATACCTTGTTGTTTGATGGATGGAGAGGATTATATATTGATGTAATTTTGGTAGAAAAATCATCAAATTATTTATAGAGGAGGGACAATGAGACTATGAGAGTGGGTTTATTCTTTTTTTACGTATGCATGATAATATAATAATATTATAGGGAGTAATTATTGATAAACAAATGTTAAAAAAAACAAGTGAATTTATTCCTTTTATTATGCGTGAGATAATAATAATTAAGTTAAAACGCTACTTGCGAATGAGCAAGATTATATTCTCACACTTTAATTATTTTACTTTTGAAATAATAATAATAATAATAATAATAATAATAATAATAATAATATTAAATTATTATTATTATTATTATTATTATTATTATTATTATTATTACTTAAATTTTTGTATGTTTATATTGGTTACGGTGTAACAGTTTTAACACTGTTCTGTTTCAAGGACCTAAATTTCAAGACATCTGATTAAGTTAGAACAACTCTTTATCGATTTGCTTTAATTTGCTTTGCTTTGGTTGTGGGTGTCCAAATTAAAGTTTTGGTGAAAGGAATGAAGGAGGCAGGCAATGCAAAAGCAGATGAATAAAAGCTGAATTACTTCTTCTTTTATGTGGTGCTTGATTCGCTAATTACAACTTTACTTACCACTTGAATTGTTTCATCCACTTTTTTCCTTCGAGTAAGTCTCCCTTAAGACGGTATTACCCGCGTCTTAATAATAAAACGGGTCAAGTATATACCACTTGTGTATATATATATAATAAGAGGGAGTGGGGAAAGGGAATATATTTGTCTTCTATGCACAAGTGATAGAATACTTGATCCGTCCTAAGTTTAAAATAGATATTACCGTCAAAAACAGGAATTTACCTTTTCGTTATTGAACAATTCAATTCAACTTTAGTCGTGACAGCTTGATTATAGTAACTTCAAATCTTCGTTTGATTTTTATGATATCAGAGATTCAGAGTGGTCTCAAATGGTTTCAAATGTCTACAAGTGGAATATCTGTACTTGTATAAAATACAGACGACTCTTGACTCCATATGTCTTTATAAACATAATCAATATAACAACAATAATAAATACTCGTATATACTTTCTTCAATTCACTAAAATTGAATGATTTGAATTCGGCATCATTTTCTTTGCCATGTAAATATGTTTGAGTTTGTTTATATAAATAAAGCTTTAACTTTAGTTTGGTTCAATTTGATTTTTAAACTAGATCTTCATCTTGCCACAACAAATCTAAATATCTAGAACGCAAAATTCAAAAAATAAAAGCAGATCGAACTGTTTTTCGTCTCAATCATTTATTTAATTAAAGTACGGAGTAATAAAAATGAATAAAACATTAGAAACGGAGTACTTTATTTGATTTCTGATTTTTCAGGGTTGTACAATCGACCACAAAATACATTATTTGTTGCTCGTATTTATTTTATTTCGAACTTCCATATATACTTCTCTTAATAAGAAAAAAAAACAAAGAGAAATACATCTAATTAATTAATTAATTAATTTTGAAATTAACCACTCATCCCTTAAACTAATCTATATAATAAAAGGCTAGATAAATACATTCATGCATGCATGCATGCATGAAATACGTACGTACTATTATAGTACGTACATGTACATCAAAGTCTACGTACACACCACACCAAAAAAAATCGACAAAAACATAGTACTATATATTAGCAATACTTTTGTTTTTTGAGTTGAGAGTAGAATTTGTTGATAAAATCCTCAGCAGCTGCATCAACATAAGTACCATCTTCATTATTCTGCTCTGGAAACGGAGAATCAGTTATCCTGAGCTGCCTAACAGTCGATCTAGGGTTCAACCCTGACCCAACCGGTGACACCACCATGTCTTTATTATCGGATAAATCCATCAAATCAAATATATTGTTAACTCCCTCAATACTAATAATATCATTACTATTATTTTTCAGATCCTCAAGGGAATTGTAGGGTGTGTAGTAAATAGGGTTTTGCTTTTTCTTGTTGGAGAAGTAATGTGGGTACAAAGGTGTGGTGTCGCAGCTGAACTCATACTCCCCCGGTGGAGTGCTGATGAAGTCTTCTATGACGGCGGCTTCACTAGGGTTTGACGACTTCTGTTGTCGTCTATGGCGGTGCTGGTGCTGGTGGTGGTAGTGGTGGAACATGAGGTTTTGTAGGGCTTTTCCGGCAATTTTGCTTCTTTTCATGATTAAGTTGAGGTCTAAGAGGATCTTTCTTTTGCATATACCTTTCCTTAGCATGTAGAAAGCCACTCTCACTAAGTTCCATATCTTCTTTGCTATCATAGGTGATGTATTTTGCTCCATTTTTCTTAATTTTATATTGAGATTTTGTGATATTTCTTTGTTGTTTTGGTGGAAGTGGAGAAAAAGTTTAGTGTTTGTACAAGAGGAGAAGCAATAAGGAAGGAAGGCAAGTTGTGTTGTGTTGTGTTGTTTGTTTGGCATGGGAAGGAGTAGGAATGAGGTGAAGAGCATTATATAGGAGGTGGAAATTAAAGTAGTACTTCAATTCAAAGTTCATACACATTAAGTATAGGAGGTGTAAAGCTAAGGTTACTTTACTTTTCGATCCTGGCCTGAACTGAACTCAAGTGGATCAAGTTTAACTGAACTGAATTGAACTGATTTTTCTCTAACAAAATGAGTAATTAATAGGATAAAACTGAACTATACTGATCGACTGAAGTAAATTGAACTGAACTAAAGTGATTAAACAGGACTGAATTGAACCGAAATAAGTCGAAAAAAAGGTGGAAAAAAAGGTGTTACTTAGTAGTGGAACTTTCAATTGAATATACTTTAAGCAAGTGCAACTTTTTCCCTTACTTTATATGTTTGATTGAAGCTAGCTAGTTTGATTGAATGTATGTATGATATTGTGTGCTCGATCGTGTTAGATTTTAGAAACTTGGACATGAGTTATTAGTTCGAACGTGTCAAATTTGATTGCTCGATTGTGTCTAGATCACTTGAATATTATAATGAATTAATAATAACTTGGTTGAACTTGCTTAGATGAAAAGAAATGGTTGTTTAATCTAACATTGTTTAGTATTAGTAGGGCTAAACTTACTCTGTTAAGTAAACGACTGTTGCATTTGCGGAAAAATGTTGTCAAAAAGCTAGTACTTTCTACATTATTAGGCCACTTACCAATTAATGTATACTATACTTGTATTTATTGTATAGTAAGATAATCTCCCCACTATAAAACTAAGAAGAAATGTTTCAATTTTGTAGCTAAAGTCGTGAGCAGATTCTGTCATTTACTTTTCTTAAAATGGACATCAATATTTATGAAAAATTGGTATTATTTTTATTTTCATTGCTAAACTCTAATACGGAGTATATATTGTGGTTAAGATACGGTCTCGTGACTTTCCTTTAATTTACAAATATTTATGATGATAAATATAAAGGTATATATAGGTCAAAATATTTATGCCTTAATATATTCTATGTCCAAAGTACTTAACTTTGGCCTTCTTCTAAATAAAATATTTTTTTTACCCAATTATATGGTTTACTTGCGATAGTTGCATTGACATATATATATATATATATATATATATATATATATATATATATATATATATATATATATATATTTATCGTCGCTAAACCAGTTCATCATTGTCGATATTCACTACTCCCTCCGTCCTGATCATAATAACACGGATTACTTTATTTATTAATAAACCTTAGTTGATCGTGGATAAACGGATAAGGGAGTTTTAATTAAGCAACCTAGCTAGTTCAATAATTCATTCATACACTGATACACTCAAGTACGTACGTACTCAATGGAAGCAATAATTAAAGAGGGAATTATTGTAGTATTTTTTTTGGATGTATCCCTTAATTATTAGGGTACGTTCCCAACTAGCTAAGGACCGTTAGATCAAATTAAAGCTTTAGCTTTGTCGCTGTCCTATTATATATGCCTTTCTTTCTTTTACATAAATGAATGAAGCGAATACAATAGTACATCTCTCAAATTATCGATCTATTCTAAAGTGATTTATAAATAAGAATGAGTGCCATAGCCCTTAGGGGCAACAAATTAAGTGTCTTGAATAAATATGTCCTATTTATAAAAACTTTGTTTAAAGGAATTTGAAGTACTACTCATATCAACAAAGTGCACTTTATTTTCTGGTTGACCATGCAAAAGCTTATATAAATAATGTGCACTTTCTTTTATGATGTCCATGCAAAAGAACCCCGCATTTAAGTGTGCTTAGTTGGGATCGGAGTAGTTTAAGGATGGGTGATCTGATCTCCTGGGAAGGTTTCCGGGGGACGCGTGAGTGAGAACAAAATGCATTAGAAAGGACTCGTGTGTTGGTCTGTGGGACCAGTACAAAGCCTAACGAGCTACCGCGGTTAACATTTTCGGTCCTAGGATTTGACCGAGTTTTACATTATTGATAAGGGATTGTGCCTAGCTTATCCTTCAAAATAATAATGCAAGTACACTACTTCACCCTTAAGTCTAAACATATTAGGTACATTTTGTATGGATTATTGTACTCCTATATATCCATGATCAAAATAATTCACAAACGAATAGGTTAAAAAGTTGATCAAACTTTATAATGAAATTATGCTTCACGTACATACAATATACTTTTATGTTTGTATTCAGTTTCCATGCATAAAGATTTCTCCATGCACTTTTACGATTAATGGATATAATCGTACTTAATTTTGCATTTTTTTTTAACTTACTAGCACATTATTGCAAAAGTTACATGCATGCAACAACGATAATGTTTTAACAACAACGATAATGTTGCACGTCCGTTTGTCGTTATTTGATTCATTCTTACACGTACTCACTATGAAAGTTCGAATTATGTTAAGTCATACTAAATTGGTAAATCGTTACAAAAGAGAGTAAAAAAGTCGAACCCAACTCACTTATTGTACATTTAGTACTTATATATTGTTCTTATTCAATTTTATCTTAGTTTAATCAGTTTTTCTAACGTGTGCCTAGTTGGCACATGTTAATAAGGTATTTACAGCAAGAAACATATTGTTAATATCACGAGAAATTGATATATTAACACATAATTACCATACTTAAAATAATATCAATGTGATTTTTACTGTAAATAGTTTATTATAGTGTGTCCACTGGCACATGTTAGAAAAATCGTAGTTTAATTAGTACTTTAGTTCACCTAGTATATCAACTCAACTCAAATCATTCATTTAACTTATTGTTTCGATTGAGCTAAAGTTACACATTTGAATCGATTAGCACTCCAATTAACGTCATGTACTCCTTGTGGATTCGACCCTTGTAAGTGTTGTTCATAATTAATTTGAAAGACGTATAAATTAAACATAATTAATTTACATTTCTTCATTAATATTTAATTTACACCACCTAATAAAATTACAATACTACTTAGAAATTATAGAAACCCTACTATATATATATTTACAACTTACGATCAAAATTAACTTTCAAACCTCTACGTAGTTACTACAAATTAAAGGTCACATACATATGTAAATGGACCATTATCATTTTAATTCATAATTAATTAATATAATTAACTAGATTGTTGCTTAAGTTGAGAGTAAAACTTGTTAATAAACTCCTCAGCTGCCTCATCAATTTGCATAGAATAACTCTCATTTCGCGACACATAGGGCGAATCCGTCACCCTTGATTGCGTAACAATCGGACTTCCACATGCCTTATTATTATTAGTAGTAGTAGTAGAAACCGTTATCATCATTTCCCACAAGATAATCAAATCCTCGACGCTTTTTTGGCTATGGTGATTCGATTTGGCACGCTTATTATTGAAGTAGTGACGGTATGAGGGAGTGTTGGTGCAACTAAACTCGTATTCTTCGACATTATCAAAGACGTTGTGGTGGTCGTTATGGTTGTGGTGGAAGATGAGATTGGTTAGGGTTTTTGCGGCGACAAATTTGCGGCGTTTGAGGAATAAGTTTAGGTCTAGGAGGAATTTCTTCTTGTTGATGCTTTTTTTGAGCATGTAGAATGCAACTCTCATTAAGTTCCATATTTTCTTTGTGATTATTGGTAGGTTTTGCTCCATTTTAATTAAATTGGTAATTTTGAAATTGAATTATTATTGGGATAATTATTGGTAATTAGAGATGTGTGAGTAGAGTAGTGATGGAGGAATTGAAGTAAGTGTTTTGGTTTGGTGTGAGGGAACATTGGAGTGGAAGAAGGGTATTTATATAGAAATATTAGTGAGAAATTTAAAAAAAAAAAAAAAAAAAAAAAAAAATTAAGTGGATAGTGTTTGTACAACTAATCCCTTGGAGCATAGAGTTAGGGTTTGGTTCTTTTTCACCAATTTATGTAACACACAAATGCTTTAATAAGATCGTATTACAGATCGAATTCAGTATCTAACAGTTTAGAGGATTAGTTTAATAATTTCTCAATTTAATTCAAAAAGTTTATACAAGTCTGAATATATAGATTGATCTCTAGTTCGTCAAATTCAAAGTTTATACTCCGTACTTGATATAAACCGACAATCCAATTTAAACTTTATATTTTCATTTTAATCCTTACTTTTTACTCACTTTTATTCAAGGACAATTATATTTTATAATTTACTCTTAATATCTCTATTTTTTACTCAACTCTTTTAAATCTCGTGGAAAAATGTAAGTAAGTTTTGGACTAATTAAGAGGTAAACTTTAGTCTATTACAATATAATAATATTAACCTTCTTCTTTCAATCTTTAATAGTCAGAAGATCCGTATTGTAAGTATTTGCATGTTATATATGGTAGGTCAGACTGTCAACTACAATCTATTAGGTTATTTCTTCAAAACTTTGGAAAGATCTGAAGACTCGATCTCTTATAAAAATTTATATCAGTAATCAACGATAGGTTAAAAGATCGAAATGCAGAAGCGAAACAAATCAAATTTAGAGATATTTGTTTTAACCGAAATCTTATTAGATGGGAATAATGTTATCCATTTTATCCAAGCTTGACTTAAGAGTAAGACTCGAACTACTTTACGTCCACATTATAGTATGTACTTCATCCCTAAGTATTTCTTTTTATCAAAGTTTCTAGTAATTCTTTTCGTAGAGAAGTAGAAAAGTGTAACATTATACTCGAATTGGAGAAAGCCACAACATTATTCAAGTTTTGGATAATACAGTAATTATTTTAGCACATCGACCTACAGTTTTAGTAAGTAACGATAATATGATCAGTTGCTCCAAAATAAAGAAAAGGAAAAAGGTAATAGTATTTCCACATAGTAATTGTAAAATTAAAGTATTTAAAATAGATAATAATAAACTATGTTTTATTTGTTTGGATGGTTTATTTGATTGGAATGACATTAAAGTTTGTGGGTCAATAATATATAGGCTAATGCACCACAATCTAAAGAGAGATAGTGATATTTGCTTTTGTTTTGCCTTCTATTATTTTTAACCTATTTATCCTTATATTATTATTATTATTATTATTATTATTATTACTACTCGGACTTACTCCGTGTTTTATAGTGCAAGAAAAATTATTTTGTTTTAATTATACCGTGTACAGATGGAATAAAATATTATTTTTTAATATTATCTTATTTTATTTTGTTGTAAATATGAATGTACGATGGCATATATTAATGTTTCAATGACCAGTAATATTATCGTAACATTATCTTAAAGTTTTGCCTTGATGGGATTTTGGGATTGCTTAGCTTGATAATTGTCGTTATATTACGATCTGTTATAATGAGCTACGGAGTATATATATAATTTTACGTTTTATATATATATTCGTATGGATTTAGTTGCGGTTGGGAACGAGAATTTTAGGATAAAAATGAATGATTTGACAACACTTAGGTTTCAAAAGAAAAATAATACTCGTAGTTGTATGTCATTGGAAGGGAGGAGAAAAAGGGGGCAACTACTCAACTAGGCAAATAATAAAGTTCATGGACATTATAAATTTATAATTTATTTATTTAATTTCTAATTGGAAGCTTTATTTAATTTGCGAAATAACTATTGCAAAAGTGTTCTTCCATTGTTATTTTTATAATGCGCTTTCCTCTTTTTATGCATAGCCACTAAAAAAATTAAATTAAATTAAATAAATTAAAGTTCTCTTCAAAAAAAAAAAAAGTTAAATAACAATGGTTTTTTTTTTCCTTACTTTAATTTATTTGAATTTGGAGGCGACGTGTTCTCTGCTCTCACTCGAATTAGCTTCGTTCTCTAAGAGAATTATCGGTGCAGCAAATAAAGATGATAATTTAGTAAGATCATTTTTATATAAAATAGAAATAGATACTACACTTAATTAGTAATGTAAATTTAATAAAATATGAATGTAATAGTTGGATCTCGAACTATAATATTAACGTTTTAGTTGAAATGTTTCATCTAATATGGTATTAAAACCAGTGTGAGTCAAAGATGACGAGTTTGAATCCTGACAACTCTCAATCTCATCTTTAAACCACCGATGTGACACTCTAATATTCTGTAGTCTGTTATACTCTATCGCGGGCTTTGTAGATAGTATGTGAATAAAGAGTAATTAGTGGGGAATTAGATATGTGATTAAAAAACAAAGTTTAGTGGCAACAACTTAAGTGTGTGTATGTCCTAGATTGATATTGGATTCCGCAATATCCATATCCATCAAATATAATCATTACTTCATCCTTAAGTCTATGCATTATTATTCAGAAGCGGAGATCAAAATCTTAGTAAGAGATCTTTGTTTTAGAGAATTTATTTTATTCAAATTTTATAGTACTATATCCATTCAATTTCGGTGTAAGTTGCAGATTTTATATGACTTTTTATTAATGAAATGATCTATTCGCTCAAAAAAAAAAAAAAAAAAAAGTCTATGCATTATTACATTTTGTAAGGATTATTGATGAAAATCCACAAACAAAAAAGGTTAGAAATTATGCTCCACATATTAAGTAGAGTAGTTTTATATGCACTTTTGGGATTATAATGGATAAAATAATTGATGCCTAATTATGAACTTACTAGCTCCAAGATCATGGACTAATATAATCAAAATCTGGTTGATCCACATCCACTACGTACTTAATCAATAATCATGGTAGGCACAGGGCACAGGCAGGTGGCTAAGCTACTATACAACACTTTTAGGTACGTAGTTACGTACGTACCCCTCTTTAATTTTGTCCCCATTGGTATAAGACCATCCCCAAGCAAGGTCATGGAGGGGGTCATGACCTTGCTTGGGTCACCATAATTGCAATTAAGAAAGAAATTAACATGATCCCAATGAAGGAGGTCATGACTTTTGGAGAGAAAAGGTCAATTTGTGACCTCTTTTGATGTTGATGACCCTCAATGGTGACCCTCTAGGTGTCACCTTTTCATTGGTTGTACACAAATAAAAGTACAACCCAAAATAAGCTAATTAAAGAAAACTAAATGGAAATTATACACTAAATCAAGATTAGGAAAAAATATGAGCATATAAAAAATGGTTACATTTTTTTATTGTCTATCAAATGAACACAATTTTAATATATTTTGACTCGATTTTTTTTCTCAAATACTCTACTCTATATTCTTTACATTTTTTATACAGTACAAGAAAATAAAGTCAATATTAAAAAACAAATCAAATACTCCGTACATGGTTATTTTTTTTCCATGCATTCAAATTTTCAGTTTTTTTTATTTAAATAATTATTTTTAAAAAAAAATCATATCCGGATTAAAAATTAAAACATTTATTGTATTATTATTATTATTATTATTATTATTATATTATTATTATTATTATTTTATTTTACGACTCTATAATATATTTACAGAATTACAAATATAATTGATTTATAAATTGTTGATAGTAATTAAAAAAAAGTAAGAGAAAAGTTTTGGTGGGGTAAAGAAGGTGGAAAAGTGAAAAATGATTGGGTTGGTGACCTAGGTGGTGACTTTCTGGATGGGAGAGTATAATTGGGTCAAGATAAATAAAGGGTAATTAATAGTAAAAATAGGTGGTGACCCAATTAAGTTGACCCTTGCTTGGGGATGGTCTAAGAGTAGGCTCCGATCTGTCTCGTCTCGTTATCATCTTTATCGGTACTTGTTGCAGTGTTGTCGGATACAAATCGCGTAAGGGAGACTTATACTTGTCGTTTGGGCATGAATGAAATCAGGCAAGGTATATATACATACATCTGAAGCGACCTTCAACATGGTATGAAATTCAGGTTAAATTGAAATGTGGTCCGGTACGACTTCCGGACAACTCAAATTGAAGTGTATAATACACGTTTTTTCAGTGATTTGAGGGTCCCACAAAAATAGCCAGAAATCGCACTAATTGTTCATTATGTCAGTTGAAATAATCTCACAAAATTTGAGAAACAACGGAAAACAATTGAGGGTGCCGGTACATGTTAGGGCATCGTCGACAGCAAACTGATTACTCATGTAAGAGAGAGTTACACTTGTCATTTGGTCATAAAATTGGGCACGATACATCCTGAAATGACCCTAGACACGTGGTATGAAATTCAGGTTAAATTGAAACGTGATTCGATACGACCTCCCAGACAGCTCAAATTGAAGTGTATAATACACATTTTTTCAGTGATTTGGGATCCGAAACAAAAATCATCAGAAATCCCACGACTTGTTGAATTTGTCCGTTGAAACAACCTCGCAAAATACGAGATAAACGAACATTTGAGAGTAACGGTAACAAAACCTTGGATACATTTCTTTTGATCTAGTAACACAAACTGTGATATGGCAACACTCAAAACGAAGAGCCATTTATTTCAAACACAGAAGTTCCCTTCATACAAGTCTCCAAAAAAGCCATTTATTTCAAGGCAACGATTATACCGAGAATTGAAATGGAGTCGTAAACAAACAAATGTAATCAAGCGAACCATCTAGACGTGTCCACGCTAGAACTGTTTTCGCTTGAACAAAGAATAGCACGAACAAAAAATATTGTACCAGTAGAAAACCAATGACATCCTCGGGAAAAAAAAACTCAGTTATTCACAGTCGTGACGTACTTCAACAGCATCTGAACAATTTCGGGAGATATGCTGGACGCCTGTGATTTCAGTTGTTCGATTCTGGCATCTGTCTCTTGTTCAAGACGCTTCACATTGGCACCTGAGTCTCCACTACTCTGTTCCATTAGCCACGTCAAGTTAATCCCATCACGTTCATTCAGTTCAGTTAGTTGAGTTCAGTTAAGCCTAAAAGAACGGGGCCTTAGTATCTAAAGTTTACCTCTGCAAGTCTTCTTTGGAAATCGGATTCCATCTGAGCACGAAAGTCGGCAATATCTCGCTCAGCCTCTTCCTTGGCTTGCTTTAGCCTAGCCGTCTTAGCTGTTCAAAGAACATAACATTCTTTGTTACAACATCAAAGTCAAAAACATGAGAAAAAGACACTAAAGCTCGAGCCTTTAGACATTTTTTACCGAGAAAATTGTTCCCAAGCAAATTACAGCTTCTGCCGAACTATTAAAAGCATGGTTGTAGGAATTGATCGATCAAAAGTATTAAGAACTGAAGTTGATTGAACTAAACTAACGCAGATATAGGCCAACGCCTAGATGTGGTTCGAATTATGTTCCCATAACCACGGTGTTCAAAGGGATACAGTCGGAAGCAACGAAAGCTCAATCTAACAATGGTGACAGAAAAGATCATTCGGATACCATTTTTAGCAGCATTAACGATGTGCTGAGCTTGTTGTTCTGCTGCCAGCAAAAGCTGAATTCCATTCTGGCTTCCGGTTGCTTCCATACTTATGGTGCTCACACGTTCTGAAAAATAAATCGAACATATCATCACAAATAATACACCCAAGAGCATCTTGGTGGCCCTCTAATTATGTCGGAGCAAGGTGTACCCTACGAATCACGAATCATTAAGAGCAAATTCTCATTTGTCACCTAATCGTATTTTGTAAGAATGAATCGTGAATCAGTAAATACTTAATTAAGAATGCACTTAATTTGCTCTTTAGCTTTTTACCTCGACACATAAGATAAAAACCTTAGGGTTTTTTTGTTCAACGATGAATGCACTCAGTCGCATTGAGGGCTTACACATACCGGTATAACTCATCACAACCTTAGTTTAAACTCGATAATTAACATTCTAATCATCAAAACCATGAATATAACTCATCAATAATCAAATTAACCAAACTCGACCCACGCGATCAGTGATCAATGATAACCCGACACATAACGATAAAGCCTTAGTTTTTTTTTTGTTCAACGAAGATCACACTTAGTCGCATTGAGGTGCTAAGACATCATCGGTATAACTCATCACAACCTTAGTCTAAACTCGATAATTAACCAAATTCAACCCAAACGATCAATGAATTAACGATCAACTCACGAGATTGATTATTATTATCGAACCGGGTCGGATCCAATTGTTAAGTCAAGGGCAAGACAATTCACAAGAATTGAGAACATCAAAAGATAAATTAACAAAAGGGTAAGACTTAAATCAGAGTTAATTGATCCATATAATTCAAAGTTTTGATCTTTATACAAAATCGAATCAAAAACATATGCAGAGATTGATAAAGTAATGATGTTGCGATCAAAGAGAAAGAAAGGGACTTACAGAGGTCAGAGGGTAGAAGAAAGACGAAGGTAGAGTTGGGGTTTCGAAGCCGTGAATCGTGATTGATATTGTTTTACAACTTTTACACAAAGTGGCCCTCAATTCTGTTTGTCTTTTATTGGACTAAATCTCTCCTTTTATTTTTGATTTGATGAACCGATTTTCCTAACGTGTGTTCATTGAGTAAGTTAATAGCTACACGTCAGAGTAAATGTTGATGAAAATAACCCAATTTTTTTACGTTTTATTCGTACCTATTTTATTACTCCCTCCGATTCATTGGAATCGCAACATTTACTATTCAGACAAAAAATAAGGAAAGTGAATTGGTGGACCACAATAGTGATGACATGTAAGATTAAGTAATATAATAATATTAGATTGAATATTTTGGAATATAGTAATGAAAAGTTAAGGGTAGGTTAGTCATTTCATAAGAAAAATATGGCCCAAAATGGAAATGTTGCAAAGCTGATGAATTTGCCAAAAACGGAATATGTTGCAAATCCACTTAATCGGAGGGAGTATTATATATATCTCTAAGTGATAATTTTGTTTTGTACCTATTTTTATAACAGGTGTATTCTTTTATATTTATATACTAACTATTTTAAATCGCACTAACAATCTTTTAGTCATTACTAAAGAAATATCCAATTATTTAGTTATTCAAATTTCATATATACGGAGTATATTTTAGAATTAGAATAGAAAGAATAATTATTCTATTTTATTCTATTTATTATAAAAACGACTAAGCCGAAATTACTTAGTTTCCAAGATCCTGTTATAAGTTCTATCCATATACGTTCTGATCGTCAATTTAAAAAATTTTAAAATTAAAAGAAGACAGCAAAGACTGTCTCAATAAACTTAGGAAAGATTGTCTCTCAGTAGACCTACTTTTCTTCTTCCATCTCGATTCTCTGTCTTTAGCTTTACTTTCGGTACGAGAAACAAGTAAAGGAGAAGGGGACTATTAGTTGGGAATTGGTATTGTTATTACGGAGCAGATGACTCCCGCAACGTATGTCACAACGTGATTCCCGTCAGTAAATTTTCTTTTTTCGCTCTTTTCACCGTTCGTGTCCTTTAAAATCTTTTTGGATTGAAAAAAAAGGAGAGGGGAAGAAGGGAAGGGGAGGAGGAATAAAGACATTTTCGATTAAGGGTACTTAGTTTTAACTACTCGACTAAAACATTTTCAGTCATTACCTTTATGAGCAAAATTAAATACGGAGTACTTCCTAATTATAGAAACCCGAAGGAAAATTATATCCAAAGGAACACGGATCATTCACATTCACATTCACATTCCCGTTCCCTTTTTCTTTTTCTTTTTCCCTTTTCTCTTCCCTTTGTCACCTACTTCTTGCTTTCCATTTCCGTCGTATTATCCAAAATACAATTAAACGCCGACAAATTGCACAAATCGAACAACGTATACGTTTGATAACCACGTAAAATATAAGTGGACTATGAAACACATTATATTCAGTGAGTAATTCACATCCTAACGTACGTACCCGTGATTGCAATAATAATAATAATAATAACTTTTTACGAATTATTGAACTACTAGCTCGTAATATTATTATTTGTGGCTATTAAAGTATTAATATTATTATTTACAAGTTAGTAAATTTATAAAGTTTAACAAGTTCTTAACCACATAATTAAGCAACTATTTCGATTTTACGGTTTTAGCTAGTTTTTCAACTGATTTTGTTTAATAAAATTTTACTCGGTTACTCTATTTATTTATCAAAATAATGGAAATAATGCTTTCTAAAATAAAATTTATATACTAAAAAAAAAAAACTCGTGTCCTCGACTCTAGTTTTTGTCGAGTAACTTCAAGATTTATTTATCCGAATTAATATTCAAACTATGTTGATTAATTTAATTAAAAATATCGTGATGGATCGGATCCACAAAACTCATAGTGATCCGTAGAATTCTTTTGATATTTGTTGTTTAAAAAAATTATCTAAAAATAAGACAAAATATGCATTAAAAAAAAAAGTTTATCATAGGGTAAATTTTTATTTGTGACGGTCATAAACTATAAAACAAGTCAAATACATACCAAATAATTTTAAAGTTTAAAACGAATATGAACTGTTATTCAAAATCAAAATCTAGGAATAAAGCTGATAAATTTGGCAGGGAGTATAATATTTATTTGGAAATTTGGAATCGAACTTTATTCTATCTCAACTACGAGTACATAATAATTTCTCCTCCGTTGGTTTAATTAATTAAGCGAGAATACATACCTAACTTCACAAAAAGCAAACTAAAATAATTTTACACGTATCT
Organism: Agrostemma githago; assembly: GCA_958450325.1. Taxonomy (NCBI): domain Eukaryota; kingdom Viridiplantae; phylum Streptophyta; class Magnoliopsida; order Caryophyllales; family Caryophyllaceae; genus Agrostemma; species Agrostemma githago. The sequence goes on along the minus strand of OY288252.1, from coordinate 69,422,951 downwards.
TCTAATTTGTCAAATATATATACTCTTGTTAGGCTAACATCAACTCATCATATATATATATAAACCTTCGTTCATTTCTTTGCATTTTATATTTATTGTGGAGATTATTTTAATCAAAGATAAAGAAACGCATGGGACATAGAAATTACTTATCTAGCCAACAAGAAAATAAACAACTGTCGTCGATCAGATATTTAAAAAACAAATTAAGAAAATAGTCATTATTCCATTTGTCCTACACGGGAATTATAAGGACATCAACTCGTATTAACTACGGCGTGTATATCTACTTATGTAGCCCACAAAAAAATTAAACAAACGTAAACATTATTTTATTTTATTTATAAAAAAAAAAAAGCCATTATTGTTCCATTTGTCCTTCACGGAAATTATAAGGACATCCAACTTTATTTATGTACCCTTAATAGGAAGGTTTAATTAATCATCTTACTTTGTAATCCGTATTTAATAATAAAGTGTCTTTTGTAGTGACGAAGTTGGAATTTTCAGTTAGCCTCGAACAATATTAACGGAGGCAAACGAGTTAATCGAAATTGTTTGAAATTTTCAACTAAAATGTTCGACTTTTTCTTTTTCAAGGATGAATAATAAAGAGTGATCGACTCTATTAAGTATTAAGCCTTACATTAAATCTTAGTCTAATGATTAACATGAATGAGAATGATATACGGTTCCAGAATTTACATCTCTCGCTGGTCACCGCGTTTATATTGTAGTACCTCCTTTGACACACGCTATAAAAACAAAGAAAAAAAATACGAGTAGAAGAATAATTAATATTTCATTTCTTCAAACGAAAAATGAACCTAGTAAAATGTCTATGAACAAATAACCGAAATTTGTCATCATTTGAATATATATTCTCGTAAATTTTAGAAAAATTATTTTTCTAAGTCGGGTATAATAGAAATTATAGAATACGGAGTATAACTGTAACAGTTGGGCATCTATCGATCATTACCTTAAAATTTTGACTGAAATATTTCATCTAATATGATATTCCGTATCAAAGCAAAAGAACGTCACGAGTTCAAATCTCGACAGCTGTCGCCAACTCTGAACTCTCAAGTGGTATGTATTGGTAATTTGTATCAATACCAAAAATGTAGACAATGACATGGATCAAATATTCATTAATTGTGATTTAATTTGTGAGCACTTTATATGATCAAGTCATGGGTTTCTATTACTATACACTCCACATATTTGATGCTCACACTTCTATATATAAGAACCCTCCTTACTCATTATCTTATCATCTAACTCCATATCATATTTTACAACCAAAACATACTACACCTGATAAAAAAAAATATTAAAAAAAAAAAAAAAAAATCACTTTACTTGTTCAACAAGTTTCTACTAGGGTTTCACAAGTCATGGCACCACCAAATAATGTAGGAACTACTACTATGACTACTAGTCTCACATCATCCCCGACTCCATCGAGAAAACTTTACAAGCCGTCTAGGCTATCACAAGAAAACCTCAAGAGAACGATCTCGGACATAGCTTACGAGTTAAGAAAGGGGCTGAAGGACGCACGGGAGCAGCTGGAGCTGGAAGAAGCAGAGCTGCTCCCGGTTGTCTCAGAAGCAGAGGACGCTAAGTGCGAGTGTTGTGGGATGAGTGAGGACTACACACCCGAGTACATAAAGTGTGTGCGCGATAAGTTCTTGGGTAAGTGGATATGTGGGTTGTGCTCGGAAGCAGTGAAAGCTGAGAATGAGAAGAATGGAGGACGGTGTGAGGAAGCACTAGAGACTCACATGAGCGAGTGTGTGAGCTTCAATGAGCACGGGAGGGCGCACCCTGTGCAGTACCAAGCCGAGGCAATGAAGGAGATGATGATGAATGGGACTAGGGCTCGAGCCAAGTCGATGAGCCCTAGAGACAACCCCATGAGAAGGTTGAACTTGGCTACCCTTGCTCGGAGCTCAAGTTGCTTGCCCTCCATCATGAATGACCTCGCAATTAGGGACTAATTAGTCTTCCTTACCGTTTCTACGAGTGTTTTTCTCTGTTTTACCGTTGATTAAAATACTTCCTACAAGTACTGTTGTACTAATATAAAAGATAAACAGATGAATGAGACAGAAAGAGTAATGTTAACCTAAGTTTTTTGCCTTAATCATAAACAGCAACGCAGTTCGAGGTCCGTGTGTGTTCGCCTAGCTGCGACTAGCATAGATAGAGTTTTACCAAGGTTGAAGGTTCACAACTCGGAACACAAGTTGTCGATAGGATGTTAAACAAAGGACCAGTTCATAAACATAAAGCAAATGCAATGCGCGTTTTCCTCTTCATTCATCACCTTCCAAGCCACTGCTCTTTCATACGATATTGGACGACCCATGCTCGATATGCATATCCCGCTTTGAAGACATGCAAACCCCTGAAAATTACCGTCTTAACATATTAGACCTTAACCCATCAACTCATATTTACTTCAGTAAATAACACGAGTAAATATTTGTGTAAGACGGTCTCATATCAGAATTTACAGACCTGTTGTAGAATCTGTGGAAATTCGGAGCAGAGAGCTTTTCGACCATTGTCGTCCAGAATCTTCTCTAGGGCTATGTCTTGTAAGGCGACCAAGGTTGTTTCGAGCATGTCAAGACCTGCCTGATTTCCGAAGGTAAAAACTGGCAGAGTCTGGAAAAGGTAAAAACACCGTTTAGGCAATGATATAATAACAACAACCAAACGATAAATAATTCAGGAATTCACCCGAAGTACAAAAGAAGAAAGATAGACGTAGAAATAATTACCTTCAAGTTACAACACAGAATAGCATCGGAGTGATGCCAAAGACTCTTGAGAAGAGCGTCACTGCCCTCACCACCCGATTTAAGTAGATCCACGCCTAAAAAGCATCTGTTACATGAAAGACAAACCCGCTCAGGTATACAATAACGTGAGGAAATAAAAAAAATGAAAAAAAAAAAAAAAAACAGACCTGTAACTCTGGCAAATCCAACGAGCTAAGGTGTGTGCTTCGGGATTGCCGACAGATGACCTAAGTCCAGCTTGAGAACCCATATGAGGAGAGAGTGCCAAAGCCACCCTCTGAACGGAAGATATGATGCTACGGACATACTGTCGAGCCATAGAGGCCACGTTGTCTTGTAGATGAGACTCGAATGCAAATTGGAAGGCTATAGTCATCACAGATCTCATGTTACCTCCTCCACCGGAATGATCTGCTGACGATTTGTTTCCAGGTGCACCACCGACTTCAAGAGCTGAAGCAAGGTCCAAGGTGCGATTTGGGCTCGAGGCCTCCTGATATAATTGAAATAGATCAAAAATCAACAAAACATGAATCCTCGTATAATTCGGCCTCGTGATAATAATATCATAAACTAACCAATATGAGAATAACAAGAATCGGTTATTTGGGAAAGGTATAAAAGGAAAACCTTGGTAGAATCAAGGGGGATGATGCGGAAACCAGAGGGCAGAAGAGGAGCATCATCAGCAAACGATGCATCTATAGGTGCAAATATAAGCTCTGCACACGTGCCAACAGCATTCTCATCCATTCCACTACATAACTGAAAGAGAAACGACATGTCAAATTTATAATATGGTGATTGATGAACGGCATAGATGACATGCATCGTGAAACATCAAATATAGTAATAACTGCTTCTTTGGCGCTAAAAAGAGAGATCGGTGCAGAAAACCATGCTTACTTGTAACAAAAACATGTCTCGTGGCATCATAGCATCTTCAGGACAACTGACCAGACCTTCCATCTTAATGACCTCCAACAGCTAATGGTAAAGGAAGGTATTAATATACGAAGGTAAAATACTGAAATTTTTAATAGATGAAACAATTTATTTATTCTTTGACAATTTTACCTCTTCGTGTTCAATGGTATGAGCCAATGGCAGTATGACTTGATTACCGAAACCTCCAGCTCGGATTCCAGGAAGGCTACAAGGACTAATTTTCGCAGCTGCAGCTAAGTAACCATCGATATTGTTGTCAGCCCATTCTGATCGGTGTTCCCTTAAGAATCTAAGAAGTACTGCTGGCGGAACATTCTGGAAATTTGAGAGTATTTTAGTGCCAAGATCTTAACAAAACATAGAAACAAAATACAGAACGAAATAAAAACTACAGTTTTCCGACAAAGCAAAATGACCTGTAGAAGCATAGATGCTTTAGCGCACAAAATGGTATTGCTCACGGCTGGAAAACCATTAGCATAGGTAAGGTTCAGGGACATCAGTTTGTCAGGTGACGAGTTCACAAGAACAGTTACATCATCAATGCCATCGTTTCCAATCATCGACCACCCTTCATCAGTAAACCCGTTGAGCGCCTCATTGAAACCTCTGGTAAAATCAATTATCACGTCGAGGTATTAAGACACTAATCAAAGAAAATTAGAAACGTGATAGCAATCAAAACCAAGTTATATTCTCACCTACTCAACCTCTGGCTGAGAACCCTCAGCGCTGCAGGTCGCCTGCCCCAGTTGGACACGGTAGGTTGGGAGTATTCTTGAGCAATCTGTCTCAATTGACGCAGTGCCTAAAGTCCAGAGAGAACAATGTCAAGGGAACATTAAATTGCTTAGCTTCTGCAATTGTTTTTAAGTTTCAACAAACGTAATGAACCAATTAGAGCAAATCTTACCGCCATTGTTGTTTTCTGGGCTACTACAGTTGATGATTCATACAAAGGGCGCAAAACTTCTGGCACGCTCCACGGCTGTTTCATAAATGGATGAGGTATAACCCGTTAGTAAATGAAAGAGTTAGCCAGCAGCATCAATAAGAACGAGGGAAGTGTAAATTTTCTACCTCAAGGTCCATATGGTCGACAATGTGGATTATTGAGCCACTCCCTTCACAAGGTCTTATAAGATAGCCACTTGGCAGCATCTCAGCTCTAACAAAGTTCTGCACGGCAGGCATGCTTGGACCATTCTGAGTATTGTTGAGCGATCGTTCACAGACCTATACATGAAAATACGGTATGAGTGATGCATTGATTAGGTCAAGTCGTAAGAATCAAAAGAAAATTTACTGTGAGAGAACACCTACCACCAGACTACCATCTTCCATGACAGAGGTATACCGAAGCAACCAGAAATCACGGGCAGGTGCCAATGTTGTAGGGGCATACAGCTGAAATGCGATACATTACAATTAGGACGTTAATCTTGCACAGCATGAGTACGAAATAGCAATTATTTAGACAGTCAAATGAGCAACGGATGAAGCTGACCTGCATGTAAAGCAGCTCGATGGTTCCACCATTTGCAGTGGGCAGCACGTTAAGCACATCCACAGCTCGGCAGTCGCGGAACCACGACGGCCTATCCTTGAGGATTTCTGCTACCTGTACCATAAAAATTGTAGGCCATTTCAGTTTCGAAAGTAACATCAAAACATGGAACAATTGTATTATCTCTTAAACCAACAAAAACTAGCACATACCCGTGTAGGTTCAAGACCCACAAGGCCGCAGGCTCGTGCTGCCACTCCAGTGCAACCATAAGAAATAGCAACGATTCCAATGGAATCCGGACCAGGCTATACCAACCAACAACACACAAATTAGCCATGATTCCACCAAATACTTGAACGATAATTTCGCTGAAACAAACAAGCTACACCACAACCGAGTTTCATAACAGCATATTTTTATTCCCTACTCGATAACTTCATTAATAGCCTAATGGGTTGGTCTCCAATGTAGACCGTCTCATATTAGTGCATACATAACCTTTCCGCAAGCAAGTTACGAACTTTACTAAACTTTGGATAGCATCACTGAAAAGAAATGAACTTTTTAAGTATGTATGATTAATTAAGTCAATTACTAGTAACTAGCAAGTAATGGACCACAAATCAACAAGTTAAAAGTAAAAAAAAGGAATCAATCTATAAAATAATGGTAGATACATTACCTTCATTCCAGGCATTTGGACCCACTCTACAGCAGTTCCAGTAGCCTTTGAAAGAAACTCTGCTAAAGTTTCTTCTGCAATGGACAAAAGTCTGGAAAAAGGATTGCAAAAAGAAAAGCACAAAGTGATGAGGGCACACAAACACAACACAAGAAAATATATAAGTTCACAGTTAACGATGTGTTTTGGAAAATGACACAACAATCAAATTATTCCTCCTTCACTTTACCCTGCAGGACTAGCATCTCTTGGAGGGTGTTGTGGTGCCACATGCTGTTGACCACTCGTCACCACTGATTCACAGCTTGTGTCTTTACTTGCAATCCCAGCCTAAACATACATTAACAACAACGACGACGACATTAGAGCCTTAGTCTCAAAAAGATTTGGAGTCGACTAACATGAATCATCATTTGAAATCGTCGAGTCATATAAAAGGCATAATAATAGAGGTATTAGGAAGGTCGATAATAAAATACGAGTAATGATGAAAATACATAGTTTGAAACACAAAATCAAGTTGAAAGCGTTAATAATAATTTTTAAAAGGGGTTATGGCCATAAACATACATCAACATGAAGATTTTGTGTCGGCTAACATGAAACATCATCTGAAATCGTCGAGTCATATAAAAGGCATAATAATAGCGATATTAGGAAGGTCGATAATGAAATAATAATGAAAATAACATAGTTTCAAACTCAGAATAAAGTTGAAAGCATTAATAATGATTTTTAAAAGGGGTTATGGCCATAAACATACATCAACACTTTCATACTTAATTCTTTGTTCTTCGTCTATGAGGTCTATCTACTTATAAAGTTCCTACTTTTTCTTAAAACATCTCTTAATTTTCGAAAATGAAGTGAAGTGAAATGGGGTTAGTGCCAAACTAAATCTGTATTGGCTCTCATTAGTGTTGTTTTTCGATTCTTTACAAAGAAATGCAATCATGATTTTTCTAACAAGTAGAAATAGCTCATGAAATAACCAAATATATCGTGGAGTGATACAATAGTTGCTTCAAACTTGGGGGAAAAAACAATCAATTATTTTATTTTACAACATCTAAACGAAAACATTCAACTTTTACTTGGGTTGGCCGCATTTATAGTTCCTAGTTGGGTTGTTCTCTATGTTTTTTGTTTAGAAATCACTCCATAGGTAATCTATGATAAACTCGAAGTATCAACACTGCCTAATCACTTCATTATAGTGAAAAAAACTGTAAATTTGTCGTAGCATATTACGAGTAGTAATAAAAGGCTCACTTTTTGAGTTTGCTGGCGAAAGTAGCCATTCTCATACACAAGCTGGGACACTTGCTTCTGCAACCTATCATTCTCCTCCATTAAAAGCTTATTCATTGCAGTCAGCTTCCTATTAACAGCTTGCAGCCGTGATGCCTCCTTTCTCTGTTTCTCTCTACATCTGCCTCGCATTAATGCACGACATCATTATCCAACGTACAAAACATCAAGACGACATACGGAGTACATTTTATCAACTCCATCTCAAGTCATGGAATATGAAGACATGGACGACATTGCTTAATTTGGAATATGAAGTGGACTAACTAGAACTAAAATTTTAGTAAATGGAAAATTTCTAGAATTTGTTCACCCCAATACAATCTTGAAATTCAAAAATTTGGGATCGTATAGCCCACTGTAATTATTTACGGTTTCGCTTCACAATGATCTTCCTCCTATTTCACATTTTGTGATTAAAGCTTCACAATTTTGAGTAAAAATATTTTAAATATATATAAAATCAACATAGTTTGTATGAGTACATGATATGATATTGTAATACTCCACTTCTATGAGTTCTACACATTTGATATCAGAAAAAAAAAAACATAATTTCCAACCATAAAATCACAATAAATGCGACAATCTACACTTTCCGTTTCATTCATTTGTTTACTTTTATATTATTTGTAAAGAGTATTTTAATCAAATGTAAACAAATACTTGTACTACCAAGGGAAGGTGGGAGTATCTATCTATGGTCAAAGACACAAAATGTAATTGAGAAGAAAGCTAACTAAATTCCTTTGAACAGCATACATTGACATTTGACATACAATATACCAAAGAAAAGTTTCACTTTCACATGAACAATGCATCATATATAAATAACAAATCGGTTTTTCTAACGTCGTGCACACGTTAATAGCTCAATTAAAGCAAAAATAATATAATGAATCCAGAAAGTAGTAAGATTTAGGAATGTAAGGGTGAAATCTACCTTCTATTCTGAAACCAGACTTTGATCTGCTTAGGCTCAATGTTAGAGAGAATAGGACACTCCCTAATAAGCTGCTGACGACGAATCGAGCTCGGTTTAGGGCATTCATGATACACCCTCTCAAGAGCTTCAACCTGCTCAGGTGTATACCTCACATACTTTCCATTATCCATCACACCTTTACCATCCTTGCAGGACATTGCCATCATTCTAGTTTCACACAGACAATTCCACAAACACCTTCTATGCAACTCAACAACTTACCAAAAACCAGGGTAAAAATGACTTTTTTCACCTAGTTGAGGATTGTTTTCAAAAGGGTAGGGGAAAATGGAGACAGAGTTAACTATTTACTGCTAACATAACAAGAAGCAGATGTCAAACACAAGAGAACATTTGTTTTTTCACCCAATATTTTGAGATCAGAGCTCTCTTGATAAATAAATAAAGCTACTTGTTGAATAGACTAAACAAACAGTACCACCACAGTAAAAAAAAAAAACAGAAAAATTACTGCTAGCAGTAATTATATATATAAGCTAAAAGGATCTAAAAAAAACCACCATAAATGGCTAAAAATCCAACCTTTTTACTTTCACCTCCATACCCATGAACCCAATTCAACTTTCAGGTAAAAAACCAAGGGATTGAAGAGATGGGTAGTAGTAAAGTGTAAAGATCTTGCGGTTAAAACTTAAAAAGTAGAAAGTTACCACCTTTTTAAGTTTTTTTTTTTTACTACTTAATGTTGTAGACTTCCACTTTCACTTCCACCCTTGAATTTGGTAGCTTGAAATAGGGAGTTGTTAAAGGCAAGAATTAGTACAACTTTTGCAGTTAATTTTGTAGTTAGTAGCATCTTACTATATTCTGATGTTACTACTGTAGTATTTGGCTGATGCTTTAGTTTTTTTTTCAGAGTTTCATGGCATTAACCAGGTTTTTGACGTGATCGAACCAACAAAAATATAAGGGCCTGAAGCCCTGAAACACTGCATTGAATGTTGGGGAGAGAGGAATAGGGATAGAGAAAGAGAGATGAAGGGTGAAAACTGAAAAGTGTGTGTGTTTTGTGCCAAAGAGAGGGAAAATATGTGAAATTTGGAAAAAGTTACTTTACCCTCCCAAAGACCCAACCCGAGTCATACAACCCGGATAGTCCGGTGCGGATCTAACCGGGTCGGTTTTATGCCGGTCTGGTCTTTGGCTTTCCAAGAATTTGGAATGATCTCTTCGATTTGGTTAGATAGATCCACACTTAAAACTGATCATAGAGAGTCCGATATGGGTTTCATTATAAGTTACTGAACTGTATAGAGTAAATGACATGGTCTCTGGGTTTGGGTTTTTGTGCTGAACGATTTTCGAGGCTATCTGTTTTAGTCTGATTGAACAGGGAAATACGTATCGATAAGTTACAACCGTCATGTATGTTGAGCGAAGTGGTTGTTGGTTTTTGTTATGAATTTGATGAAATACGTAGTGGTAGTTTGCTTGTAACGATTTTATCGATACTTTTTACGGTTTTACCATTCCAAAGAGGGGAGAGAAGAAAGACGAAAGTGCGGCCTTCTATTTACATGAAGTAAAAGAGGTAGTCACTGAAAAACACGACGACACTAAGTATAATTCCAATGCCAGATAGTTTTCCGTACAGAATGATAAGTAACCGGTTGATTCAAAATAGAGGACAAAATGACGAATATACCCTTCTACTTTGGTGTCAAATATATTTTGACTGTCCTTACACTTGATAGTAATTGCACAAATAACCATGATACAAAAGGCTTGTACATGAAGCATGGTGCATTGGTGCCAATAATGTACGAGTTGGTCTTCCTTGTTACAGATTATCCATCGTATTGTTAAAACAGGTTCATTAATACTCAATTAGTTAGATCAAGACCCTACACGGTTTCTAGAGAATTGTATGTCAATGATTTTGTCTGCTTTTATAACAATATATGATGGATATCTCTGTCACAAACAAGAATATACGATACTGTGTGCCATATATAAGTGGAGGATGAAGGTAATTTAAGTTGAGTTGTGTTTGTGGGTGATGGTGACAAAGTGAGATGGGGGTGTTGAGGGTTTAAGAGGTGCCTCAACAACAGACAATTTTATTTTTATGATTCAAGCTTTCTTACTTCATTGGTCAATCCTGGTTTTTTCAATTTAACTTTCTCTCATTTTATCATCAACTTAGTGGTCATGTAAAGCTACAAGACCTTCTCTACCAAATCATCACTCTACTCACTTGTGACATAAATCTTAAACCATGTACCGATGCCCGGATTTGAATTATGTACCCAAGCGTATGGTATTTATAGTATGAAGTACGGAGTATGATTTAAGAAATACCCACATACGGAGTATTATTTTGATGTTAAACTTGATAATTGTGGCTATTTATTATGCTCTAGACTAAAATCTGCTAATAATGTTCAAACTGTAATTTTATATACCTTAAACATATCAAAAGAAAATTTACTCGAAAAGTTTGTCAAAAGGTCGTATAAGATCTAGGGCTCATGAGTGTTGTCTGTATCGTCAATTGGTTTTAGTAAATTAAATTGAGTTTTCTTGAGGTTGTGAAGTAATCCGTATACTTTATCTACTTTCTTTGAACATGACCAAACGGCTGACATGCATATAGTCATATACTCCCTCCACTTCTTTTATATCTTCCACATTGGGATATATTTAAAAGAAAAGTGAAAGATAATAGAGAAGTTACCCAAATAGGAAATGTGGAAGATTATAGAGAAGTGGAGGGAGTAGTAACATTTTGGGAATAAATATTTTAGCCTTCATTCAAATTGTAAAAATGTCATAAACAATCATCAATAATATCATTCTCGTAACACACGCGGATTATGTATTGCATATACCATGTTGGTACGTTTACCAATAAGATAAAATCTTTTCAAAACTTTCTGCTTTTTGTCCTTCCATACTACTCCGTTAACTAAATATCCCGTAAATGATAGGCCGATAATAATGATCAAATCCCGTTAAGATCGATCTCATCACATTCTCTCACGTGCCACGTTGTACTCGCTCATTTACACTCCCACATCCAAAATATTATAGCGAACAACTAAAAAATTTAACTGATCGACCTACCACAACGAATATAAGTCTAACTTAGAGTCTTAGACTAGTCTCTCGATCTTAACTCTAGATTAACTTAACCGATTGCATTAATTAGTAAAATTAGGAAAAATGATGATACAAGTATTGGAGTATTTCCTATAATGGTGACACAAGAAGAGGAGTAATAAGAATAAGATCAAGGTCTAGATTTACTGTTAATAAATGAAAGAGGTGGGTCTGAAAATTGATGATATTTTAGTCACCAAAAGAGCAACAAAACCATACACGTACTTTCAACACTCATCATTGTAGTTTTACCTTGGGTATGTCAACGACGAAGATGTAATAAGCTGGTCAGAATGGCAGTCTTCGTAATTAGTAAAAATACTCGGGGGTAGAATAGGGATATTGGAAAAAGGTAGTAATAGCTACTCCCTCCGTCCCAAAATGTTTGTCCCGTTTACTTTTGCACGATAACTAAGAAAATGGTGTGATGATTGAGTATATAGGCAATCATGACTACGATGTGTAAGGTGGTGTGGGTTAATTGAATGGCAAAATGGTAAATACTTTGTCTTAGTAGGGACGAAGTTGTAAAAAAAGATAGACTAAAAAGGAAAGTTGAGAAATGGGACAATCATTAAGAACCTACCCAAAAAGAAATACGAGACAATCTTAGTGGGACGGAGGGAGTATAACTAAAAAAAGGGTTTTAATTTGCGTGGAAGACAGATGACAAAATGATGATTGTTTTTTTGCATGCGTATCGGTTCTAGCTACGTTATTACGGACCCGCAGTCCGTATCCGTATTGCGTATAATATCTACTCGTAAGTAGGGTTGGTAATTTGGGTCGGACCCATCTCAGCGACTCGACCTGGCAGTGGCACGACAATACCTTACCTGGAAGGGTGAACGGGTAGCCACGAGCCGACCCAAAGTCAGGTTGTGACACCAATTTGAAGAAAAATCTCGTGCCTAGGCACAACCCGACATGACCGAAGTCAGATTCATTTTTACGAGTAGATGAAGAATATATCTAATTTTTATTTATAATAAACAATGAAAGATATTGATAATGCGAAACGCGTCTCGACAAAGGTGTAAAAGACAAATGTATACTTTGGATTTGAATAGTAAAGTATGTACTCATTTTACTCCTTCCGTCATTATCTTTTGTCCCATTTCATCCATATTTGTGAGGAGTATTTTAATGAAATTGGGCAAAATATAGAGAACGTAGACAGTAACATTTGACCCTCTTTCTCTCTCTTAATTACCGGCCAAAAACACATTTCTCTCAAGGCAAATTCTTTTTTCTCACGACAGACCAAATAATACTCAATTGGGTAAATAAACGATAAATCATTCGTTGTCAGTCCCTAATTCTGCGACCCGTTATCAATTTGTGACGGATATAACCGTTACAAGGAAGACTCCCCATTCTTTCAATACTATATTGTTTTAGGTAAATTCTTGTTTATGACGGGAATATCTATCATAAACATGTGACGGGTCAAATAATAGTATCTATTTGGATATATCCGTCACAAGAAAGACTTACCCATTGTTTTAAATTTACCATGGTGGGTAATTAATAGTGTAATCCGAGATAGATTTACTTGAACAAAAGGGGTAATTAAGTAGATACAGTAAAAAAAGTAAAAGGGCAGGGTTTGTCAATTGTCATAATCAAAGCTGGTAACTAGTGAGTGTACAGTGTACCCGTATCTACTATCTTGTGCGCAGAAGGTCAGATATATATAGATAGAATTAATTAAAATTGCAGCGCAGAAAGAAGTAAGTTCACACATAAAGTTGAGATATGACGAGACGTATATAGACTGTGCTGTATGACATACCAGTACAGTACAGTACAGTACATTTGTTAATAAGACAGTTGATCTATCTATCTATCTATCTTACTGTATTGAATTAAATTAAAGTATGTAGACCGAGGTGAGCTGAGGTGAGGTGGTTATTACTGGACGACTACTACTGTACTGCTGTTATTACGGTATTATGATGCGAATTTACCAACTGATTTGATTTGATATGATGCTGAAGGTGTTTAGGTGTTATGCACTTCTGTATCTGCAAGACATGGCAACGGGTCCAAGATCCGGCTCACATCCGGCGGGTCGGACCCAAATAGGTCGGGTTTGGAAATTTTGAACCCGGTCGGGTCTGGATCCGGGTCTAGATCCTAGTGGATCCGATCCAGACCCGCCCCATTGTCATCCCTAGTTAATACAGGTCAAATATTACACAACTAGGAAGAAAAAGTTAAAAATCTTTGCCTACACCATAGATAGATGGGTCTGTCTTATCCTGAATATTTGACTCGTTACAAACAAAAATTTGTCCAAAAATGTGTACACTATGTAACCTTCTCGTTGGACTTTGGAGTTTGGACCATGGCTTGTCTTCGGTTTCACGAATTATGACTTTCAGAAATATTTGTTATATTGTCATATGATAACTCTAATGTTACATTAATTAAAATGTATTGACCTCGATATTGTTGAGACAGATGAGCGGAACGATACAAGAATAAAAATATACTCGTATTTATAGTGATTTAAAAAAAAAAATGGAAAAAGAATCCCTATTATGTTGGGCATATATAAAAGGAAAGAGATGATGAGAATTGTGAGGAAAATGAGGAACCATGAACAGTGTAAGAGTAAAATTAGTTGGCCTCTCACCTCCTCCGTACACTATAAATATTGTGAGACATGTTATTACGAATAAATATGAGGTATTACCATATTTATATTGTAAAATTGTTTTACACAAGACTTGGTAGTCGTGCTAGGTGATGGGTCGGGAACAACCTAACCAACACGCTGAGATGCTTGCTCTAGTCAAGCCCACGTCAGTTATGAGTAGAGTAAAAAAAAGTAAATTCTTATTTGTGATGAGAATATCCATCACAAACTGATGAAAAATACCGTATATTATTAGATCTATTATCAATTTGTAACGGATATATGCATACGTTACAACTTGGTACCATGCTTGTTTCACCTCTCTTATGGGCGGGCCATGGCCCATGCTGCATGCTAGTACTCGTACTATTAACAAATTTAACGATTGAAGAGTATAGTACGAGTAGTAGGAGGAGTACTCAATTTGAAAATGTACGTATGGTTTTAGGCATTGCATCAGTGTCGTCGTATCCCGCGGCTCATCAAGAATTTCAAGGTCATACAATTAATCATTACATGATGACATATTTCACATAAAAAACATGACATGAAACATGATGTGATGAGTATAAATATAATAAACCTAACAAATTTATATATGGTGACAAATTTGAACTCCAAATCTATACACCTGTAGTTTTTGTTTGTCCATCCTGCTGGACTAGCTTAGATTTAGGTCACCCGTCACAGGCCGACCATGGTTACCCCCTGCTGCTGACCCATCCCCATGAGCCTACCATCTTATCACACTTACAATCATACATCTATCGAATCTCGTCAATATTTTCATTTCACAAGACGAAAATGTTCTACTCTAAAACCAATTGGCAATACAGAGAAACCCTTTGACTTATAAAATAGAATACTTTTCCTCCTTCTATCGATGCGGTGCGGTACTCACATGTGACTATATGAGTTTAGGATCCAATTCTCAACAAGTATCGTAGAGGAAATATGTAACATCAAGGTTGTATCGGATATGAATCCTCTGACTACCTAATGAGTATGAGTCGGGTTTGAAAATATTAGATCACTACTCATTATGTCATCTTGAGTCTCAAAACGATATTTATTCAGGCGTCAGAAGTATATAGAACTATGGAAAAGTGGTGGGGACGAAGGAAATGTAAATGGTGGGGGCACAAATTCTTGTTCGTGACAGAGGTATCCGTTATAACAGGTCAAATACGACTCATTTACATAGAAAAAAAAAAAAAAAAACAAAGAAAATACAGAATAATGTGTTATCTTTTCTACATAAATGAATAGTATTTGATCCGTTATAACAAAATGACGGATACCTCCGTAACAAGAGAGACTATCTGGTGGTGGGGGTGGGGATGGGGAGAGAAGGAGACGACAAAGCATGAGGCGACAAGGGATGAGTATATGTGTAATCCAGTGGGGCCCCCATTTTCCTTGACTTTTGGAAGACCGAGTGGGTCCCAATCATTAAAACCAGGCACTGTTCATTTTTTACTATTTTAGCAACATTGCTTTTACTTTCAGTCTCCTTTAAATGGGCTTCTTTTTTTTTGGGTACGAAGTACACTGTTTGGACCATTTGGGCTACTTATTTCTACGGCCTTTTGATATGGTTATGGACCATTTTTTTACATGTTTGGACTAAAGTACTAAACTACACTTACGAACCTAATAATTTCGCTCATAAAGAGTTGTAGCAACTCTTTCCAACGGTCTTTTTACGGTAAGACGAGTCCGGTAAGTTTAGAATGAACCTCTTACGGTTGAACTAAATTAAACTAAATTGAGCTTAAGTATTGAGGCAAAATGAACTTTCTACGGCTGAACTAAGTTGAAAAGAACCTGACCTAAGGTCCTGTTCTTTTGAACTGAAATAGGCCGAACTAAACTGAACGATGGTTCTATGAGTTCTCAACATATCTTTCTCGATTTTCTATTCTAAAACGACGAGTCTTGCTTATGATGGTTACAAGCTTCTGACATCCTATAAACATGGGCCTTTTGTTTTGTGTGACTTCTCGTATATGATTTCCTGGCTACTTGGTGTTACTCTTAGAGCAAGTCCAATAGCAAGCTACGAGTGCTTGTAGTTTGCGTTGCCATATCGATTTCTTTAGCTACTTCATTTTCCAGCTACATACTGTTTCAATAGTGGATTGTAATATGTTGTAGCTTGCTTGGTCCCACATTATTATTTTTAACCAATGAAAAAATCTCTTTTTATTTTTTTGGATGCAAGCCATTGTAGCTTTGTAGAGCTACAATGCTTGTAAGCTACAATGATAATATTCATGTCCAATAGTGAGCTTGTAGTTTGAAATTTTTTCTAAATTGCAAGCAAGTTCTTTTTACTCACTATTGGACTTGCTCTTAGGCTCAGTATGTTAACCTGCCCATGTTACTAGTTACTCCCCAACTTCTACCATATGCTCAATGCTCTTGCCTCTTATGTAGTTAGCTCGAAATCTGAAAAACTACTTGAAAATTAGGAGGTTGATCGTTAACTGAAATTATTAAAAATGTTTGACAAAATAACTGACAAACTAGTTGATACCAGCATCTAATAAAATGACATACATGCAGATAAACAAAGTTTTATTTTGTTAATGTGAATACTCGAAATACCCTACACAATAAATCGAAAATATAAATAGTAAGTCTCTTGTGAGACCGTCTTACGGTAAGTTAGTGTGAGACTTACTAATAGAAATAAAATAGTAATAATAAAAGTAACTACTTTGCATGTGAGAGGTCTCACGATAAATTTATCATGAGACCGTCTCATACAAGAATTAGTGAAATATAAATCCGTGTTTCAAAATTCTTTTACCTAGAAATATACTCGAACTAAAGAATGGATCTTTGATCGTAAATGACAAAACACAAAGAAGTCAACAAAAATACCAAAGTAGAATGAAAACAAAGCAGTCAAAAATGAATTCACCCCCCCACGTTCATTTCCAAAAAACAGTCAAAATCCCGATAAATGCAATTAACTCAATTAAACACATTAATAACTTCTCCACACGTCCCTTAATATCCTCTACACCTTCAATTTTGTAACCGTTGAGCCGTACGTCTCAACGTTAACCTTTTTTACCCTAATTTTTTCACCACACTATAAATATTACTGCCCCCGTACCCTCCAAACCACATCAAATCCTCTAATATTCTCATAACTCATAAACCCTTTCCTTCAAAATTCGTAAAAACAAGAATTTTATCGACACTTCGACTTATATCTCATCATGGGTTTCGGTAACATGAGTTTTTTTACGGTTGTTGTCGTTGTCGTGACGTTGATGGTGAACGTTGAACATGGTGTGATGGGGTTCAAGGAAGTTAAGGTTGGTGGAGTTCATGGATGGCGTGTTCCTGAAGGAAACGGTACTGATTTTTATACTAAGTGGGCTGCTTCTAAGAGATTCCATGTTGGTGATTCACTACGTAAGTAACAGTACTACTACATTAATTCTTTATTTTGCCCTAATTTTTTTGTTTTTTTTTGGTTAATTTGTTCTTAATTTTATTTCTTGCCCTAATTCTTAGTCGAAAGTTTTTACTAACCCTAGTTTTTTTTTACCTAATTACTGTCTTCAATGTTAAAAAAATTAGTCACTTTTCAAACTTTAGTAATTGGTTATTGGTTTACTCTATGGATTTTTTTCAGCTTATTGTGATTTAAGCACGTGACTATGGTTCGTAGTATTCTGTCTTAACAACTAGATAGACTATTATATTTGATACTAACTTTTACGTCTTATAACAGAATTTGTGGAGAATTATGAAAAAAAATGAACGATTTTTTCTAATGTGTACCTGTTATATATGCACATTAATATTATCTCGAAAGCTTGAAAGATTAACTCATGTTTACCATGTTAATTATATAACATCTAAAAATTTGAGTAACGATTTTTTTGATGTGCCCATTATATTAACTAGGGTTCTTATCACATTAATATTATCATGATATGACTGAATCGTGTGACTGTTTTTTTAATTAACTTATTAACATGCGCTCGCTTTCCTATATCTGGAACTATAGGGTTAATTTAGATGAGTTGGTTGATGCTAATTTTGTTTTGTGCAGTATTTGAGTACAAAAACGACACAGTATTGGCAGTAGACAAGTACGGGTACTACCACTGCGACGCGAGCAAAGCATCCTTAACCTTCAACGACGGTAATACCACCATCAAGCTAGACCACCCTGGTGCAACCTACTTCATCAGTGCCACACCGGACCATTGTCGGTTCGGTCAGCGTCTTGAAGTCGATGTCATGTCTCCACACCCGTCTCCTATTGCAACTCCACCTACTGATGCTAATGTACCGGTCCAGTCTCCGAGTCTGGCTCCTGGAGTGAACCCGAAGCATTCAGGGGTTGGAATTGTTCGAGGCTCGTCTGTTTTTGGTGTTGTTGTTGTTGTTGTCGCTTTGTCGTCTTTGTTATTAGCTTGATTTGCTACATTGTTGTTATTTCGTTTTGTTGGTTTTATTTACTCTATATTAGTTGAGGTAACGTAGTTTTAGTAGACATTGTGGGTTTCATCCCCATTTATGTTTGTGGATCTTTGTTTTGGAATTGGAGGAATGGTATTGGTAAGTTCGATACTTGATTTTCAAATTTGTCTTTAGCTTTGGATATGCCTGTGTAATGTTGTCTATTTTAGTTACGACTTTCCTAACCCTTGATCTACCTTTTGTGGTAGTGGATGATTAACCTTCCAAACCATTGAGGCATTGATAAAAGAAACGTCCATCATAAACCGTGACAAATTTGTAAATCATTCATCCAGTATGTGACATGTGCAAATTATGCCAATATGCATCGTGAAGGGAATGCGCGTGCAGATTGGTTAGCTAATCTAGTAGTAGTTGAGTATGGAGGGTCGTTTCCTGGGTCAATTAGGGCAATAACAATGGTGAATTTTAAGGCCTTTCATAGCATATAAGGAGCTCCTTAACTATTGTGATAAAAAATAAGGAGTTCCTTATATGAAACTGGTTTCTAAAGTAAGAAACCGGTTTCATACATTAAAAAGAGAGAAAACAAGGTACCCGCAATGAATATATGAAACTTTTACCATTGAGAAAGAATAAAAAGTTCCTTGTATGATTATATATGCTTTGGTGGCAATTGGATTATTATGTGTATGAAACTCCATTGCTATTGCCCTTAATCCCGATATCTACGTGGTAGTTTGTTTTATGTATTTCTTCTTGTTTGTCAAGGGTTGATGTTGCTTCTCTTTTATCGGGACTTTTTTTTGCACGTTTTATATTAGTGATGTTTTCCGCTTTACATCAGCAAACATTGTAAAAAATTGATATTTTTAATGAATCGAACAAAATTCTACGTAACTATATTCTCAGTTATAGATTGTGGATTTCGATGTTACTAACAAAACCGAGTTACGGAGTAGTCGTTAAACCTTATCCATCGCTTCTTTCATTCTTCTACTTCTTCTTCTTCTTCCCTCTATTTTATCTCCACACTCAGTCCCTCATTTTCCCCCAATTTTACCAGGTAACTAACATCCTTTCTCCTTCTTCTCCTGCTTGCTGCTTCAATCTATTATGCTTCGTATATCTTGGAACTTTAATCAATCTTTTTGTAAAAATTATCATTCGTTGGATTATTATGCTATATATTTTGCTGCCATTGAAAGTTCAATCTTTTGCGAATTGCAATTGGGTTTTCCAAAATTTTATCTCAGATTGTTGGGTTTTTAAAACAATTGAATTTCATGGTCTTTATGCTTGAACCCATTTCAATTCGACGTCGTTGTGACTAACAATTTGGTGAACTTAGTTTTTACCCAAATCGTAGGCTATAGGGTTTAGGGTACAACTGTTGTACCGTGCGACCCACCTCAAAATTAACAATTTACGGTAAAAGGTGACAACTTTGGGTTAGTTGGAGACCATATAAGTTAGATTATAGGACGTGGTTACTAACTAACCTGAAATGATCGATTTTTTTTGTGTGAATTGCAAATTTTTACAACTGTCGCAGGATAATTACTGTTTTGGAATGAACTTAATTAATGTGTTCACTTGAACAAAGATTCCCAATAATTAGGGAAGTTCAAACTGAATGGTATAGATTCAGTAACGTGGTTGGTTAGGGTGTACGATGACAGTCATTTGGAAACCGTCTCTTTGTAGGAGATCTTCAATTGTTGTTGTGGTTATGAATTTGAAGGTGGGTTTGTTTTTTGAATGTATGATCAGTGTTGAAAAATAAATAAATGGCATCAAGTTATGTGACCATGTCAGCAATTGGGTCTTTGATATCGGGAACCCACTCGATTGATAAGAAACTTCTGAGCTCGTCACACAAATTGTCTTCGTTGGACTGCATATCTAGTACCACCTTGAGAGCTAGTTCGTGTAATGTCGTACTTGGGGGGAGAAGGTCTTCCTTCAGAATCCAGGCTGCCACAAAACGGTTGCATTTCAACAAGAACGGTGCTGCTATTAGAAAATTACAGGTTAGGGTTTTGGATTGGATTGTTTGTTGAGATGATTCAGGAAATCTTTTGATGTCGGATTCTAATATATATATATCGCTCGATGTTGAACTTCAGGCGGGTGTGAATAAGCTTGCGGATTTGGTGGGTGTTACACTCGGCCCTAAGGGAAGAAATGTGGTTTTAGAGAGCAAGTATGGTTCTCCCAAAATTGTTAATGACGGTGTGACTGTGGCCAAGGAGGTATGGAATTGAACTTTTGAAATTATGAACTATTCTGACACTTTCATCGCTTCTTCAAGTAGAGAGTTATGAACTCGGAAAAATATGTTTTTGACAATGTTGACGTAATGGTTTTATTTATAGGTCGAACTGGAAGATCCTGTTGAAAATATTGGAGCTAGGCTCGTCAGGCAAGCTGCTTCCAAAACCAATGATTTAGCAGGAGACGGAACTACTACATCAGTAGTCTTAGCCCAAGGGTTGATCGCTGAAGGCGTAAAGGTGTGATTGTTGACATTATTCAGATTGTCATCGCTTTTAAAGTGTAATGCTTATTGTTATTAGATTTATCCTCCCTAACCGAGTGTGTTATGCATTCAGATTGTATTAGCGGGGGCAAATCCTATTCAGGTGGCCAAGGGGATCGAAAACACTGTCAAGAGCTTAGTGCTTGAATTGAAATTAATGTCGAAAGAGGTATGCTTCTTCACTCGCTCAAACCCGATGTTTGAAATGGTGGCATTAGCGAGCCGTAGGAGATGATGTATACTGACTTGATGATATGTAGGTGGAAGACAAAGAGCTTGCAGATGTGGCTGCAGTTAGTGCAGGAAACAACTACGAGATAGGAAATATGATTGCTGACGCCATGAGCAAAGTGGGTCGCAAGGGTGTCGTAACTCTTGAAGAAGGGTCAGGTGCTTCAGACAGTTTGTATGTTGTAGAAGGTATGCAGTTTGATCGCGGCTACATCTCTCCGTACTTTGTCACCGACAGTGAGAAAATGGTCGCTGAATACGAAAACTGTAAGGTAAAAAATGTCTTCATCCGTCCTTCATTAATTTGTCATATGCTTACCGTCAGATCCTAAGTACCTCTCGTTCTTTCCTTTTCAGTTGCTTCTGGTTGATCAGAAAATCACGAATGCAAGGGATCTTGTTAATGTCCTGGAAGATGCAATTAAGAACAATCACGCTATTTTGATAATGGCAGAAGATATTGAGCAGGAACCTCTCGCTACCCTAGTCGTAAACAAGCTCAGGGGTTCACTTAAAATTGCTGCTATGAAACAACCAGGATTTGGAGACCGAAAGCACCAGTACATTGATGATATCGCTGTCCTCACTGGAGGTTGCCTTATTCACCCGAATCTGTCTCAAGCTGTCGATTACTACATACCCTTTTGGAATTAACCTGTTTTTTTTTTAAACAGGGACTGTGATTAGAGATGAGGTTGGTTTGTCATTGGATAAAGTCGGTTCAGAGGTTTTGGGGCATGCATCTAGAATCGTGCTTGCCAAAGAGACGGCTACTATTGTCGGTGATGGCACCACACAAGAAGCCGTTCTTCAGAGAATCGCCCAAATTAAGAAGCAACTTGAGGTCAGATTCTGATGTATAACGGACCCACAAATCTTATAGTAGAAATAAAGATTCGATCTTTGATCTTCTTAAAGTTAAAAGTAATGATTTTTTTTTTTGTGTTTCAAGTAGATGATTCATACACAACCTCGAATTTATAGTGAAATAAGCTTCAAACTAACTAAAGCTGTTGGATTCAGGATGCTGACACAGACTATGAAAAAAATAAACTAAATGAAAGAATTGCGAAATTAACCAGTGGAGTTGCTGTCATCCAGGTATATTATTACTTTACGAACCTTGAATTTTCACATTCTTTCTTTTCCGAGAACTGTTAATCACTTATTAAAGAGCTTATTACTATATCTTTGTGATTTATCACGTGAAAGGTTGGAGCACGGACAGAAACTGAGCTAAAAGAGAGGAAGCTGAGGGTGGAAGACGCTCTAAATGCAACCAAGGTATCCATCTTCTTAACATCATTACACGAATTATTTATACTTTTATGAGACAGTCAATCTCAATTACCAAAAAAAATGAGGAATGCGCTAATACCGACTCTTTACAGGCAGCAGTAGAAGAAGGTATTGTCGTGGGTGGAGGGTGCACGTTATTGCGCCTTTCGTCTAAGGTGGACGCCATCAAAGCTACTCTTGAAAATGACGAACAAAAGGTTGTCCTATGAATTATTACGAGTCACTAATCCGAAGATCTAGCTTAGACTGTACTGATGTTAGCGACTATTACTGAATGGCAGCTAGGAGCGGATATTGTCAGAAGAGCGCTTATGTATCCTCTGGACCTGATCGCCAAGAATGCAGGAGTTAACGGTGCTGTTGTAACTGATAAGGTACAAATACATGAAATTATTGCTTATGTTATCGATCTCAATGTGAGTTTGTAAATACATTTGTTGTGAAGTGAATGATGCAATTTCACTCAGGTCCTCTCTAATGACAATCCGAGCTTCGGGTACAACGCCGCAACTGGAAAATACGAGGATCTCATGGCTGCCGGCATCATTGATCCCACAAAGGTTTGAAATTTAGACCGATTTTCTTTGTTGAGTGGTTGCATGACTTGCATCAGGCATTATTGTGGCTTTATATTGATAAAACACGGTCTGATTTTGTTAACGAAAGGTGGTAAGATGTTGCTTAGAGAATGCAGCTTCGGTAGCAAAGACATTCCTAACATCAGACGCAGTGGTGACTGAGATTCCGGAGCCCGAGCCTATGCCTATGGCAAACCCAATGGACAACTCAGGTGCCGCGCCTTCCCTTTTTTTTTTTTTTTTTTTTTTTTTTTTTTTGCAAAATAGCTTACTTTTATTCATCCAAATAGGGAACAAAAGTAACGATCTTGCGTACTTTGAAGGAGACTCACGGCTACTATGAAGGAGTTTAATGCATACATGATGTTTCCTCATTACCATGTTGGTTTTCATTGACCGATTTTTTCTTTCGAATTTCAGGTTATAGATGATGAGGAACAGAGGGATGAAGCTCGGCATCTTGCGTGAAGACTCAAGAGGGATTAACACCTTCTCCGATGTTCCTTATGCTATAAGGTAGAACATCCACAGGCTATTTTTCCTAGAATTGTATCGAAATTTTGTAACATCACCTAATCCTCATAATAAACATTTTTGGCTCTCTAATCTGTTTGTGCTCATGTTTATTCTGTTGAACGAAGCGTGCACTTTATCTTGGTCACATTTCACGGTTATGACTTATGAACGTCTATATCTTGTCATCTCGACTTGTATGACCCAAAACGATTTGACTCGAAAAGTGAGTTTGTAATGGAGTGAGGTTGAAGGAGGCTCTTAATCATGATTAGTGAGTTTGTTTACCTAATATTCTCCCTCTTTGTAGTCAACCCTTGATGTATACATGCCCTACACGTATAGGATGGATTTGGTCAAAACTCAAAACAACATCACCTTCATTTTGTTGCTTTGTCTTTTGTGTTTTGATTTGAATTCCTTAGGTCAACTCCATTCATTTAGAGTAAACTCCCTAACCATTAATACAACTCTCTTCCTATTTAGAATCGTCTTTTTAGGATCGCAGATTGTAGGGTAAGACGGTTTTATATATGAGATGGTTCAGTATTATAAAAAGACTTTTCATTTATTGTGGATGGATAAGTGAATATTTTATACAAATGGATTGTTTCACAATGTGAGATCGTCTTTCTTAACCAACTACTACTACTCTTTCTGTCTGATCATTTATTCTCAAGCCAAGATAACGTCACCAGAGAAACTTCTTACATTTTTAAACTCTTTCTTTTGTTAATACTTAGACAGTTAGGCATCTGGATTGATTTATCTCATACTCTCATCGTAAGTTTATAACAGATATATTCGACTCTTAACAATATGATATGAATGGGATTGGTGGTGGTAAACATGCAGTAATCCTGTTGCTTAGTTTAGAACAGAAATCGAAAAAAGGGGAGAATTGTTCGATCTGTTACATTTAATGACTTGCTTATCCATTTTGCTCCTCTACTCCTTAAACGTGTCCATCACCTTTATGTGTTTCACTACTACACTACCCCCATTATTATTTTAATCTCCAATTAATCACTTACTAAATTAATCACTAACTCATTAAAATATTTTCATTTCTTTGAAAATATTATCAATATTCTGATTTGACTTATTATCAATATTTTCAAGTTGAGGTAAATTTGTGTCATTATCGAAAGATTTAATATTTTAATTCATCAATCGATCTGTTTGATAAATAATACTCTGTAGATAATATATTAAGAGTCTTAACATGATGACATTATTATTGAGATTTGAGTATTTCGTGTCTTTAGTTGACATTTACACATAAATAGAAGTATGGAACTACGAACTAATTTATGTCAAACTCATCTGATATTCCTATTAGACAAAAATTGTGGAAAGATCATTCATTTATAACGCATTTTCTCATTCATCCTACGCTCTCCATATGACCAGAGTTCATTACAGACAAAACGACGCATTTGAACTCACTATTCCTTTCGTAAGTACGATTGATCAGTATATCTTCTAAAATCTACAAAGGTTACCGTCTCCAAACCTTCGAAAACCAACTAACAACTATGACTAACTCATGTTTTTAGTTGACATTTACGAAGAAATAGAACTACGAACTAGTTAAGTCGGTTATTACCAAACTCGTACGATCGTCCTATTAACTATCAAACCTACCGATAAAATCACTCATTTATAACCAATATTCTCATCCTACACGCCATTCACAACTTGTTAATTACGTTTCTTTCTCAAGTAGGATTGATCAGTATATCTTCTAAAATCTATAAACATTTCAGTTTCCAAACCTTCGAAAACCAGCTAACGATTACTAAGTCCTAAGTCACATCCAATCCAAACCCGCATTTGACCACCTCTACTGATACCAGAGTCGGGAT
Source organism: Agrostemma githago (assembly GCA_958450325.1). Classification (NCBI taxonomy): domain Eukaryota; kingdom Viridiplantae; phylum Streptophyta; class Magnoliopsida; order Caryophyllales; family Caryophyllaceae; genus Agrostemma; species Agrostemma githago. Next base: position 69,397,449 of record OY288252.1, on the reverse strand, counting down.
TTATATATGTCATTGTCAAGGAACAAAACCTAGATGGCTTTAGGTAAGACTTGAAAAAAATTAGTTGAGACTAAAAGGAGAAGAAGAAGGTGGTGTAGTTGATGTGTGAGTTGAGTTCCAAATTTGTATAAACGTGCACCCCTCTTCACCCATTTTTATGAGAAAAAATTAGGGTACCTACCTTTAACTCCCCCTCCCCCTTCTCCCTTTTCTCTTTAACCAAGTTTCCCAAATTTCTCTTCACATTTCTTTAAAAAAAAAATGCAAAGTATAACGGGTAGTAGTAGTAGTAGTGTTAGTGTGAGTATTACATGGGTAAACGAAGCATATCGTCCTTTACCATATTTGTACTTGACTTTATCTTGTGCTTGGTTCATTTCTTCTCTTTTTTGGGCTTCCCTCACATGGCGCAACCGCCATTTTCAGGTGCCCTTCTCTTCTCATTTTTCAACTATCGTATTAGTTAGTCTTGTGTGAAACCGTTAAAATGCGTGAGTAATTGATCAAAGTTTAGAACTTTACGGTAATACGACCAATTTGAAGGTTTATAATGGTTTGATTTATCATATAGAGTATTAGTTAGTCTTGTGTGAAACCGTTAAATGCGTAATTAATTGATCAAAGTTTAGAATTTGGGCCGACCCGATACGTAAAGATTGGAACTTTGTGGTAGTACGACCGTTTTGAAGGTTTATAATGGTTTAGTTTCATGATTTGGACTGACCCAAGTTCATTTTTTTGGTATTTGATCAATTTTGGAAGTCAAAAGATTGAAACTTTGTGGTAATTCAAGCAATTTGGAGGTTTATATGGTTTAATTTCATGATTTTGACTGACCCGAGTCCATATTTTTGGTATTTGATCAATTTAGAAAGTCACAATTTGTTTATGGAGACGGTTTTTGTAACGTGTGCCTCACTAGGTTCAATTTTGAAAACAACCCAGAAACTGAAAAATTGAGACTTTGAAGATCATGAAATTAATTGTTTTTCTTTCAATTGAAATTATTTTATATGGAGGGTTTTGATTTGATTTGACTTTACCCCTTTTTCTTGGGTTTTAGTGGTTGTACTTCAATTTAAGTTATTTGACTTATTTCCAATGGAACAGTGGTTTAATGAATTACACAAATTCTTGTTTCTGACACGCATATCCGTCATTACCCATATGAGAAGATACAGATGATTTTTTTGATATTCGCTCGACAAAAAAATTTGTCTTACTACACGAGTATATCCGTCACAGGGGAGAGTTACTGAATGAATTAAGCGAGGAGAATAACTGAAACAGAAAGTCATGTTATTTTGATTTTTGGTGATTTTGGGTGAAGTAGTTGAAACCGATTTCATTCATGTGAAATGGGTTGTTTTTATGGGTGATTTTAATTTTGATTTTATTTTAATTTTATTGTGAGCAGGCAAATAATCTGCAATGGACACTTGCTTCAGTTCCATTAATAAAAACATTGCAGTTGATGCTGTCATTCCTATTTTGGTATGTTCCTACAGTTTCGATAATTTCATCTTCTTCGACATATATCCAAAATTTCAAATTTCGATTGCGTGATTGCGTGTATGATTGTGTGTTTGTTCGTAGGTATTCGTGCCTTTATTCCCAAATATGCTCCCTATGGATGTCGTTCGGGGTGTACATAACAGGAGTCCTGTTTCAGACAGCGTCTTTCGTATCCTTCTTGCTTATCGCCCATGGTTACTGCATTATGTGTGAGAATCTATCTATCTATGAACGACGCACAACAGCCGCTCTTGGCTGTATCTTCTACTTGACCCTTGTTGGTTATCGCGCTTCTGTCCCTTATTTCACTGTAAAGCCCCGTTCTTTCCAACTTATTTTCTGCACGATTCTCCACAATGTATGTATATATGACTTTGCGTTGTGTATGTATGTATGTAATGTGGATCATCAGGCTTTGTTGCTGCTCAACTACTTCATCTCCTTCTCCGTGATCTTCAATCATATTTCTCAGAACTTGTTGGCTCTGAGGGAGCAGTTAAGTGTCATAGAAGACGATGATGTTCGAGCACTGCATGATGCTGTCCATTCTAAATACATAATGTTCAAGTAAGTCACCATTACTCTCCTGCACCAAATGCTAATACACGTTCGAGTACTTACTAACCAATGTTTTCTTTTATACGCAATTGACAGAAAGTTCAGGGTCGCCATGCAGTTAGTCGCTCTAGGAGAAGCAGCGGTATATAATCTATATATCCTCGTTTCATTGGATATTGAAAAGTACGAATCTTTCACTGAATTCTGAATTAATTTAACCAATCATCACGATTGTCTCTATTTCAGATATACATCAATGTGGATGATTCTCCGGGAACTTACTGGATCAGGCTGTTGATTCGAGAATGGGCCCAATTCTGCATATTCTTGTACATAGGGTATGACGACTTAAGTTACTTTGATTTATGATGGATCGGAGATGTTTAAAAAACATAAAAGTTGGGATTTTGTCGACTGATGAAAGTTTGTTAATGTCTTGAATAGATGGACTTTCCGGTCTCAAGATCTAGCACCACGCTTTTCACTTATGCCGACTGAGAAGGCTCCCGTAGGATTCTCTCTTCCTCCAATCTATCGAGTTGTAAGTTCTCTACATTGAACCCTATTTGCTGTCTGCTGTCGCGTTGAAAAGAGATTTATCAACGCTTTGATTTGTTTTCTACAGGAGTTGGATGCTGAAAGTTTCCGAGAATTGAGCTGCCAAAAATGGCAGATAGGCGTGGTATGTGCTTACAGCAACTATATCAAACTTAGTAGTATTGACTCGAGTTTAGGTGATAATTAAAATTATTTATCGTTTTTGATTTTTTGTTTCGTGTAGCCAACGCCTCATCCGTTACAAAAAAGCTTGAAGAATTCAGCGGTAGTGATAGTTCAGCAACCCAGTTCGTTCAGGCAAACTTGTACCAGGAATCAACAAGCATCGAGTTTCCATTCATCAGATTCGTCATTGCAGAGCTGCTGCTAAACTGTGAATAGTCGTCGACCTTTTGTATAGGGTAAATTATACAGTAGGCATATAATAGGGAACCTCAGTGACTTAGTCGTCGGACTGTCGGAGAATCATCATACTGTAGTAGATTAGTTTGTCGTTGAGGTAAATAATATCATACGGCTTTACCGGTGTATCCGAAACTTAACATCTATATCACTTATAAATCAAATGTGTATACTTCTGGCCTTCAAACAGAAATGAAGAACTTTATTGATTTGTTTGCCACGTCTTTGGAGTCGCTACAGAAGCTACCCCGTGCGATTTCAGGTTTAAATGAAAAATTCACGATTTGTTGATTTTCTACCAAAGCTAGTTTTCTGGACCTTCATATGATGCTCTCCTCTAATGCAAAAATTTGTAGTGTATTATCCACGTTTTTAGGGCTGATTTGGTTCCGAAATTAAATGTCTCCAAATTCACTTAGGCCCTGTTCTTTTGGACTTATATTCAGTCAGCTTCAGTTCAGCTTCAGGAGACATATTTTGTCTCTATATTTCAGTCAGTTTCAGTTGAATTAAGTTCAATTAAGTCAAGTTCAGTAAGTTTCAGTCCAAAAGAACAGAGCCTTAGTATCTACTCCATACATTGTAGAGTTGTCTCGGTGTAACGAAAGGTGTGTTTGGTTATAAATAGACGCATTTAAAAGACATTCGATTATCTTTTGAATAACGTCATATTAGGGCGAAATCTTTGGTATATACTCGAATCAGAACTATTTTAGATCTTTTTTTAGAAAGCGTCATTCATTTTATGGTATAAGGGTGTTACTTGTATGACCTAAAAAATATCTCACATTTTTTGAAAAATCACTTGAAACGGGCGAATTTGAAGGTTAATAATACACTTTAATTTGAGACATTTTCGACCGACATTAGTTTATTGCGTAGTTACACCATCAAATGTTCTCTGTTGGGGCTAAAATTTTGTGTGGGCGTAATATATGGCCTAGGTAACATTCCGCAAAATTTTGCCTTATTTTATTTGGACTCCAAATTTTCAAAAAAACGTGGATAAATACACTTTAATTTGAAGCGTTTTCGAGCGACATTAGTTTTTCGCGTAAACACACCATCAGATGTTCTCTGTTGGAGCTAAAATTTTGTGTTGGCGTAATATACGGCCTAGGTAACACCCCGTAAAATTTTCGGCCATATTTTATTTAGACTGAAAACTTGCAAAAAAAAAAACGTGGATAATGCACTTCAATTTGAGGCATTTTCAACCGACATTAGTTTTTCGCGTAAAAACACCATCAAATGTTTTCCCTTTGAGCTAAAATTTTATGTGGGCGTAATATACGGCCTAGGTAACACCCCGTAAAATTTTCAACTATATTTTATTTCGACTCAAAATTTGCAAAAAAGCGTTGATAATACATTTCAATTTGAGGCGTTTTCGACCGACATTAGTTTTTTTTCGTAAAAACACCATCTAATGTTCTCTGTTGGAGCTAAAATTTTATGTGGGCGTAATATACGGCCTAGGTAACACCATGTAAAATTTTCGGCAATATTTTATTTGGACTCAAAATTTGCAAAAATACGTGGATAACACTTCAATTTGAGGCGTTTTTTTTACCGACATTAGTTTTTCGCGTAAAAACAATATCAAATGTTCTCTGTTTAAGCTAAAATTTTGTGTTAGCGTAATATAAGGTTCAGGTAACACTCTGTAAAATTTTCGGCCATATTTTATTTAAACTCCAAATTTAAAAAAAATGTGGATAATACACTTCCATTTGAGGTTTTTTCGACCGGCATTAGTTTTTCGCGTAAAGACACCATCTAATGTTGTCTGTTGGAGCTAAAATTTTGTGTGGACGTAATATAAGGCCTAGGTAACACCCCATAAAATTTCTGACCATATTTTATTTGTACTCCAAATTTGCAAAAAAACGTGGTTAATACACTTCAATTTGAGGCGTTTTCGACCGACATTAGTTTTTCACGTAAAATACCATCAAATGCTTTCTGTTGGAGCTAAACTTTTGTGTGGGCGTAATATACGGCCTAGGTAACACCCTGTAAACTTTTCGGCCATATTTTATTTGGATTGAAAATTTGCAAAAAAAACGTGGATAAAACATTTCAATTTGAGGCACTTTTCGACCAACATTAGTTTTTCGCGTATAAACACTATCAAATGTTCTCCGTTGGAGCTAAAATTTTGTGTGTACGTAATATACGACCTAGGTAACAAGCCGTAAAATTTCCGGCCATATTTTATTTGGACTAAAAATTTGCAAAAAAACGTGGATAATACACTTCAATTTGAGGCGTTTTCGACCGACATTAGTTTTTTTTGCGTAAAGACACCAACAAATGTTCTGACATTACACCATCAAATGTTCTCTGTTGGAGTTAAAATTTTGTGTTGGCGTAATATACAGGCTAGGTAACACCCCGTAAAATTTTCGGCCATATTTTATTTCGGCTCAAAATTTGCAAAAAAACGTGAATAATATACTTCAATTTGAGGCGTTTTCAACCGACATTAGTTTTTCGCGTAAAAACACCATCAAATGTTCTCTGTTGGAGCTAAAATTTTGTGGGCGCGTAATATACGGCCTAGGTAACACCCCGTAAAATTTTTGACTATATTTTATTTCGACTCAAAATTTGCAAAAAAACGTAGATTATATACTTCAATTTGAGGCGTTTTCGACCGACATTAGTTTTTTTACGTAAAAACACCGTCAAATGTTCTTTGTTAGACCTAAAATTTTGTGTGGACGTAATATACGACATAGGTAATACCCCGTAAAATTTTCAGCCATAATTTATTTGGACTCAAAATTTGCAAAAAAAACGTGAATAATATATTTCAATTTGAGGCGTTTTCGACCGATATTAGTTTATCGCGTAGTTACACCATCAAATGTTCTCTGTTACAGGCTTACAGCTAAAATTTTGTGTGAGCGTAATATACGGCTTAGGTAACATTCCGCAAAAATTTTCGGCCATATTTTATTTGGACTCCAAATTTTCAAAAAAAGTGGATAATACACTTCAATTTGAGGCGTTTTCGACCGACATTTGTTTTTCACGTAAAAATTCCATCAAATGTTCTCTGTTGGAGCTAAACTTTTGTGTGGGTGTAATATACGGCCCATGTAACACTAATTAAAATTTTTGGGCATATTTTATTTGGACTCAAAATTTGCAAAAAAAATGTGGATAATAAACTTCAATTTGAAGCATTTTTGACCAACATTAATTTTTTCGCGTAAAAACACCATCAAATGTTCTCTGCTAGAGCTAAAATTTTGTGTGATACAGCCTAGTTAACACCCCGTTAAAATTTCGGCCATATTTTATTTCGACTCAAAATTTGCAACAAAACGTGGATAATACACTTCAATTTGAGACGTTTTTGTAATGACATTAGTTTTTTTTCGAAAAAAACACCATCAAATGTTCTCTGCTGGAGCTAAAATTTTGTGTCGGCGTAATATAAGGCCTAGGTAACACCCTGTAAATTTTTCAGCTATATTTTATTTGGACTCAAAATTTGAAAAAAATGTGGATAATACATTTCAATTTGTGGCGTTTTCGACCGACATTAGTTTTTTGCGTAAAGACACCATCAAATTTTCTTTGTTGGAACTAAAATTTTGTGTTGGCGTAGTATACGGCCTAGGTAACACCCCGTAAAATTTTCGGCCATATTTTATTTGGACTGAAAATTTGCAAAAAAACGTGGATAATGCACTTCAATTTGAAGCGTTTTCAACCGACATTAGTTTTTCGCGTAAAAACACAATCAAATGTTCTCCCTTGGAGCTAAAATTTTATGTGGGCGTAATATACGGCCAAGGTAACACCCCGTAAAATTTTCGACTATATTTTATTTCGACTCAAAATTTGCAAAAAAAACGTTGATAATACACTTTAATTTGAGGTGTTTTCGACCGACATTAGTTTTTTCGTAAAAACACCTTCTAATGTTCTATGTTGAAGATAAAATTTTGCGTGGGCGTAATATACGACCTAGGTAACACCATGAAAAATTTTCGGCTATATTTTATTTGGACTCAAAATTTGAAAAAATACGTGGATAATACACTTCAATTTGAGACGTTTTTTACCGACATTAGTTTTTCGCGTAAAAACATTATCAAATGTTCTCTGTTGAAGCTAAAATTTTGTGTGGGCGAAATATAAGGTCTAGATAACACTCCGTAAACTTTTCGGCCATATTTTATTTGAACTCCAAATTTGCAAAAAAATGTTGATAATACACTTCAATTTGAGGCGTTTTCGACCGATATTATATTTTCGTGTAAGAACACCATCAAATGTTTTCTGTTGGAGCTAAAATGTTGTGTAGGCGTAATATACGGCCTAGTTAACACCCCGTCAAATTTTCGGCCATATTCTACGTGGACCGAAAATTTGCAAAAAAAACATGGATAATACACTTCACTTTGAGGCGTTTTCAACCTACATTCGTTTTTTACGTAAAAACATCATCGAATGTTCTCTGTTGGAGCTAAAATTTTGTGTGGACGCAATATACGGCCTAGTTAACACCCCGTAAAATTTTCGGCCATATTTTATTTCGACTCAAAATTTGCAAAAAAACGTGGATAATACACTTCAATTTGAGGCGTTTTCGACCGACATTAGTTTTTCGCGTAAAAACACTTTCAAATGTTCTCTGTTCGAGCTAAAATTTTGTGTGACGTAATATACGGCCTAGTTAACACCCCGTAAAATTTTCGGCCATATTCTATTTCGACTCAAAATTTACAAAAAAAACGTGGATAATACACTTCAATTTGAGGCGTTTTCGACCGACATTAGTTTTTTTTCGTAAAAACACCATCAAATGTTCTATGTTGGAGATAAAATTTTGTGTGGGCGTAATATACGGCCTAATTAGCACCCCGTAAAATTTTTGGCCATATTTTATTTCGACTCAAAATTTGCAAAAAAAGCGTGGCTAATACACTTCAATTTGAGGCGTTTTCGACCGACATTAGTTTTTTTCGTAAAAACACCATCAAATGTTCTCTGTTTGAGCTAAAATTTTGTGTGAGCGTAATATACGGCCCAGTTAACACCCCGTAAAATTTTCGACTATATTTTATTTCGAGTCAAAATTTGCAAAAAAACGTTGATAATACACTTTAATTTGAGGTGTTTTCGACCGACATTAGTTTTTTCGTAAAAACACAATCAAATGTTCTATGTTGGAGATAAAATTTTGTGTGGGCGTAATATACGGCCTAGTTAACACCCCGTAAAATTTTCGGCCATATTTTATTTCGACTCAAAATTTGCAAAAAAAACGTGGATAATACACTTCAATTTGAGACGTTTTCGACCGACATTAGTTTTTTTCGTAAAAACACCATCAAATGTTCTCTGTTGGAGCTAAAATTTTGTGTGGGGTAATATACGGCCTAGGTAACACCACGTAAAATTTCCGGCCATATTTTATTTGTACTCCAAATTTGCAAAAAAAACGTGGTTAATAATTCACGTTTTTCGGGTTGATTTGGTCCCGAAATAAAATGTTTCCAAATTCGCTCAATATTTCCTCCATACATTCTACAAATGTCTCGATGTAATGTAAGGTTCATTCGGTTTTAAATAGACGCATTTAAAAGACATTTGATTATCTTTCGAATAACGTTAGGGCGAAATTTTTGTTCTATATATACTCGAATCGGAACTATTTTAGAGCTTTTTTTAACAACCGTCAGTCATTTCATGGTATAAGGGTGCTATTTATATGAGCAACAAATTATCTCACAGTTTTCGAAAAAATCACTTGAAACGGACGAATTTGAAGGTTATATTATCCACGTTTTTCGGGCTAATTTGTTCTCGAAATTAAATGTCTCCAAATTCGCTTAATATCTACTCTATACATTTTAGAAATATTTTGATGTAATATAAGGTTCATTCGGTTTTAAATAGACGCATTTAAAAGACATTCGATTTACTTTTGAATAACGTCATATATATTAGGACGAAATCTTTGGTATATATACTCGAATCGAAACTATTTTAGAGTTTGTTTATCGACCGTCAGTCATTTTATGGTACAAGGGTGCTAATTATATGGCCAAAAATATATCTCACATTTTTTTCGAAAAATCACCTGAAACGGACGAATTTGAAAGTTATTATCCACGTTTTTCGGGCTAATTTGGTCCCAAAATTAAGTGCATCCAAATTCGCTCAATATTTACTCCATACATTCTACAAATGTCTCGATGTAATATAAGGTTTATTCGGTTTTAAATAGACGTATTTAAAAGATATTCGATTATCTTTCGAATAACGTCATGTCATATTAGATCGAAATCTTTGTTCTATATATACTTGAATCGAAACTATTTTAGAGTTTTTTTTTAACCACTGCCAGTCATTTTATGGTATAAGGGTGCTATTTATATGACCAACAAAATATCTCATATTTTTCAAAAAATTAATTGAAACGGGCAAATTTGAAGGATCCACGTTTTTCGGGTTGATTTGGTCCCGAAATTAAATGTCTCCAAATTCGCTCAATATTTACTCATACTTTCCACGAATGTTGTGATGTAATATAAGATTTATTTGATTTTAAATAGACGAGGCATTCGATTATCATTTGAATAACGTCATATTAGGGCGAAGTCTTTGGTATGTATACTCGAATCGAAACTATTTTAGAGTTTTTTTTAGCAACCGTCAATCATTTTATGGTATAAGGGTGCTATTTATATGACCAACAAAATATCTCACATTTTTCGAAAAATCACTTGAAACGGACAAATTTGAAGATTATTATCCACGTTTTTCGGACTAATTTGATCCCGAAATTAAATGTCCCCAAATTCTCTCAGTATTTACTCCATACATTGTAGGGTTGTTTCGGTGTAATGAAAGGTACATTTGGTTATAAATAGACGCATTTAAAAGACATACGATTATCTTTCAAATAACTTCCCATTAAGAACAAAGTCAAATAAAAACAAAATTTGAGCATCAATAGAAAGCATTATGAAAATCCCGAATTGTGACATTGTCTCATCGGAGAATTATCGAAAAGTTGATGGCCTGTGTTCAGCTGACTGCAAACAACAGCAGAAAAAAAAGTGCAACCAGTTCAGTGATCGATTCTGTTTATTCCATCGTAATCCAGAACCCAAGAAAGATAATTATATCCAGACATCGGCACAAAGATTCCGAGTTCAATTCTAGACGACATTCACATAACATAACATAACATAACATAACAAGACAGAAATGTTGTGTACGAAAGGCTATATTTTTTTCTGTAACTGCACATACAGTCATTCCTACTGAACTTTTATAGATGTTGCACGAAGCCGAGGGCGCTTTTCACCCTGCTGTCGATCTCTCATTGGCCCTTTATTACCAAAATTGGTTTCATATGTTGGCTTTCTCATTGTCTCAAGTCTCAAGCACGCTGTTTCGATCCAGGTCTTCGTTTCGAATGAGTAACATTAAATCACCCGCTTTGGATCACGAGCTGATGACAGATGATCCTGCATGTAATTAACATCTTTATACATTAATAATCGGTTTTCATGGCACTAGTTAACATGTATGCAAGTGTACCCTGTAAACCCAATTCGACACGAACGGATGACTCCATTCAAAATTTCAAACAGAAACAAGTTACAAATGGCTTAAAACCCAAACTGATTTTATGCAATAATTCAGCTTACCGACATTTCTCCAAAATATGAACCTGCACCGGTTTCAGGAAGAAAAAAAAACTTACTGAGAATCCTGTTTATTTTCACTGTGCCGAAATTCAGATGCTCATACAGTAATCGGTATCAGATTATCATCATCCATACATGAGTGACGAAAAGCATCTATGGCCTCGTTTGGATACGAGAATTGGAAAAACAGCACAAATCCAGTGGAAAAAAAAAAACAGAATTACCAGAGTTTAAAGCTTTAAACATTCAAAAAAAATGTCTTACCGAGATAAAATCAAAAGCTCTGCTATCTTCCTTCGAAGTGCTCATCGTAACACTTGGTGTTTGAGTTGGCAAGCTCGCATTAAATATATCAGGAAGCGCAGAATCCCCCCCTAATGATCCAACAGTGTTACCAAAAGCTGCATTTGGAGCATTCAAATTGCTTACATTTTGTAGGTTAGCCATTGCCGCCGCCATGAACTGTTGTTGTTGAGCAAGTAGTCCACCCATAGCACCGTAATTAACTGGTCCAGCAGGATAGAACTGATTATACAGCATTCCTGGTGGCATACTGTAAGGAACCGACCCCATAGGATACATCGGACTGGTATTAATGCCATTTTGTTTGGAATCGACCCCATTGTGCAGAAACTGATTTTGCAATTGTGGACTCGAGTTTGAGTTTGAGTTTGAATTCGCAAATAATGAGTCAGAAAGTACAGTAGAGGAAGCTTCTTTCGGACCTTTTTCACTCACGGATAAACCCGACATTAGATCGTTAACATCACTTGCAGGATCCAGTCGTGTCGCTTGAGGTTCTGAAGAACTAAGGAAATCAAATGGATCCAAATCATTGTTACTTGGCATATGGGTTGAAGCAGCAGTAGAGTTATCTCCAATAGTCATCCCAGCAAACAGATCGTTTCCCTTATCTTTATCGTCACTAGTGTGGAATGAGACATCAGCAAACGGGTCATCATCTACCTTATGTTCATTGGTACTTAGAACACTAGTCATACCATCAGAGAATAGATCATCAATCAAGGGAGAGGATGATAATGGCTTCGCCGCAACATGATCTATCTGGGTTTCATTGGGAACGTCTCCCCCAAGCAAATCATCGCCTCCAGCGTCTATTAAATCAGGCATCTCAACCACAGTTTGCTCGACTTTTGTGGGATTCACCGATACATTTCCAGACTGCCCTCCGCCCAAGAGACTTAAGACCTGTCAGATGAGGGTCCAAATGTATTTTCTGATTATGATTTATACGAAATGTGATATCTCTTATGGTAATGGTTGTAAAATACCCGCGTTTGGACACTACGGGTTGTGAAATATCCATAAAGAGTACATCATTTGCGAATACACACGTTTCCTAATAATTTTTTTCCCTAAGAATAACCAGTTGAATTTTAAAAGGCATGAGGCGCACGGAGACCAGAAAGTCCCATGCTGAAGAAGGGAAAGTATTGGCCCATTATCTGTCGAGCACAGAATTTGAAGCCGTAAACTAACTCTATTATGCTTGGCGAAAGTGGCATCCTCAGATTTAGTAGTAATTATATACTCAGGTTGGCATTGAAAGAAACACTGTAAGACACGAGATAAGTACAAAAGGCTCGCTCCAAAATTTGGAGCCATAAGACTTACTCTATTCGCTTTCTCTCTCAAAGAAGCTTGTGGGGACTCAGCACATCTGATCACAAGATCTATGTTGTCACTGAAGTAAGAAGCCATAATAATTAAGTGCTCTTCATCCTGCTTTCTCAAGACTGCTTCAAGGACACAAACTGCTCGCACGCGAACCTGAAGGTAATGGCAAACCCCATTAGCAACCTAACCCATGTATAAATTTATTTACGTAGTTCAACAACTGCTTGACTGGAATATGAAGTTGTCAAAAAAAGACAAACTTAAACTCCCTTTAAATGTCCGAAACCTTCCACTTCTTTTAATAAAAGTGGAAGCTTTCAAAGATTTAGAGCGACTGTAGGAAACGAGTGCATGTCAGAGTGTAGGACACTGGTATTTTGTGAAAATAAATTCATGGATTCGACGTGCATGTCATATCACCCAACATAGGATTACTTATAAGTTATAGCAAAATATTTGAATATTTGAAGGAAAGGCGATACTATAAAGCATGAACCACGGATAAGAATTAGACCTGCCAATGAGGAGACTGGAGCTTTGATTCAAGTGCATGACTTAAAGCCAGTGCATCCATCTTTCCCGCCTCCACTAAGAAAGCTTGCAAAGCATCACGAGTTGGCTGCAGCCTCACACCACCCGATGTGACAATAGTCTCCAAAAATCTCTCTTCCCGTGTCTTACTAACTGAATGACTTGCAGTTGAATCCCCGTTCGTTGCTTCAACATTACCTATTCCCGAATCCTGACCCCAAGGTCCAGAAGTCGCATTCCTCGATAGACCCGAGCTTCCTTGACTATCACCACCACGATAATCCTTGCTTTTATATTTGTTCGAGTGATCCGATTCATTAGTCAACGATCTCTGAAGAGTGGGACCCCTATAACTTCCACTACCCGAATCATTCTTCTTAAACGAGTGTGAATGCCCTTGAGCCAAACTACTAAAACCCTGTCTGATCGAAGCACTCCCGAGATCCACAACCTCACTTATAAACGACTTTTTATCCTCTGACGGCGCCACATAATTTGTATTTCCAAAACCTTCCATCCTCCTATGAGTTACCTCACTTGCTGCCGCGACAGGCTTGTTGTCTTCTGTCGAAAATATAGCAGATAGAGCGTCTTGAGCCGTTTCCCTAACAGCCTTATTCAATGCATCCCCTTTCAACGGATCCGGCTGCCCCTTGTAATGAAGTAGCTGCTTCACCGCCACTGAGTGCCTTTGCATCTCCCTCTTAAACTCCGGCCCCGACTTCCCAACTCCATACTTTATAATCCTTAACGCCTACATTCACGCACCACAAAATCACATAATTCTCATATAAACCCGCTCCTAAATACAATTATCATGAAACCGACCATTTTATTAGGTAATTCTTTCTTCATTTCGATTTGTTATTCTTTTAACACAGGTATGCCAAAAGATCGTGTGTCGTGACGAACATATCCTACTATTTCAGCTTAGGATTGTATTCAATCCACACAAATTCTAGTTTGTGACGAATATATCCATATTACCCACATGAGTGGATAAAGACAAAGCATTTGCTATTCCCGATGCATTCAGATTTCGTCTTATCTAATCGTATTTGACCCGAATAACTTTCTAACGAATATATCCGTCACAAGGGAGACCAACTACCGATCTCAGCTTACATGCATCAATTATATCTTCTGTTTATACACATTATTCATCAAAAAAAAACAGCAGGCACAAGGATCATCATAACAACAATCTACCAAAACAGATCTGGAAATACGTATCGGAATCGGCTAACATGAATCAATCATTAGATAAAAAAGGGTATGAAATTATGAAATTATACCTTTTGTTTAACAAGGGGGCTCTTATGATCAAGTCTTTTCAACAGAAATTCAGAGATTTGTTTAACAATACCAGCAGGTGAAGTTCTAAGAAGCTCACAAATTTCTTCCAATTTGTAAACAGGGGTTACTTTATCTTCATCAGAAGTTGCTGCATCAATCATTCTTGACCTCCAATATGATTCAACTGCTCTTCTACTCGTATCCATATTTTTTCCCCCCTTTTAATTTTCCTTTTAGGGTTTGATCAAATTACGAAAAAAGAGAGTCAAAGATCCAATCTTTACAGCAGAAACAGCAAAATTAGGGTTGATTTGATCGGAATTTGACCGATCAACAAGGTAATCGGCTTCAATTGATGGTGAATTGGGTGGTTTTTGATCGGAAAATGATATGATTGAGAGAAACTGGAGACAACCAACAAAATTGGGGATTGACCCACGTTGTGTAATTGAATGAATTGTACGATTGACTTGGTATTTTGGGGGAAATTTCACGGAATTAAAAAACAAAAGAGGGATTTTTAATTTTTAATTTCCGCTTTGAACCAAAAGACTAGGGTTCGAAACGCGGTGGCATTAATGCGTTTCCAATTGTTGGTTGGCATGAATTATTATTGCTTTTAATTAAAGTCGAGAAAATATGAAAATTCGAAAAAAATATACTTTCGATTATTTTTTTTATTTTTTTTTGTCAAGAGAAGGGTGCACTACGTTGCAGGTGAGAATCAAACCCCAGACTTTTCGAATATTATTAACTTGCTTCTAATAAAAAATTTAAATTTTTTATTCTAATATTTCCTATATTTGAATTTTATCTAAACAAAGGTCGTAAATAATACAAAGTACTCTAAAATAACTCGTAAAGTCCTTGGAATTGACTCGGTCACAGCTTGATTTTGATGAATTCGAGCTTGGTACAAAGAGAGTCGTTCTCGTTGGTTTTATAACTAAATATTTCTAGTTATGCTCTAATACACTCTCCGTCTTCAGTCATTTATTTACCTTTATATTCTATTTTAGGGTATCTGAGTCATTTCCTTACATTTTTACATCAAGATTGTTTTTTTTGATAATTCGAGTTTTCTAATGTGTGCCCAACACGTTAATAAGCTAAATAAAGCAAGCTTTACAAAGATATTATCATTAGAAATAGAAATAATAAGATCTATTTATCGTACTTAGACGATATCCATTTTAATCTTACTTTATTTAGCTTATTAACGTGTGTCCACTGGTCACACGTTAGAAAAACCGTTGATAATTTGATCATCCAAGTCACCAATACATAGTCCACTTGTCAGCCAATAACAATAATCAACAGTCCCTTTTCCTTTCTCCTTGATCTTTTGTATCAAAATGAAAGATAAACAAATGATCGAGACTGATACGATTTAAAAAAGGAAGATTGAATTGTAAAATGGAGTGCCTCAAGTAATCCAAAGCTTGAGGAGTTGAGGTCCTTAACCTTGTAATGTACCATGGTACAATTATCATCAAAGATAAGATAACAAGAACCACACACCATGACTATACTCAATGACAAAATTACCAACTCAAGATCATAACAAAAATACTCACACATTGTAATTCACATCAATTAGCTAGTACACTAAAATGCTAGGAACTCTTTGCTTGAAGGCTCCTTATAGTACTAGTTTATGCTCAAAATGCTACATTTCTCGAAACTCCAGCCTACTCTCTACGTTTAAAACTCACGTCAAGACTACCAATACCAACAGAACACCAGGTTTATTCAATACAAGGACAATCAGAGCTATAGGCACCGTTCCTGAGAGAGACCAAGCTACTGAACCGGTTGATTTAGAAGACGATAATGAGGACAATGAACCGCCTTTCGTGGGGTTTGCATTTTTCAGTGTAAGTAATACTAACATTTGATTTTTTTTTTCTCGTGTAATTAATGATGGTTTTGATGCTGACGGGATTTGAACTTTGAAAGCCTGTGTTACTTCCGGATGGAACTCCTGATATGCATATGAGGTCAGCGATTGGTGGACAGAAGCTTAGGGATATAATGTTGGATAATCAAATCGATCTCTATGGCCCTTACGTAAGTACATTACCTTAACATGAGACGGTTTGTTAATTCATAGGTTTAGTAACACATACGAGTGAGTATTTCTACAATTGATCGAGTGTCGCATTTACAGGGAAGGCCATTGTTGAATTGTGCGGGTGGAGGAACGTGTGGATCTTGCATGGTCGAGGTTAATTATAATTAACAACTAATTAATTAATTCAACATTTTAATCATTTCTCAGTCAATAATCACGACATACCCAACAAAGAAAAGTGCTATGTTTTGTAGGTAATTGAAGGCAAGGAGCTTCTAAGTCGAAAAACCGACAAAGAAAAAGAACTTCTCAAGAAGGTACGAGTATTAATTACTCTTTCTGACTCGATCATTTGTTTGTCGTTTATATTATTAATAATATACACCATTGAACATACAGAAACCCAAGAGTTGGAGACTTGCTTGTCAAACCACAGTTGGTGCACCCGATTCAAGAGGCGTGGTAAGTGAAACTCGATCATACCAAAGATGTCAAAGATGCGACTAAATGCGTGTTTCGTTGAATAAAAAAAAAAGTGAACGTGGATCATATATAATGATATATACACAAAGATGATCGTTACACACAAGACTTGCTGTAATTATTTTCTACTTGATGCAGGTTGTCATCCAGCAACTTCCAGAATGGAAAGCACATGAATGGAAATATGAAAAAGATGTTCCACCCTCGTCTTAATTTATCGTCATAATATCAAAATGCGTTACTTAATTACTTTAATTAGGTTATTAATGTGTTATCAATGGGCACAAACGTTAGAAAAAACGTTTTATATATAACATTCTGGAGTGAGTGTTATGTTGTCTATGAGTAATTTGTAAATTACCAGAGCTCATTAGTGAAATCAAATAAAACTTCGGTCCATCGTTGTACAACTATTCAAAAGTTGTTCTATATAACGTCGGTAGGTTTTAACAGTTCAGTCGCAATTAACGTCTAATGAAATAATCATACCGTGACAATTTACACTCGAATAATCAGATCAAAATAATCTCATGAATTTGTACTTTTTTTTTTATGACGAGTGAACATGAAACTGTTACCTTTGATGATGCAACAAATTAAACAAAGGATAAATAATCTCATAATCATCAACTCAAGTACACATACAAATTGACATAATAAGGGTAATTAATTAATTAACACCCTTTGCCCAACAATTAACAAGAACAAATATCGAAAAATAAATAAACAACCGTCACAAGAGAGACCAACTGCTACACAACAATAAAGACGATGGATGATGATTGATCAGTAGTCAGTAGAGAGTGGTTCATGGTCATGTTGCATGAACACATTACCATAGATGAGTCCAGCCAACCCACCACCAATAAGTGGGCCAACCCAGTAGACCCAATGGTCCTGGAAGTTACCACTAGCCACTGCAGGCCCAAATGATCTAGCCGGGTTCATCGATCCACCAGAGAACGCACCCGCTGCCAATATGTTGGCCCCGACAATGAACCCGATTGCAATGGGTGCAATTGTGCCCAGTGAACCCTTCTTTGGGTCCACTGCGGTCGCGTAGACTGTGTAGACTAGGCCGAATGTGATGATTATTTCCATTACGACCGCCTCCATCACCCCTACTCCGGCTGCTACGCTGTGGATCGGTGTTGTCTGGTCACACAATGCAAAAGCGCAGTTAGTCGCATTTTCTAAATTAATGCATGTTTTCGTCTAGACAAAGATTCCAATAACACTCCGTCTCAGTCTTTTGTTTTGTTCAACTAAGGGCGCACTTAATCGCATTATAACATAGGGGAAGTGCGATTTGAACCAGAGACCAGTTGTTCAGGGTACCTAGTCTTAACACTAGGCTAAGACATGCATCTTCAGTTAGTTCTCGGTCATCTTCGGGGCATGAGATTCAAACCTGAGACCTATTATTCAGGATACCTAGTCTTAACCACTAGGCTAAGACATCTTCGGTTAGTTTTCGGTCATTTTTTACATAAGGGGAGACGGGGAGTGAGATTCGAACCTGAGATCTATTGTTGAGGTATGTAGTCTTAACTACTAGGCTAAGACATCTTCGGTTAGTTCTCAGTCTTTTTTTTACATTTGATTAAAATAATACTGATAAATAATATTAAAGTAAACAAATGATTGAGATGGGAAGAGCAGTAATAAACTGCATTATTATGACGATACTTTGACTGTGTTTTTTTTATTCGGTTTAGTACGAAGTTTATTTAATTAGTTTGAATGAGAGGGAGTAGTATACTGACCATGCCACCGGTGGCGGCCGTGAGGAGGAAAGCACCGGCAACAGCACCAAGAAGTTGGGCAATCCAGTAGAAGAAGCCAGTAAGGATGGTGATCTGGCCGCCGAGGGCCAATCCGAAGGTGACAGCTGGATTAACATGTCCACCTGAGATGTTTGCTCCAATGGCAACTGCCACAAACAAAGCAAATGCATGGCAAATTGCTACTGCTACTAGTCCTGCTGGACTCAGTGCTGCATCTTCTGTCAACTTACCTGTAACAGTGCATTTAGTCGCATTACAATAAACTTACGTATTACTATAATAATAATAATAATAATAATAATAATACTTGTTTTACTTTAGCCTTTTAGGTCACAGTAATTGGTTTAGGGGGATTCGAACTTATGACATATTGTCCAAGACTGTGAGACTTGTGTTGTGACTAGTCGGTTCACAGTACATCCATTCAGTGGCGGACGCAGAGATTTCTTGTAAGCGGGGCACCATAATTTTTTTAGCTCTTAATACAAATATAACATTCTACCAACTTATCTACTATAAATTATTGCATATATAAGATACACATAAAAAATTATTTCTTAGACTTTATGGGGGGCACTTGCCCCCCGAGGCCCCCCCTAAATACGCCCCTGCATCCACTCGTTATTATGTAGGGCTTTAAAGTGAAGTTTACGCAAGTGAAATTATGAGTCGATCTCGAGCCAATCTAAAGGATGAGTTCAAATCGGACGGTTTAAACGTCAACATATTAATTAATCAGTTCGATGACTGCATGAACGTGTTTTATCGAAAGGGGAAGAACAATAAGACGTGGATGGAGGGCTTACTGTAAGCAATGCAAGAGCCAACTCCAGCAAAGACAAAGAGCAAAGTAGAGATGAATTCAGCAATGTAAGCTTTGAAAGTGGCTAAACTAAATGAGTCATCAAATCTTCCAAATGCAATTGCCATTACTACTAATTATAATAATTAATTAAGCTAATACTCTGATTACTCTCTAATTAAGAAAGAGGAGAAGATAATAGAGAGAAGAGAGTTGAATTTGCTTTTGGATTATTGCATTGAGGTCTTTCCACATCACTCCTTTATATAGACTATAGAAGGGCATGGTGTAATAACACTGATTATTGTTTGCGACGGAATTATCCGTTATAAAGTTATAACGGGTCAAATACAACCCGTTTACATAGAAAAGATAAAATATTACTCCGTACACAAGCACGTGGGTTATCTTTTCTAAATACCTGTTATATTAATTAAAATGACGGATAACTCCGTCACAAGGGACAGTAGCTGGTGTAATAATAGTGCTTCAATTTTAATTTAAA
Source organism: Agrostemma githago (assembly GCA_958450325.1). Lineage (NCBI taxonomy): Eukaryota > Viridiplantae > Streptophyta > Magnoliopsida > Caryophyllales > Caryophyllaceae > Agrostemma > Agrostemma githago. The sequence continues at coordinate 69,377,615 of OY288252.1, read as the reverse complement.
ATAAAGTGACTCCTTTATGCTCATTTTTTTTTCTTTTCTTTTTAGGTGTATGTGTATTAGTGGCTAAATTATTATTAATAATGTCCATTATGTCAAGTAATTAAGCACATACATACAAATTTAGTAACTCTGATCTCTTGCGTGATCGTTCTATGGTATGTACGTATATAACTAGCTAGTCCGATAGAATATATGGTAGCCCAGATTAAAAGTGATAATTATTACAAAAAAAAATAGAAAGTTACATAATACGGAGTATTAGATATTACTTCGTACCAACCTATACAATTTCTTGTCAATTTTAATATCGAAAATAAGTCCTAGAACATCCAAGATTAGTAGATAGAATATCAACTTATGAGTAACTTATCATTCATTATCCCTAGCTAGCTTGTTTGAGATAGTTCTAGGCCAAAAAAGACAAAGATGGAGAAAATTAATTGTTTTCACATTAGTTTTGTTGCATTGGTTGATTGTTATAGGTTATCAATCCATTCAGATAATGATTCTATGTTCTCTAAGATTCTTACAAGCTTACATCAAAAGTTTTACTTCAATTATAGAACATATAAGCCCAAATAACCAAATTGGTAAAAAAAAAAGTGGCTCAAAGGTGACAGATTGGTAAAAAAAATATCGCCGGCGCCGAATAGGTAAAAAAAGTGGCATCCAAGTGACGAATTGGTAAAAAAATGTCATCGATGCCAAATAGGTAAAAAAAGTGGTACTGAAGTGACGGATTGGTAAAAAAAATATAATCGTGTTACGGGTTTTTAAAAAATTAACCGATGCAAGAAATTGGTAAAAAACGTAATCGGTGTCAAATTGTTAAGGATTAAAAAAAATTAATCGATGCGACACTATTTAGAAGTTAATGTTCGTAAAATAAATTACCTAGTGTTTTGGGTCGGTTTAGATTTTTTATTCAAAGTGTGCAGATATTGTCACATAGGTCCGTGTTTACGATTCTTACGATACGGTGTAAAAATCTAGACATGTCGAAACTCGATCCACGACTCATTTGACTCGAACCCGAAAAGACCCATTAATCTAGGATCGAAATTCGACTCGACCCATATTGTAACCCGACCAATTTAATGGATCTAAAATTTTCTAATCAAAAAATTTCGTATGGTTAAAAAAAAATTCGTCTACTCCATATTTATCATAGCTCATACAACTCTAAATAAGTCAGCATCACAATCAAATGAGTCATCTAGACGAAAATTTGTTTTTGTTTTTTTTTCACCGTACGGAATTTTTTTGACGAGAAGATTTTAATTTAGATCCGTCACTTGGGTGCCACTTTTTTTACCTATTCGGCGCCGGCGATACTTTTTTTACCAATCTGTCACCTTTGAGCCACTTTTTTTACCAATTTGGTTATTTGGCCGAACATATAATGTCAAGATTAAAATTACTTATATAGGACCGTACCCTGATTCTCGTGACTGATATATCAATCATTAAAAAAAAAATCTTCTTTATCGGAGATGTCCTAATCTAGGTTAAGATTAGGTATCTGGACAATAAGTTTAGCTCAGCTTTGAATCCTCCATCCTTCTACGAGTATATTGTAATGCAACTGGGTGCGATATGATATCGAGCGGGACGTTGAGATGGTGACAATATATATTAGGAAGATGTAGTAGAGTATGGGTATGTGGCATAGAGTCATATAGATAACGAAGAATATGACTTAATAAGGATACAAGACATATTGTATGAAACAACCAATCACGAGCTTTAATTTTTGAATTCCCAATTCCAACCTGTAAATCACTGCGGATCCCACGTTCCATTTTTGTGTTTCACTCTGTGTGTGTCACACTATATACCGGATGACACATCAACAAGTTATGATATTTGTTACATATTTTTATTATTTATGCAATAGGCGAGGTGTCATTTGATATATGGTGTGACACACAGGGTGGGACACAAAAATGAGACAGAAAATTCGCTCTACCTGTAAACACTCATCACTAGTCACTCCATGCATGCTTTTGTGGAACTCTCTTGATCGATCTTCATCATCTTCACCATGTGACTAGCTAACCCTTTTCAAAACACAAGCAACCACCACCACCTTTTAGAATTTTCGCAAATTCTCAAATAAGATCGATATCTATTCGTCTTTTCCAAATTACAAAAGGAACACACTATGATCAAAAGAAGTTTATACCTAATTGGATTATGCTCCTATGATTGTGATATGTTGTCTAATTATAATGGTGATTCACTTGGTTAGATTGATGAACAAGTATCGGATTCGTCTTCACAATATTCTTGATAGGATTCAATAGTGGATGACGACCCAATCAAAGCAGCTTGGTATTATCGAATTTTTGTGCTTAATTAACTTTTACTAGTTTATGTCCCGTGCAAATACACGACTTATTATTACAATAATGTGAGCAATAACGATAATCGACTAATTTGAAAATTATTTCTATTGTACAAAGATCTCACATATCAATTTTCAAGAGATACTCGAATATTTGGGCTGATTTGCAGTCAATAAATATATTTACCTCATTTTATATAGATCTCTAATTATTCGTTATTCATGGATGTTTTTTTACAACAACTAAAATTTAGGCGGAAAAAAATTCATAGAATAGCGACACGTATCCTTTTACTTCTCTTGTGGTTTCTCTTTTAGTATAATAGATATTGTATTGTATGTAAAATGGTTCAGGAAATGAAAAACTATTACAATTTTCTTTTCTTTTTTAAAATTAGGTCATATAAGAGTTTTATTACATACGAATGAATCACTAATGCACTTTCAGATATCACAAATTTTTATTTGAGATGAATATATACGTCTTAAATTTACAATGGATCTGATAGTATAGACACGAAAAAAATCTATAGAAAGATAAAATATTTATCTTATCCATATAAATTTAGTGTTATTTGACTTGTTATAAATTTACGAGTTTATGATGAATAACCCGTGTCTTCGGAGATTCAAGTATTTGATGGGGTGTGCCCTACTTCTACATATTCCTTTAAGAAAAAGACATTATGGTGAAGGGCATAGTAATTGTTATGGAGGGCACGACGAGTAATGTAGGACCTTTGTAATTGTAAGGTAGCAAGGGCATTGAAGCCAAAGTAAGGCCACATAATGAACCGACCATGATCATAGAAAAACAAAAGTTGGCGCCCCCTTTTTAATCTATTATCGAATATGAATGGTTGTGATTCGTTGGGAGGCTATCTATTGATGATCCAATACTTAAAATTATCATGATGTGATTAAATTAATTAGTCTAATTATGTTTTGTTTAATGTCTTTTATTTTTAATTTTTTTCAACGAAGCGTACACTTAGTCACGTTATAATGTAGAGGGAAAACATGATTATACATCTGGTTGTACAATAGCTATTGTACAACCACAATAGCTGTTGTACAACCACGGTAGAGTTGTTGAGTTTTTGTATATACTCCCTCCGAGTTCCTATTATTGTCCCATAAGGTTTTAGGGTGAAAAATAAGGAAGGAGAAATGAGTGGTTGAAAAAAGAAGAGGAAGAGAGAGAAATGAGAGATTAATTGTGAACCACACATTGGCCTAAAAAGGAAAGTGAGACAAAAATCAAACTCACCTAAAAAAGAAAGTGGGACAATAATAGGAACTCGGAGGGAGTATATATTTACTGAACTTATACAAGTTTCTGAACAGTTATAAGTGATTGAGCTTAAACATTTATGTGATTTTACTCGATAACTTTACCTTTACGCTAAAGTTCAGAAAATTTACAACAAAACTCGAAACCTTTGTGATAAAAAGCTCAAAATCATAGGGACGATGGCTGATTCGAATCTGATGTGATCAAATTAGTCTAATTACATTTTGTTTAATGTCTTTTATTTTCAACGAAGCGTACAGTTAATCGCATTACAATATAGGGACGATGGTTAATTCGAATCTGAGACTTATCATCTACGACACGTTACTACCTGGTCATAATAACTAGGTTAAAAGTCTAAAACATGTTCGATTTTAATGTGTTTTATTATACGAGTAGTTAGGTGATTAAAGGGTAGGTATGGTTTGATTATGACTTTATTAGTGTATAGGAAAAATATTAATTTGATGAGGGTGGAATCCCGAGGATCGTCTTTGGCACCATTTGTATGGTGTTTTGTCATTTAGAATACAAATTTTGGTTTATCTCCATTTAATTTATTCCATAAATGTTAAATCATATTTTTTTTTAACCAAATGTGTATTTAGTCGCATTACAATATAGGAGGTCGGGCCATTGGGGAACGAAGATTTGAATTTGAGATCCATCGTCCACGATACCTAGTCTTAAGTCCAGTAAAGTATTATAGTACTTCATACTCGGTAAACAATATGCAAATTATTCGATTTTGTTATGGTAATTTTTTTTAGTGTTCTCTTACTTAACCTAGTAATTAAGAGACGATCTGTTAGATACTCAATACTCGAGGATGAATTGCATGAATGTCCGTTAATTCCATCAAAGCTGGAACGTTGATTAACTCGACTTCTGGGATCAAGTGAAGGTCATCGATCGATCATCTCCCTGCACTTTTATCATGATTAATTAATTAATTAATTAATTGTATTTTGTTTAAGTACAGCAGCTTAAGAAGATAAGTTACTATAATTAGAGCATCTTATCATTAAGATGTACTGTAAATGATTATTGATGAGTATTTTAGAGCAATAAAATTACTCGTAATTAATTGCATTTGTCCGAATTAATTAATTAATACGTAGATTTGTACCTCTAACTCGAATTAATTGCTTCCTCTAATCCTGTCTTTTCATGTTAACTTGCTTCTCAAACTTTCTCTAAATATCGATACTCATTATAAAACAAATATCGATTATTTATCTATCCAACAAATCTTAATTGTGACGATTATAAACTAAATTGTTACGAGTACAAATTTGTAACATGTCATATGTCACAAATCACAGAACATTGGTTTTACATTTTACTGGTTTGTTATCCCATTTTCTGTGGGTTTTAACTTTTATAAATTCTTGTTTAAGACGTAAATATTCGTTGTAAATATAAAATGGATCAAATATCATACCATATATATAAATAAGACATACGGAGTATTTTACTAATATCAAGAGTTCAAGACAATGTATTTTTGTCTTTTCCAAAATATTTGATCCGTTATAATTATGGGACGGAATATTTTTAACTTTAACCTCAGAGTCAGTTCAATAATTACTTCTATTTGGTGACCGACCTCTGCCATCACTTCAGATTCCAAAAACTTTACCCCACCGTGTTGTCATTCCAGTTTACTGGAGTACTGTACTACTAGTCTACTACTACCATTATTGGTTTTACTACTGTCTGTTACCATTACTTCCTTCCCTGTATTTCTCGATAGTTACCTACGTTTGAAAATTGAAATCCTCGAAAAAAAACTGATTTTGGTAAATAACCTTGAGAAATCGTGATATACCTAACGTATTATTCATGATTAAAACGGTCAAAAGGGAAAAGCAGATGGTGTTCGGCCGCTGCATTGAGAGATCATGCAGTATCGGCCATTCGTGTTTCTTCTAACTCAGCACGTGCTGATTCGACACTGGCTTCAGGAACTTCGGAAGTCTCAGGAAAAGGTATTACGGCGCAACAATGGTAGTAGCCGTTATCATCGTATAAGAACCTTTGTGAAAGATGAGCTTCTCGGATGTGATATTCGCCCCATTCTTCTGTCTCGAATTGCTTGAATATGCCTCGTGCGTCAAAGCTATCACCCCTTTTGTTCTTCCTCCCTCGCCTAAACGTTGTGTTCATCAGAGTCGCATGCAACTGCGTTTCAACAAAGCGTGAAACATGGTGTTATTACTAAACAATCCGCATGATGCAAAACATACAGTACAGTACTAGTCGATGATGTACCTTTAGTTTTTGATTGGCGTCTTTCTCTAAGACTAACCCGGCTTTCATGTATGCTTCAGCGATGATTTCTTAGAAAGCTCAGGAACACCATTAGATTCCACATAAAATAACTAAATGAAAAGAACGATACAATACTGATTGGATACGACATGCACGTGTCAGTCGGCCTACATCGCTTAGTCGACCATCATCTCCGATTTCTTCAACAGGAGCATATAGAACTTGAGCTTTCTCCTTGGATCCTCTTAATACAGCCTGAAAATATACCATTCATCTCTTTGCAGGAAAAAATACCTCAAATTAATCATTGTTTAAAAATAAATAAATAAATAAAAAAGATGTCGAGTAAATTCTTAAATTATAGCCTCATTCCCACACGGTCACAAGGCAAAGAAAAAGCGAGTTTTGACGCAATGTTCAAATCCTGGAACTGCGGCCTTACCACTCCCTTCAATCTTACAAACAAGGGCCGGTTGCCCAAGACTTCATGTATTTTAGGATGGATACCCTGTCGATGAAAGAAACCATTTAGTTACAATAATAGAGCTTAATTACAAAGAAATAGTAATCGGACATTCAACAAACTATATATATACCTGCAAGACTTCCGCAGCTGCATGGAGTCGTTCTTTGTTCCACAATTTCAGCATTAAAACCGTCAAGTGTAATCTTTGTGGTTTAAGGAATATAGAGTCGTCAATTCTTAAGTCTGTACAGGAAGGGAAACGGAAAAAACAATAATTCTTTAGAGCAATAATTAATATATACGGAGTAATATACTCGACAGAATTATGCTAGATTAAGAAAATGTGAGTACCGTATAAAGTTGTAGTCTTTTCTGATTTAGGTGCATAGCTTACAGTAGGTATGTTACGAATACCCATTTTAGGAGGATTGATGGCGTCCTCAGTTTTTGGTATAACGCCGACAGTAAGATCTTCATTCTCAGGTTGATCGACTTTGGCAGCATCCACAGAAGACACAGAAGCGTCTGTTTTTGAATTCCCATCTGAACTTTCCGTAATCACTTTTACATCTTTAGCAGGATCATAACCGAGTATGCTGGACTGAAATTTGGTGACTTTATCGACAAATTCAGGGTGTATAGCCAATGGAAGTGAGATAAAGTGAGAGTAGGGAAGATTTGGACTATTAACAGCCTGTCACCCACAGCAGACAACAACCCGATTCAACATAGATTCTACGTAACAGTCGAGTAAATTGACGCTGAGGAAATGAAGTATACGACAGTCGAGTAAAACAGCCAACCTCATCAATTACGGATTGAATCTTCTGAGAAGCTTTGACAATATCATCCATAGAATCACTCTCGATCACTGAAACAACAAACAATTATCAATATGGAGATAACATGAACTCCAATTATCACATCTTCGCTGACAATAAAATCATACCTATTGTATCCCCCTTTTTGTAAGGCGGAAAATTTATTTTCACCCCCATGGCCTCGATATCTTTCTGTGTTGATCCTCTGATATCAGTAAGCAAGGGAAATATGAGAAAACATATTATATCTAATGTTCAAAGGTTCAATCGTTCTATTAACAATCTTTTCAAATAACAAAACACTAAAATTAGCTTAAATCATTACTTGGTTCCCTTGATGAAACGCATGATAGACGTACCTACCTGTAAAAATTCAAGAGAAGTTGTCAACGAAAAACAATAGCTAGAGTATATTACTTCAACCCTTCACTTTGGCTAAGTGTGCCTCATTTGACATTCCATTCCGACACTTCTTCATGACACGACATTTTAGGTCAAACATGTTAATTTTTTTCACAAAAATAGTCGTTGTTACAGTTTGTCACTCTGACACCGCTCATGTCTGAGTACTAGAGCTGGCAAACGGGTCAGGCAAGTTTGGGTTCAATCTGTCTAAAAGCAAGTCAATCCTACCTCAACAGAAACAGCATGCTTTTTCTCGGATAAAGTCGTATTTTCTGAATCTTCTTTACTCCCAACAATGTTCTGCGAAACAGAAGTTGTCGAAGAATCCCCAAACTTATTTTCAGAATCCTTCAGTGCATCGGTTGAACTAGAGCTGGCTACTGTTTCTTCAGCTTCATCAGTTTTGACTGTGCCTATCAGTGTGGAAAAACGAAAAAAGTTGTACTATTAGCTAAAGTCCTCACAGTAAGGTACAATGTGCTCCTCATGTTCACCTTCTTCGATGCTGGCAATATTTCCAGGCTCTGTCACTGCAGCCTTCATTGAGCATTCTGCAAAGTCGTAAAAGAAAAATGACTTCCAGTAACTCCCAAATCCATGATTTCGGAAAAAAATGGCAGGCTGTTAGCATTACTATTTTTATCTGTAGAACCAACCTTTATCTGGTCGAGATTGGGTACTGATTTGTCGCCAAACAAGAGTGCCTGTTTTTCTCTTTTTGGGCCAGTCCATTGGACCAAAACCACCCTTTTTAACCGCTTGTTTACGAATCTGGCTTATGCTATGATAGCACTTGTATCCCTGAAAAAAAATATAGTGTCGAAGACAAAGTTGACAAAACCAATAAGCTTTGTCATTAAGTAACAATCTCATAAACCAAATGGACACCTAAATTGCTGTGAGGATAAACATCCAACATCATGGAATTATATTTCACGTCTGATGGAAAAATATGTGCAAAAAGTACTGCGTCGAGTAAAATTCATACTACGAAGAGTAACTACGCTTTTTTTCCTCCAAATATCTCGACTCAAACAAGGGTTTAGTAACAGAATCAAGCATTCAATCGGTACAAAGTAGAAAGAGCAACATGACTACAGCATTGAGACGGGTTTTTAGCACAGCAATCTCAAATGTATAGGAAGGCGGCATTGAGACGGGTTTAGCACATTTCCTAGTCAGTACAAACATCAACAAGCTGAAAGACCTCGTCTTTCGAGCTCGTAACTTACACAGACAGTACAACCCCTCTTGATCAACCCAATTACACTATAATCAACCCAATTGTACTGTTTTTTTCTCAAAATTTATTGATCATACAAAACATACAAAGGTCAACCTACATATTCAATTTTCCAAAAGTATCCATCTTTTCATTCAATTAACAATGAAATAATCAGAAATCAAGAAAAGGGTACCTGCAATTGATGGGTAGTTCTGCATAACATGAGAAAACCATGAACAATTAAAAAGGTTGGAACTTTAAACAAAAAACAAAAAAACAAAGAGAAACCCAGTAAAATTATTAACAATAAATTAATCAAAGTAAAGAAAGTAACGAGATTTTTACCTGAAGACAGCCCTGATACTGGAAAAACTCATTTGGGTTTTGTGTTAGTATTATGCTTGTTCATCTTTGTGTCTCGACTCTCGACCTATTACTTCAGTACACATTTTTTTCGGTTTACGACTTTACGATTTTGCCCCTCTTTTTTATTTACTTTTTAAAGTTCTTTCTCGATTAAATTATAAACTCGTGAAATTAAGACGTGATAAAACCGTCTTTTCAGCATCAAACCGAAGTTTAGAAGCAATCGTTGAAGGGTAGGGGTAGCCTTCCGAATTCTTGTACAAAATCATCTCGCTGAGATACTGTGAGATAGGGAACGGCTAAGGTAATTAAAGGAGCATATTGAACGTATTGCTTCTAGTTCGTGTATCTTTTCAAAGCATACCGGTGTTCTATCTGTGAAAATCGCGGTTGCATTCTTAGTAAATATGTTGTCTTGTTATTTGGACATGTTAAAATTACAAAGTCGAATAATCATATTAGCCCCATATAGTACGATATGAGAAACATGTTCTCATAACAAGGGTACGAGAGTTTGTTTACGAATGTGTCAATTAGTCCTCACAATAGAACCCAATCACTTGACGAAATTATTCACTACGAGTAGAGCCCAATTCCAGGATGTGAAGCCTATCTGACTATCTCCAGTCTTCATCATCATCGTCATCATCAGCATCAACATCAATTAAATCATCAATACGGTTTTCATCCATCTCATCATATACATGATCTTCTGATACCATGTAATCGGACCACCTTTTTAAACACACTTCACTCCCAGTATCATCTTCGCTTTCATCTTCTTCTGATTTCTCGCTGTCAGATGTGTCGGTTTTCTCCTCGTCTTCTGAGGACTCTTCCTCTTCCGGATAATCATTCCATGGGTGGTTTTCAGCTGTTAGACAAAACAGAAATCCTCGTTTTGTAGTTTTCTTGAAGTCAAGAATTGAAGAGTGATAAAAAAAGAGAGTATAAAAGTAGATGATACCATTTGAATCATCACTTTCGTAGTCCGAATTATCAGGGCCCTCGTAATACTGATCGTCATCCTCGAGTTGTACCCTATTGAGCATAATTCATTAACATCAAGACGATAGTTTCGGAATAGTTGGTGAATGAATGAACACAATAGTACACAGAATTTGCAGGCCTTACAGCGGAAAAGGGTAAGATGCTTCTTCTTCATCGATCTTTTCCTTGATAGCATAGAGATCGTAGACGTACCCATCAGTGGAATCTGCAACAGTATTCAATATTTCCAGTTTCAGCAATCAACTCTCCAATTTACTGAGGGAAAATAGCTTACTGTTCAACAAATTCACTTAAAAATAAAATTTGCACATCAATTTACAATCTTTACTGCAAAATTTCGCATAAATTGACTCGAGACAACACCAAATCCTCTTCATAAACCCAAAAGAGGTTCTATCTCAATTGGTAACTAGTGGAGTAACTCCGATTTATAAAGTGAACAAAAATAGAAAAAAAAAAATCACGGAAAGTACGCGTAGAAGTCCGTAATGAAAGGACATTGATGAAGAAACCTCGTTTGGAAGCTTGAAAAGAGAAATCAGACTCAATATCCTCAGCGGCAGTAGGAATACACTCCCTTAACAGAGGCAGGAATTTACTGAGTGCTTCCTGATCTTCCACAGACATCTCACTGAACAATCACGGAAATAACACCAACGCTATAAAAAAAATCGCACACTTGAAAAAGTAGGGGATACAAGCATAGATTAAGGAACATACTCCTGCTTCTCCTGGGTTGCAGAAGTCTCCTCCGTGTCAACACGGAGAATATCATAAACACGACATACTTCACCCAATGCTTCATCATGAACACATTCATTATCATGTGTTCTCCGCTTCCATATTTGCTCAAAGCGTGCGGTTTTTGCTAATTCCTGACAAATAAAATCAACACAGAAAGCAAAAGTATGTCATTCTCAGTGACTAATCTGCACTAATACACAAGTAGTAAAATGTCAATGATCTTATGGTTTAGAGGGGAGCCACAAGGCAATGCGGACGGAGTACGAACCCGCATCATCATTACCACCTCTAATGACTTTACCAACAAGCTTAAGTGCATCAATAATGGAATGGTTTTGAAACGGCAAGACAAATATATTTTCCTGGATTGTTTTGATAAATGCAAAGAAATTACCTGTTGTTGTTGCCTGGCCTTGGATAAGATACGGTTATGAATCTGGTAGAATAAGATACAAAACAGATGATAAAGGGTCGCTCATAGCATCTTCAAACCGAGAAGAGAAAAGTTACAAGGAAACAGTAGGAAAACACATACGCTGGGGGTGCGGAGGGTGCTGCGCCTTGTTTGTTTACTGCTAAATTTAAAATCAGGGTCATCATCGATGTCGGGGCTGGCTTCCTCCTATATATATACAAATGTCGATAGGCCCAATAACAGTAATAGGCGAAAGATTATTCAAATGGAATGCATGTAACTCACAAGTATTAGGGTTTAGAACGGAACGAACCACATATGAACTGACAATGTCAATGGCATCCTCAGAGCGGCCAACTGTCTCAATGTGTTGCACTAAAACCCTTTTCTGCTTCGGTTCCTCTGCTGCCACAATATATCACAAATTCTCGTCTAAGACGGCTATATCAACCAATGTTAACCTTATACCGGGGTAAATAGCATGAATAACACAAAAGCGGAATTCAGGGCGAATTGCAAAAAGACGACCAATTGATCAAGCGAATGGAATCGGAAATGACTCAGAAATCAGGATACCTAGAGGTGGAGAAGAAGAGGAAGAGGGATTAATGGAGAGGTTCTGGAAATCGAGTAACGGGCGCTTAGCAGGTCTGTCATTGATTTCAATCCACAAAGCTTCAAGAGGAGATTGGTTAAGCTTCCGTTTAACCCTTACAATCACGGGCTTCTCGCCGCCGCCATTGTTGCTACTTGATTGCATGGTAATTGACTGGTAAACAAAAATTGATCAACAGCTAACAATTACTAACACACAACAAATGCTAAAGAAAATCATTTTATTTAATTCAAATTCAAATCAAAATCCCAGAAATCCCTAAATAACCCTAGTTCATCAATCAATACCCAAATTATAAAACTGCTAAATCAACAAACCCTAGAAACTGATTAAACCAACCCTAGCAACAATCAATCGATGAAAAAACCCCAAAAAAACTAAATTAATTCAACAATTAAGTAATTAACAAACCCTAACAACTGAAACTTACACAGTTGAGTTTGAACGGTGGTCCGGTGGGCGGCGTGAAGAGCGGCGGCCGGCGGGGAGGGCGGCGTGAAGACTGAAGAAGTGAAGAAAGGCGTGAGTTTTGGTTTTTACCTCTCACGTCGCGGTGGTTACCATTTTGGGTCTCAGTAAATTTAGAACCGGTCTCACTCGTTTACTCTGTATTTATCCATCGAGAGCTCGTCTCACTGTATAACAAAATAATACGAGTATTAATTAGAAATCGTATCTTTCGAATTTTTGTATGATTCATTATTCATCGGAACGAAATTCATATAAAAAAAATTATCGTACTTATAACAAAGTACATGGTGCTCGTAATTAGTTAATTACAATTAATTACCAAAAAAAATTACGGAGTATATAATTACCGAGTTCTTAGGAACGAAGAAAAGAGAAGTGTATTTTTATTATTGAGTGTGAAATCGTCAACTCACTAAAAAAAACTCGACAATGTGAAGTAAAATGACCGATGATTAGTGACCAATTTTAATTACACATTATTTCCGTCTTAGCCGTTAATTTATCTAAAAATTTTTCGTATTTCATTTTTACTATTCATCACTACAATTCACCTTCAATTCCAAAAAATCATTTCAATTTGCTTCAACTACCTGACTTTTTTTTTTTTTTTGGATTCGAAACTACTTGAGATTTTGGTTACAGGTGGAGTATTTCGACATAAAAATCAAGAAAACGATAAAAAAAAATACATATAAATCGTACATTTGAAATGAGTAAGACCTATAACATCATGCAACTAAGTTCAGTTAATTTGCAGCTAGTGTTTTTCGTCTCTACGGCCAACTGATATAGAAGCCCTTTGCGGTGTATGCCTCTTCCATTTAGTTTTTCGCATCGACATGATCCATGATGGCACCTCGCTGCCTGATTGTGCTATCACATTCGCTATATTCCTCAAAAAGGGTACGTCTTCCTCCGTGTACAAGGTTATCGCTTCTCCCTGTCTCCCTGCTCTACCACATCGACCTATACAGCAACACGGATGCAGTAATTAGTTCCAAGGAACTTACGATGATGGTAAAGGGCTTTTAAACGAGTAACTTACCAACTCTATGAATGTAAGTAGAAGCAGATTCTGGGAAATCGTAGTTGATCACGCAGTTAAGGCCCTTGAAGTCCATACCACGATCAACCACACCAGTGGCTATCAAAATCCACGTTTTACCAGCCCTGAAATTATCGACAGCATTTTCCCGCTGCATAACGTCCAAACAGCCATTCAAAATAAATATGAGTACATGACGGAGAGAGGAGCCAAAGTAGCGCAATAATCCCAAATGGGAAACTCACTTGTGCTTGCGGCAAGTCAGCGTGGACGACATCAACTTTAAGATCACAACAAAGCAGTTCTTTGTAAAGTTCTTGAGCTCGGTCCTTGCTTTGCACGAAAACTAATACTGGAGGATTCAAGCTCTATTCAGGCACAAAAAAAATCAAAAACAAAGATGGATTCGTCAAGAGAGAACCACGAGTAATTCATACTCGAATACTGAAAACGACAAAAAGTGCACTCAAAGAAATGTTTGAAAGAAAAATCCAGAGCAACGGTTTTTTTTTTGCCACCGACATTCCCTACCTCAGCAAAAATCTGTCTTATTGCAAGAAATTTCCCTTCTTCACTTCCGGCAAAGACTAACTTTTGCTTTACAGACGCAGAAGCTGTATTCCTAATGAGACAACAAACAAAGCATGAAATTAAACTAAAATATAATTGAAAATGTATAAAAAAAGACACAAATCTTCTTGCCGACTCGAGGGGGGCAAAGATTAGTACATTTTTCTGTTATTTAAGTAAAACAAAACAGAACAAATGAATATGAGCCCACACCCAAAGGAGATGCTAACAAAAGTACGAAACTAGGCAGAAACTCATAAGATTATACACAATATAGCTATGAGAAACTCACTTTTTGCCAACAATGATCCGCACTGCATCATGCATCAATGTACGGGCTAGGTCTTCAACTGTATCAGGTAAAGTAGCACTGAATAATGATCTTATTATTGATGGGTTTGAGCATGCTTTAACAACAAAATCAATCTGCTTCACAAAGCCAAGCTCGAATAGCTTATCGGATTCATCAAGAACAAGGAATTCAACCCTGCATATCGGAAACGTGATTAACAAGAAGCAGACAGAATTTACATGCTCATATATGTTCGCTTCAGAGTTCAAAGAGAGTAATTATTGCACAAAGGTTCGCATTTAGCGTGTAAAAAAATACAGGGCCAATACTGCACAGGTTATTCTAAGTTAATACTAGTATTAACATACGGGTACGTTGAACATGGGTAATTGAAATCATAGAAGTCATAATCCAATTATACTCCATTTATCTTTCCTCCCACGCCTCTAATGTAGCAACTACGATAACCAAAAACAAAAAATTGACCCAAGTAGCTTCACATAATGGCGATTTGTTGCAAGTATAACATATAAGAAGTGCATGTACCTGGACAAATCAAGCTTTCTTTTGCTAATTGCATATTCTAAGCGAATTGGAGTGGAGATGAGGACATCACAAGGCAATTTCGAAAAATCAGCACTTTTGGAAAGCTCTTTGGTCATTAATTTAATATAGAATTTCTTTCCTTGAGCAAGTTTCTTGCATTCTCTAGTTGTCTGAGCAGCCAATTCTCGTGTAGGGCAAACCACAACAGCGCGAACACCGTCTTTCATTCCATGCTGCTCAAAATACACAGAAGACGTTTACATAGCATTATTATAGAACCTTTGAACTCCTTACTCTCTATGATGTTCAACGACAAAACGATAATTACCTTTAATTTCATTAATATGGGGAGTATGAATGCCAATGTTTTCCCAGAGCCAGTAGGCGCACACGCAAAGCATTCACGTCCCTGAATAATTGACAGTGTAAAACGAAAAAAAAGGGTAACTCTTTGCAGAAAAGGAAAGGGGTAAAGGTCCAAGAGTCATGAACATTATATATCAAGAAAGCGAAGTCAATGAAAGACGATTTTAAGGATGATGCGTACAGATAAAAGGACTGGAATAGTTTGCCTCTGAATGGGAGTTGGCTCCTTGTATCCAAGCTCGGCAAAATTTCGAAGTAAATATGGTTTACACTTGTATCTGCCAAAAGAGACATAAGTTAACAATGTACTATATGCAACATCACTAAAATCACTTTGGTCGTAAAACAACCCGTGGAAAGAGGAATTTTCTGAAATTGGGGGGCCTTAATGTCTTATCTTTTACTTTTCTTTACTATTCAACAGGAAATTTTATGCAAAATTATCAATAGAACCTTTTTCTACAAACAAACAATCTGTAACCAAAAGGCACCTCTAAGAATACAGAGACTATTTAACGCCTTCTCTTTCCGCCTTCTTATCTAGAGGGATGAGACAATAAAAGGTAAAAAAAAAGCCGAATATGCTTACACAAATGCAAATATCACACAAACTACACTACATGCTACTTCAAGGATAACCTAAATCATGAGAATTTCTCGGGTTATAAGAAGAAAAGAAGTATAGTGATGCAAACTTAACCAATCTCAGGTCTCAACACAGTGCTCGGGAAAAACAATCAAACAGCATTATGGTATCCACGAAATTATGGTGAAAAAGCTTAAACACAAGGGCAGTTTACAAGATACAGTGAGGGCATTACCTAACACTAAGGTCCTCAAAGCTTTGGAGAGGAGACGGAACATTACTTCCGGAGATATGAATACTATGCTCTTTACGTAAAAGTTGATCCCGCTGAAAGGTAAAAAAACAAGCCGCAGTAAATACACAGCAGTACACAAATCATCCACGGTCCAATCCAGAATCACGTAGATTAATCGTTTCTTTCATTCCTATTGTTCAACCAAAGGGAGCTCTTTCTTACTCTATTGACCATCTAAACGTCCAATTCATGATGTTTTAACCCCAAAAAAACATCGGATTGACATTCCAACCATAACTTCATGCCTGGAGTCCAATCCAGAATCGTAGATTAATCGTTTCTTTCATTCCTATTGTTCAACCAAGGAGAGCTACACCATGCTTTCTTACTCTAATAACCATCTAAACATTCAATTGACGGTGTTTTACCCCAAAAAAAAACATCGAATTTGCATTCCAATCATAACTTCATACCTGGAGTCCAATCCAGAATCTTGTAGATTAATCGTTTCTTTCACTCCTATTGTTCAATCAATGGGCGCTACACGATGCTTTCTTACTCTAATAACCAACTAAACATTCAATTGACGATGTTTTACCCTAGAAAAACATTGAATTGACATTGCATTCATGAATTCAAACCTCGAGTTGCCGAAAAACCTCCTTCCTTTTGTGAACGGCATCTTCTTCAGCCTCGCCGCTTTCCTCGAGCTCCACTGCAGAATCTACGCTCTTGAACACACTGAACCCCTCCACTGCACACGAATTCAAACAAAATCATCAAAACAACAACAACAATCAATCAATCAATCGATCATTATCCGAAATCGGAAACTAAAATCAAAGCTGCACCAGAAGCTGCAGTCTTCCGTTTTCGCTTCTTGCTTCTGGACTTGTCCACTTCTAATGGAATCTGAACAACGTCAGTCGTGGAAGATGCAATTGTTTCTGAATCGTTATCTTCCTTTTTCAGCTACAGTGAGAGGTGCGGAGATGAGATTGTAGTGAAAGGTAAGAGTAGACGAAATTTAGAGAAATGAGAGATGAATTAATTGATTGATTACCTTGAAGACATCGAAATCTTTGGGGAATTTCTTGCGATTGAACTTCAATCCTGCGAAGAGAAAAGATGTGTCCTCCATTGACGCAACGAGCAAGGAACAAGGAAGAAGGAAGAAGACGGTTTAGAGAATTAGGACTCAGTCGGCTATGTAGGGTTTATGGGTTTAGTCTTTATTTGGGTGGAAAAAAAAAACACCATTCACTTCGGTTCATTTCAATCTATTTCAGTTTAGTATCGAAATATTCATTTTGTTTCAGCTACTTCAGTTCGGTCCAGCATACTCTAGTCCAAAGAATATTGGTCTTACAACGACTAAACAAGGGACATTGTTAAGTTACGTCATGCACTTGAACGCTTGTGTGTAGGTCTTTTATCGTCTTTCTCTTCCTTGGCAGGAGATCATCTTCCTAATCGAACTTTCGATTTAGGATAAGTTTGATTTTGTCAGTAACTAATGACTTATATATCTCTAATAAGCAGCATTGGTCGTGTACTTTTGTGTGATCCTAATATTCACCACGACGAATTTGGTCGACGAAGGGAAGAACGTCAGAGGAAGTCTTTGTGCATCATCTCGCGCTTAAGATCTTCATGCACGAGGTGCTAGGGCTGGTCGTTCTGAATAGTGCGGTTGAAGGTTGGGAATCGATATCAAAGACATATTGTCTATTGAATGACAAAGATTTAAATTCAGCATTGTCACTGATCACATAAACTTGACTTAAAATTTTTCACTGAATATGATCGAGTCTATGGGTCAATAAATTCAAAAACACAAACTTATTTGTCCTCCCATTACATACTCGTAACTTTACTAAACACGAGTAAGTTCTTTTTGTCTCGGTCATTTGTTTACGACTTCGATGAATCTAAGTGTGTGCAAAATCCGGTTCAGATTGGACCGGACCCGGAATAAAAAATTCCGATCGGATCTCAGGTCCATCATTTTGGGCGATTTCGGGTTCCAGTCCGATCCTGACCCAGTTTTTTCCGGTCCGGACCAGAAAGACCGGAAATATATTTATTTAATAAAATTAATAAAAATCCCGGTCTAACTAGTCCGAAATTTTGGAACGGAATTTCAAGAATTTGAAAATTTCGGTCCAATCAGTCCGGTCTTGGATCGGAATTTATCAGGTCCAATCCCGTCCAAAATTTTTAGATTCCGATCCAATTTCAGTTCGGATTTTTTTTAAAGATTCCGGTCCGATCGTGGAGCGGTCCACATGAATCCATCAAAAGATTCAAAACCCAACATTCACTTCACTAATCAAACACTTCTCCACTTCATAGTTCACTCCAGGTGGTTTCCATGGAGAGAGACACGATGCTAGAGCGCGTACACTCAACGCGCCGCCCTACACTCGCCGGAGACGAAGAGAACACAGACGAAGGCGACGAATCGAAGACCAAGAAAACAATCCCAATAACCACCCGCTTCCTCAATTTCATCTCACGCAACGGTCTTCTCTGGCCTTTCCTTGCCCTCTCTTTCCTCGCCGTCTTGTTCTTCTCTTCCGTCGTCTTCTACACCCGCACCCTTGTTTGCGTCGGGTCGGGTCCTTCCTCCTTTGATCCTCATTCCCGGTTCGGCTTTTTCGGGTTCGATGGGCTTGAATCTGATTTCGGATCCCTTGGTGTTCCCTGGTGTAAGCTCTCCCTCTTCCTTCTGATTTCAATTTGATTTAGGGTTTCTTGATCTGGGTTCTGCTTGTTTCAATCTGGGTATTTACTAGATATGTCCGTCACAGACAAGAATTTACGGATATTATTTCGTAAAGCTAGTGACTTTTTTCAGGATAGATTGTAGAGTATTTACTTGTGTGATTAGAAATTGTGTAGCTTTCAAATTTCAATGGTGTATTCAGGATAATGTACATGGTGTCTCAATTTGACAGTCTTCAATTTTGACAGTATGTCAGTTAATAATCAATTATTCAGTTGGTTAGTCGGTTAGTCCTGCATTAATTGAACGACATAGCACGGACATAAGACGGTCTCACATGAGATTTATGAGCGAGAATGGGAAAAGGGATGTTTTTGTATGTGTTTGAACTTTGACGGCGATATTTGAACGTAATTGGGGGAGATCACTGTGAAGTAGGAGTATTAATTCGAGTGTCTAGGAAGTCGGAGATAAGTATTGGGTAGCTCTATGGCCCCGTTCTTTTCAACTTCTTTTCAGTTCAAGAGGTTCATTTTGTCTTAGTACTTCAGTCTTCAGCCTACTTCACGTCACTTAAGTTCAACTCCCGCTTGGAAATTGTCTCAAGAGCTTTTTGGGTAACTTGTATTCCTTTTATAGGGTAGATTAGAGTACCGTGAAATTGAAGGTATTCCTTGTCTCACCTATATGGTGTTTGTGCCCATTGAGGGACTTGGAGGAGAAAAAACTCAAAAAAGGAGTGTAATTTCTCATCTAGGCAATGCTTGCGTGATCCATGGAGGAACTGAGGTCTAGATGATTTTGCGCTTTAACCTAATATATATTCGCTAGATACATTAGTTCGTGATTTTGTGAGATCTTTATCTTGACCCATGGTTAGGTTTTTAGCTATCATATCGTATGTTGTTATAGATGGGTGTTACCATGTTTTGCTTCGAGGATGTGTGTAAAGCCTTTTGACTGTTTGACTGTTTGAGAGTTTAATTGTTCTTGTTGGCAAAAGGCAGATCGAAACACGGTAAAAGTGTGGAATGGACGTCCAAGGATCTCATCACTGGCTTGGAAGAGTTTATACCCATTTACGAAAACCGACCAATTAAAAACAATATGTTTGGCATGGGATTCGATCATAGTTTTGGGCTATGGTTTATTGCACGATGGCTGAAGCCAGAAATTATGATAGAAAGTGGTGCTTTCAAAGGGCATTCGACATGGGTACTACGCCAGGCTATGCCAAATTCTAAGATAATATCAGTTACTCCCCGTCATCCAGAGAAGTACCTAAAGAAAGGGCCAGCTTATGTCGATGAAAACTGCACGTACTTTGCTGGAAAGGACTTTGTCGATTTTGGAAGCGTTGATTGGAAGAGTGTGCTGAAGAAGCATGGGGTGACCGATCAAAGTCAAGTTCTCGTCTTCTTCGATGACCATCAGAGCGAATTGAAAAGGTAATTACCATGATCCTGAGAAATGAAGTTTCTAACAGCGGGTATATTCTCGTCTAAATTCCTGCTCTTCATATAGATTGAGGCAGGCACTAGAGGCAGGCTTCCGACATATTGTCTTCGAAGATAATTACGATACTGGAACTGGTGATCATTACTCCTTGAGACAGATCTGTGATCAAAGTTATATTAGAGGTACTCCCCTCTAATTCCCTTCGTATTGAGTATTTTCTTTTACGTCTTTCATTTTAACGTCTTCCCTGGCACCTTACCCGTGGGAACTCAATATGGGTTTTTGTATATGTTTAAGGTGGAGGACACAGTTGCTTCAAAGATAGCGACGAAGCAAGAACACGGGCAAGACGGAAACATTTCTGGGAGAAAGCGGTTGACATTGACGAACTATGTGGGCCGGGTGAAGCGTGGTGGGGAGTAAGAGGGTACATGCGAGACGACTTCAATCACACCAACACACCAATCTCTCACGCGGAGCACTTCCAGAATAGCCGGTTTGTGGAGTCAATACTAGACCTTTATTGGGAAGTTCCACCAACAGCCGGTCCATCTCTAACTCACCAAACACGGTATGACCCCTCACGCACGATCCCACCTATTGTCGAAGATGGCCGTTATGGGTTGTTCCAGAGGGTCGGCCTTGGTAGATTGGATAGGTCTGTTTTTAATGGTTATACTCAGATGGTTTATGTTCAGATTTCCAAGCCTGAATCTTGAAGAGATTTCAGATATTTGGTTTTAGAATATTTAGCCCACCAGTTTCTTACACTTATTTTTCTTTTCTGCCTTCCTTTTTTTCTTCTCTTTTGTAAACATGCCTTTTGTTCTTCAAACTATTGAGTTAACTTCTTCAGGTATGATGACAATTTATACACATCTACTTTTTGCTTTTAAGATTGGTTATATACTTTGATTCTAAGGGTTTGAACCGAGTTACACATACCGATAGAAGCTACTAAGCTAACTCATGATACAGATTTGAAGCAATCGACATTGAACTTACCCCTAGTCGCTCGTCTTGTAAGTTTTTGTGAATATATGCATGAAAGAAGCTGAAAGCCTCGTGTCTTAGCACAGTGGTTAAGAATTTAGGACTAGGTACCTTCGACAACAGGGTCAGGTTCGAATCCTCCTTCCCCATTTTGTAATGCAAGTGCGTTCTCGTTGAACCAAAAAAATAGAATAACAAGAGGTAATGCACACACAAACTTGCTGAATTTAATTGAAGTTTAAGAAGTCTACAATCTTGTATTTGAACTACTACAACAGAGATACACACACACAAACAGACAGAATATCAAAAGACTTGGACAACACTCCCTAAAATTTCAAAACCTCTCGAAGGTTCCCTGTGTTCCACCGGATGCCTTCCCCTTCCCGCCTTCATTCTTAGGAACGATCGATTCTTGAATTTCTCAACCGCATTTCAGGTTTGGAGCTGACAGGAAAAATAAACCAACAAACTATACTAAGTATTGATCTCGGGAGATGTAAATCTTCAAGCTACTAAAGTATGTGGCATACCGAGACCAATGGCTTCTGACCCTTTCATGATCCTCAGTTTCCTGCAATTCTCCATGAACATCCTGTTTTATGGAAACAATTTCACGGAAACATTATTATCTTTGAATCATTGCCTCGGACATCAAACAAACTTATCATGTCCAGAATTCGACAACCACACGTCTGCTGTCAGAGTCTCGGGGATTAGACATTAGTGAGTAGAGTAATATTCCTTGCACAAAAAAGAGACTTTTGTTTTGAGTGCATAGTCTATTGAGAAAGCACAATAACGAAAAAAATAGGGGCTTACTTCCATGGGACATCGCCAACTAACATCCAATCACCGTCCTTGTCTTCATAGGTCAGAACATATTCCGAAGTACGGAGATATTCTGTTGAATGACCCTCTCGTCCATCGTGTTTCCCATGTCCATGTGAACCATACTCACCTGCACCACCACAGTTTCATCGACTATGCTCAAATAACTAGTCTTAACCACTAGGCTAATGAATCGGGGGGAAGAGGGAAACACGATTACCACTAATAAAGCAGCTGAACATCTTCTCTAGTGCCGAAGACAGCTCAACATAGTTTCTATAGATTCGAAGGTCGACCTTCCTCAAGTAAGGAGCGCCGTCCATGCTAACTTTAACATAGAGGCATTCAGCGGCCGATTTCTCCTCAGTGTTATTGCCAGTATTCTTTGTAGAGGTGGATGCCATAGTATTCTTTCGAAATGATCGAATTGGAGGCCATCCCACAACCTGTGCCCTGGTTCACAGGAAACAGTTTAATTTCTCCACATGATAACAGTCCCTTAAATCAAATGATGAGCACACTTAGTCGCATTACAACATAGGGGATTCGAACCTGCCCGGGTACCTAATCTTAACCACTAGGATAAAACATTCTTGGTTCCTAACTTCCTATCCAATTTGTATGACTAAAGAATACAAGGAAAAACAAGGTATATCCAGAGTACCTGATCTTGACCACTAGACTAAAACATATCTTCGGTTTCTATCCAATTCGTTTGACTAAAGAATACTCCAAGGAAAAACAAGGCAATACAGCTAACTACAAACATAATTTTGCTATTGGGGAAACAGTAGAATATGCGGATATTTGACCCGTCACATGTTTACGAGACATAATATGCTAATCACAGACAGGAATTTGTGTTGGGGAAATGCAGCAAAAATACAGAATGGACCATATTCTAACTGTACCATATACTTACAACTAAACATAATCAAACAACACCTGAAAAAAAGGACTCATTGCGAGGAGTATTTTAATTAAAAATAAATAAATGAACGAGACGGAAAAAAAAACACTTACTTAGAAGCAGGAGCACCAGCAGTTTCAATAGCAGCAGCAGAATCAAGAGTTTGTTGTTTCTGCTGAACACAAGATTTAGTAGTACATGAAGTTACAGAAACCTCATTATTCAAATTATGAACATTTTTACTCTGATTATTATTATTATTATTATTATTATTATTATTATTATCACCCAAGATTCCACCTTTACCAAAATTACCATCAGATCCTCCATTAATAGACAAAACCCATTTCTCACAACCATCAATTGCATCAGAAAACCCCCTTTTAGACCCTTTAACTGAAGAAGAAGAAGATGATACAGAGTAGAAAGTTTGTGTCTTTTCTTCAAAATCCTTTCCAAAAATAGTAACCCCAGGTTTCACTACTACCCTTTCAGGTGACTCACATCCTGGTAAACCAAGACTCAACTCTGTCTTCAACCCATTTCTATTTTTAGAAAGTAACTTCTCCATGGAAGACACTTCTGTTAGACCTATGTAATCATGCTCTAATGCCCTTGACATGAAACAACACACAATAACTACCAAATATGTTATGACAAAAACTACTTATATTTATAATATAAATATATATATAAAAAAAAAAAGATTAATAGTAAGTGAAAATGTGAGTGAGTGGGCAAGAAGAATGAGAGGAGATGGAGAGGGAAAAAAGCTCAAGTGTTTGATGTCCTTTGGAAAGAAGAAGAACTGTATTTGATGCAGAAAAAGAACCTTCTTTGGCCTTTCTGTAGCTCACTCTCTTAAAAACAAAGTTTTAAACTTTTTTAATTTAAAAGATGAATTAGGAAAAAAAAAAAAGGGTTTTGATTTTTAAAAAGAGTTTTTGATTAAACCGTCGTTCTTCTTTGTGACGGTGATATCCATCATATTGTTATAATGGGTTAAATATATCTCATTTGGGTAGCAAAGATAAATGTTTTTGTACCGTACTAATATTTTATCTTTTCTATATAAACGGACCATTTAATCCGTTATAAATTTATAATGGATAATTCTGTCACAAGTAAAGAAGAATTTGCTTTGATTAAAAAAAGTGAAGGTATTGTGGAAAAGGAATGATTAAATAATTGGAAATGGAAATGAAGAAGGAGGGGTCAGAAAATGAAGAGTAATGTTCCTTCATCATCATAAAAACACCTTTTCTATTTTATTTTGATTTACTTTCATAGGGTATTTTTAAGAACAATGTCTAAAAGTGTAATTTCGATAAGAAATGATTTTACGACAAATTTATTATGAGATTGTATAAATTTAAGTAGAAATGATATCAGAAGCAATGAAGATGTATGTATAATCGGTCGTGAATTCGTGATATAGTTGCACTCGTCATAAACCATGTTCAAAATAAGGGAAAGAATTTGAGTCATGAGACTCATGAATAATACTCGTCTCATGAATAATACTCGTACTAAAGGGTTAAGAAAACTACCTAAATAGATATAGGATAAGTCTCAATGTCTTAATGAAAAATTATGATAACGGTAATATTATTCGGGAGTTGTGAACTTGTGACCGAGACGGATGAAACATATATGATGACGGTTTATAAATATACACCACCCTTCAAAACCGTTAGATAATCGTATACAAGTCTTTCATTCTCCCCGACCATTCAAAAATCATACTTCGTATATAGTATCAGAACCATCATCGTTCACTTTACACCGTTTTTTCAATCCCTCCCTCACAACAGCAAACCAATGCAACTCGATTAGCCTAAACTTTACGATGATGGTTAAGATCCAACTATTATATTTATATTCTATTACCAATTTAAATACTACAGAATACAGATTATATATATTATATCGGTTTTTCTAACGTGTGCCTAGTGGACACTTGTTAATATGTTAATTAAGGAAATAATCATCATTACGTTGTCTAAGTATGATAATTAAGAGTTGATATTTCAATTTATCGCGATAATATCATTGTGATTTCTTACTTAATTAGTATATTAACGTGT
Organism: Agrostemma githago; assembly: GCA_958450325.1. Taxonomy (NCBI): domain Eukaryota; kingdom Viridiplantae; phylum Streptophyta; class Magnoliopsida; order Caryophyllales; family Caryophyllaceae; genus Agrostemma; species Agrostemma githago. The sequence goes on along the minus strand of OY288252.1, from coordinate 69,352,513 downwards.
GTCCAGTGGACACACGTTAGAAAAACCGATATTATATTGTTCTACACCTTTTACAATATTTAGTTAGTATTTATTATACACAAATGATTCTTTCCTAATGATTTTTTATGGTTGATGAGAAAGTATGTATAGGGAGACAAGGGAGTATAATACTGGTATTGTTTAATATTGTTTGTTTGTCAACTTTTTAAGGAGTACTTAACTTAGCAGACAATTAGCACCGACAGCTTACTGCTTAATTTCAGGCATAAATACCCTGTTTTTTTTAATGCTTCTTGTTTTTGTATCATCTTACTCCATTATTCTACTAAAAATCCTTAACCTACATTATTATTATTTAATTAATCCTTGATATATGATGATATTCCTTTAATTTTTTTACGATCTTATTCCATATTTCATTCGATAAATATCACTGAAGAACCTAATTAGGTGATGGAGTATCACTTACTAGCTCTATCGTCTAGAAACATGATTTATACGGTCTCGGTAGGTGTTTGGTTGCATCCTCAAAATACATGAAATTTTATCGAATATGTCTCAATGGCTCAATCTAGTGGTTAAGATTATATATACCCTAGACAGTAAGTTTCAGACTCTAAGGTTCGAATCCGCTCCCATTATGATGAATTGCAAATACAGTGTTTGTATTTACTTAATTTAGGGATACAAACAATGAACCTTTTAATTCATAGAAATGCAAATTTCTCGATCCAAGGACGGATTTTCATTTTCATCACCTCATGGCTAAGTCTAAGACAAAAAAATATTACTCTACTACCTTTTTTTTTTTGTAGAAAACAAATTTTAGTTGGAAAACAATCTAAATTTAGTTGTTTCTGGGTAAAAACAAAATTCTTACTTATCGTTTTATGTTGATGGTGAAAATACTAGATCCCTTTTGAGTTTTAACTTGCAATATTCAAAGTAAAAGATAGAGTAAAACCTATTAATATCAATACTTGAATAGTAACACTGTAACATAAACATATACTCCCTCCCAGTTCCTATGATTGATCAATTTGCTTTTGGGTGAAAAATAAGGAAGAATGAATGGGTAGTTCAAAAAAGAAGGAATGAAGAAAAATGGGTGGGTAAAAATGAATCACACATTTATAGTTCAAAATGGAAAGTGGGTAAAAGATCAAACTCAATCCAAAAAAGAATAAGGTTCAATGATACTCCCTCTCATCCATTCAATTCTTTACCCTTACTATAAATGGACAATCCAATCAATTCTTTACATTCTTCTTTTGGCAAAATATTTTACCATATAACCCCCTATCTTTTCTCTATTTACACAAAATACCACTACTTTTTCATTACTTTAAGTTTGGTGGACCCATAAAATCATTTGATTTACCAATAATACCCTTACTTTTCCCACTTTTCTTAAAATTTGTGAAACCCTCCACGTAAAGCATTGAATGGATGGGAGGGAGTAAGAACTTGGAGAGATTATTCCGAAAAATAGGATTATACACATCTACCATAACATTATACAACCAAGGCAAAATTGTTGATGTTTTGTACTTCCTCCGAGTTTTTAACATTGTCCCATTTTTCTTTTTTGGGCTGTAATTGATCTTTTACCATTTTCTACTTTTGGCCATAAATGTGTGGTTCACATTTATCCACCAATTTCTCTCCCTTCCTCCTTTCTTTTTTAACCACTCATTTTTCCTTCCTTATTTTCCACCCAAAATACAAATGAGACAATGTTAGAAACTCGGAGGGAGTATATATTTACTGAACTTATACAAGAATCTAACCCGAGTTCTAAGTTTTTGAGCTTAAACATTTACTCGACAACTTTACACACTAAAGCTCAGAAAGTTTACATCAAAACTCGAAACTTCTGTGATAAAGCAAGCTCAAAATCATAAACCATACACAGAGTTATATACAACCGGTTGTATAATCTCCTCATTGGATTACTCGGTGATACGAGTACTACTTGTTGTAGGAGTTACTACAAAATACAAAAAACCCTACAATAATGTCGTCAATGAAATGGACTCATCTGAGAGGTTACGAGAAGCTGCGGTGAGGTGCATGGCCATGGGGTATCTATCATCATTCATATATGCATCAGCTTTTGGTAAGAGAGAAAGTAACGGGTCGTGTGTGAGAGAGAGTGACGGAGCATAATTAGCTCGAGATATTGGTACAACATATTTTACATACAAGACAAATTTTTAAAGAAACAATACCAACAGTAACAGTAACAGTAACAGCAAGCAAACATAACAGTAGCAACTTGTGGGATCTTTGTTTGAGATTTTGCATTGCTCTTTATTACTCTTAAAACATACATTTGTGTCAGTACTACTCTCGTTCCCAGACCACTAACCAAACTTCTCTAACGTCAACATTCACCAGCAATACACACACGCTTGCTCCTAACACCCGTTTCATTCAATCTTGCATGCAACATTGCAACCTAAGTACTCCCTCCGTTTAAGTCCAAATTTCCCCTTCCTTGTGTTGACACTATTCACAATCAAGGACAATTTTCGATATTTACGACAATCTATTAGAAAAAATATATTCATGTGAGATATTGTTTGATTCGTCTTTAAAAGTACATTATTAATATCCAATTTTCATAATTTTTACTAATATGTTACGAAAGATATTAACGATACAAAATGCGCGTTGGCAAACGTGAAAAAGCAAAAGGGAAGCTTGGACTTGAACGGAGGGAGTACTACCTAACCTAGCTAGTATTAACTACTCCCCTAGGTAAGAGAGAAGTGTGATAGAAAAAAAGGAAAGTGGAAGAAATCAAAGAAATGATTGAAAAAGGAAATGGGGAACATATCAAAGAAACATAGAGTAATTAGCTAAATTAGTATGTTACCTAGTTTAATGTATTGAGTGGAAGTCTATTTTGTGACGGGTATATCTGTTACTCCATATTTATAATATGTCAAATATCGTCCACATCGGTTGATGAAAACAATCTGTTTGATACGAGTATTTCCTAAGTATTGTGCTAGTTGACCCATCATAAACAAGAATTTGTATAATGGTCTAATGGATTAGGAACATGGACCTGCTAATCACATCATGAACAATATTCATTTTGTTTTGTCATTACATGTTTATAATAACATCATGAACAATACTCGCTCCGCCTCAAGCATTTGTTTATCGATCTTAATGTACTTGATGATGTTTTTTTGATCGGTACACTAATCAACAATATGTCTAGAGTATGTGTTTTCGGTCCACTTCCATTTCTATTTCGTTTCTCTTTCATCTTTATGCAAAATGTAAACACACATAGAAAGTATTAGGGATCAGATCAGATTGTTTAAACTGTATGGAAAATGATGAGATTTAGATTTGAGATCAAATTCATTTCTTTTTTTAATAATTGATTTATTTACTTCATCTAAAAGCATTATATCAAAGATCAATATGCTAAAAGCATTAATTAAATAAAGACAATTCAAAACAAGATAATCCTTCAGAGTGATAATGAATGAAGTATAACTTCAGCGGAATACATAGTTAAAAGTTGTTCATGAATCATCGTGAGTATTAATCTACCGTTCAACGTGAGGATGTACTGCTGTCCCAAAATACTAATCTTAACCATTAGGTTAAGACATCATCGAAGTGTGCAGCATGACTAAGTACAAAATAGACCTACATTCGTTGTTGAACCTAGAGTCGTAGTAGTAGTAGATTATAGTGGTAATGCATAAATTAGTGGGGTTATTAATTATTATCCAAAGGATATATAAAGGGACAATAAAAATCCAAGGAGAAAAAAAAAAAGAAAAAAAAAAAAAAAAAAGAGAGGAAAAAGGAGAGAGAAAAGCAGTCAGCGAAGAAAGCGGCAGCTTTTCTGGGTTTAATGTTTAAAATTACTGATTCCAGAACACTGTCGTTTTGTTGTCCTTGTATTTAGCATTTTAGCTTTGCTTGTGAACCCCCGGCCCCCGCCCCGACCCGATCCGTTTTTCATAAACTAGACCCGGTAAATGGGTTAACTGGGTTGGGTTCGGATCGGGTAGTTTCGGGTCGAACCATTTCCGGGTTATAACAATTGGTTGACATGGTTGTGTCGTGTTGGGTCAAATCATTCTCGGATCTGCAATTTTCAACTTTTTTAGAGATATCGCGCGACTCGTTTTTTATAATAATAGTCGGGTTGATTCGAATTACGAGTCAAACTCGAGTTTTCAGTTCTGGTGTCAGGTCAGGTCATTCGGACCAGTTCAGTTTTGCCAAGTCGGGTCATTGTGGCTTCGACTTAGGTTTCGACGAGTAATTAATTAACTTGAGCCTTGGTATTTACGTATGAAGTTTAGAATTAAAGATTCCACCTACGGTTGAGAACATAATTAGGCTCTACTTAGTACTCCCTCCGATTCATTGGAATCACAACATTTACTATTCACAAAAAAATAAGGAAAGTGAATTGGTGGACCACAATAGTGATGTCATGTAAGATTAAGTAATATAATAATATTAGATTGAATATTTTGGAATATAGTAATGAAAAGTTAAGGGTAGGTTAGTCATTTCATAAGAAAAATATGGTCCAAAATGGAAATGTTGCAAAGCTGATGAATTTGCCAAAAACGGAATACGTTGCGAATCCAATGAATCAGAGGGAGTAGTATATTTTAGATTCTAGATTAGGTAGGGAGTAGTGTGGACACTCACGTACACACTAACAAGATCATATACTTTGGTACGACGTATATTGGATACAAATTTAACTTTCATGAACTTCGTATCACCTAACATAGGTAGCGCAGTGGTGCAATCCCCCTTTCCACTAACCAAATAACTCTACTCACATATTTTCCCGCCTAAAGTTTTCTACAACAAAAAAAAAAAAATTGGGCTATGCGCAATTCGAACCATTGACCTCATGTATAAACGACCCTTCTCCACTCCAACTATACTCTAACATCTTACTGATACAAAATGTCACTACATCACACATAAAGCTATACAACACATGAGGTATGTAATTAAGGAAATCTGATTAATTAAGGAAATCACATGTTTTAATTGGAATGTATTGATTATATATAATATATATAGTAATCAAATAAGATTTAATTGATGGATGGTTCATACTAACTAATTGATTGTTGTTGATTGATTAACTGATTGATTATATGCCATGTATATCACAAATATTATTTCAGTAAAAATATTACTCCGTATATTATAACACTCTTATATGGTATGATTAATCTTTAATATTGTTATTCTTATTTGATAGCATAATCTTACCGTATAATCTTGAACAAATAATATTTTTGTCAAATAAATTCTACTGTTTTTAAACCTCTATTCTATAAATAACTACTCTATAAATTATTATAGGATACTGCTGTTTCACATATGCACGGTTGATACTACTGTTTTTTAGTATATTATTTACACGGTATTATTTGTACAAAATTACTCACCTACCTTATTCTTATAGGATATTATTCATGATTTATTATATATATAATTCACCTAACTCATTCGTCGGATATTTAATCCCGTACACATTTCACATACAAACATCATTCTAGCTTCACTTCCATACTATACGTAATATTCTTTTAATTTTCTAATCTTTAAACTTTATTTACACCATACCCAAAAAATGTCTGCGTCTCAATCCCGACGTTTCAATATGGTCGGTGACATTAATGACACCAAGGAGACGTGGAGAATCAGGGTAAGAGTCATTAGGATGTATTCCGTACCGGCTTGGAATAATCCAAATGAAATTAGTCGGTTTGAAATGGTTCTACTTGATGAGAAGGTATAAATCCCCTTTTCCACTAGAATAACAATCTTAAGTTTTTTCCCGCCTACTTTGTATGGGCTATAGTTTGGGCCTATCTTGGTCGGATCATTTAGTTGTTAAGGCGGTTGGGCTTATCCATCATTCGTCTACGTAATTATGTACTTAACGTGATCCATATATCAATCTATAATTATGCCATATACACTATTACATACTTGGCAGCTAATTACGTACTTAACTTGATCCATATAATTATATGTTATATATATCAATCTACATTATTTCCCATATATTATGCCATAAATTCCTAATTTTATTAAGATTTTACGTCAATTTAATCCAATCAATCTTATCTTACTCCATATGAAGCCACAACAGTGTTATATCTAACTATAGTAATTTTCATAAGTTTATAGTTATAACTTAGTAATTTATTAATTAGTAATTGTAAAGTAATTTCGAATTTAGATAATCAATAATCTAATCAAATGTATAAACCCCTGCATGTATGCACGGTAGTTATAGAAATTTGGTTTGAACCCTGTCACCATTATTTTACGGTTTTCCCTTTTACGAATATACACTGAGAGAATAACTCTCTCTAAAGTTTTATCTCAAAACTACTCTACTCTAAATATGGAAGGAAAAAATCATTACATAAATTAAAGATTAATAAATAAATTTCAATCTATTAATTGTCATTAATACAAAAAATGACAATTTTTTTTATGAAATCAATTTGGAAATTTATTATAATGTTATTAACTTTGTGACAAAAAAACGTATTTCTCTGAAATGTAAATATTTTCGAGATGATTTTTTTTACTTTAATTTCTACAAAAATATACAAAATCGGAGTATACCAATAAACTCTGTGTGATTTTTTTTTTCACAAATTAAATCATGACTGAGTTCACATGACACGTGGGATAACTCATTTTATAAAAAATGAAAAAAAATGAAAAAAAATCCTTCATTAAGTATTGAAAATTTAGGACTTTTCTTACTACAAATAAAAATTGTTCCCCATAACAACTAAAAAATCATCAGTACACATTTTTTACAACATAGTACTCCGAAATTAAAAAGAGAAATGAGTATGTATCTTTAAATTCAAGATGACATATACGGAGCATAAAAAATATACGTAATATTTTCATTAAAACACACATTTAATGACATTTCAAAACATTATCCAATTATCTTGATTTGTTTTGCAATGTTAAAAATATCGTCATATATATACCTGCATATATCATTGTTAGATTAATAAAAATAAAAGAATTGAAAATCTAAAATAAAATATGCTATAAAATAAATTTATTAAAAATATCGTGCATCATTGCACGGGGTCTATACTAGTTCGTATCAAAGAAGAAGATTTTTTGTATTATTTGATTATCGTACCAATCAACATGTACGTATAATAGAAGTAACAATTAACAACGTACGAGTAACATAGATCGACTTTATTCGAATCCAACTATACATTCAAAAATTTGAAATCCAACAAGTTATAAGCTGAATTCAAGAAACACTAACGTGACACCAAATAGTCTTACAAACTATAACTTGTAGTGAAGACGTTAATTTTGTCCTAATTCACATGAAAGCTTTAAGACAAAACTTCATACATGCAGTCCAACTGTCGTCTAAATATACAGAAATTGAAGCTAACAAACAATCTAAAGGAAAAAACAACTCCTCTTCAAAACCTTATCATTACATTTTGTTTAACCTAACCTCCGTCATCTTGCTATAACGGATCAAGTACTCTCCGTTTGATAAACGGTATATTGGGTAAAAATTAGCGGATTCTGGCCTAAATAGTAGATTGACCATCAAACTACTAATTTCATGTGTTTGGTAAACGACATATTGCGATATCATATTGATCGGAATCTATTGTTTTTGAATATGCTATTAATAGTATAGGAGCATATTGAAGCAGCATATTGAATTTATACCCGAAAACAACTCGATTCTTCTATAATCTGCTAATTACCAAACAATATTTCTTAATTCTGCTAATTTAATTTAATAGTCAGACCTGCTAATACAATCAATTAACCGTATTCTGCTATTGTTAATTGCTATTATACCTGAAAACAACTTGATTCTTCCATAATCTGATAAATACCAAACACTATTTCTTAATTCTGCTAATTTAATTTGATAATCAACCCTGCTAATACAATCAGTTAACCATGTTCTGCTTTTGTTAACCGCTCTTATGAATCTGCTACTGCTATTTGCCAAACAGGGTCAAAATCAGAATGCATCGGTAATAACAAATGCTTTGTCTTTATCTCTATATGTGAATAATATTTGATCCGTCACAAGTCTATGACGAATATGAACGTCACAAAACAAGAATTTGTCGGAAAAAAAACACGAAAATTGTGATGTACTCCAATTAATAATGCCCACTTATTATTATTATTATTATTATTATTATTATTATTATTATTATTTTACTACTATTTGGCTTCTTTATGCAAAATTAAAATACAACAGTGTTTTAATATATAAAATAATATCACCTGACTGACTTTGTTGGGATGGATCCAAGTTGACCCACGCCCGTATCTACACCTAATTATGATGAGGGGCGTGCTACGTGCTTCTCCCATCCGACGGTCAGGATTTCCCGGTCTGAGTATCTATACGGTGCAGATTCATCATGTGTTTCAGATACTCATTTTATTTGGTTGTTGGCTTACATTATGGCGTTTCTTTCTTTGCCTACCTCTAACGGTGATACTAATTAATTAGTTATAGCCTATAGGTGGTCGTCTATCTAACGACGACTGACGAGTATATCTGTCATAAAGTTGTATCGGGTTAAATATCAGTTACTCCGTACATGTTTAGATAAGAGAAAATCAAAATATATCGGGAATAACAAATGCTTTATTTGTCTTTATTTACCTATGTACATGTACTGTGTGAATACAGGATAAAAAATTGTGAATTAGCCTGGCTAGTTAACCTCATTTCTCATGCATACATCACGCACGTATGTATTTATAAGTGTTAGTTATGTGTTACGGTCTTATAGAGTATTAACGTAGCTGGCTAATGGAGTATAATTAGTGACATAATGACCATTATTAAGACTTGCATAGACGCATAGTTACTTGGCCTCGACCGATACATACTAAAAGTAGTACAGTAATACTCAAATACCATGCAAGTACGAAGTAGTATATCTTTTCTTAATAAGCCCTTCAGTCCCAGGAATTTAGTTTACTTCAGTTCAATATACGAAATAACATGACCTTAAACCGTTTCACATGAGAATTTGTGATGCGGAATTAATAGTGTGGAAGAGGAAATTAAAGCACTTGTAAAGAAATGATCGATTAAATGTAGAGTGTCTGGAATAAATTTAGTTACTAAAAATAATTAAGTGTCATATATATATATATATATACTTCCTCCGATTCTTTATTATCTTCCCTATTTCCTTATTGGCTGAAACACCCTTTCTTCCCTATTTCCATTTTGGGCTATCAACATGTGGTCTAGAATCACCCTTACCTTTCTCTCTTCCTTCTTTTATTTTGAACCACACATTCCTACATCCTTATTTTCTTCCCAAAATCAAAGGGGAAGATAATAAAAAATCGGAGAAGGGAGTAGAATAATGAGTGAGTGAAGTTAGGGGAGAGTGAATGGGTGAGGGTGATGCAAGTCAAAAGTAATGATGTACTGTACTGTACTGTTTAAATGTTGGAATTTTGTTTGGGGTACATACTTTAGGATAATGTCACCCTATTTGACTTAATACTCCCTATACTTATAAATAATTCAATCCCAAAAGACATGTTTTCTACATCAATTTCCAAGGATTATCATTACAAATCTAGCTACTATCCCATCTCAACTCACTCTCAACTAACACTAATTTCTAAACTATATAGATCATGAACTTGCATGATTTTTAAATAAGGAAAACGATAAATACAGTTCTTAGAATTATATCTAAGAGATCATAAAGGAAAATAATCTTTTAATACATGCATTAATTGTATTGATATTTGTGTAATTTTTGCTTCAATCCATAAATTTATGCTAAATTTGGATGATTTTTAATGTTTAAATACAACTCTTAGGACTGTATTTAACTTTACCGTTTAAATAATACTCGTAGTAGAAATAGAATCAGTAATTAAAATTAATTTGAGTAATTCATTACGAGTATAATTTGGTACTGTTTTGAATATAAAAATGTGTTTTCAATATTGGTATAAAATATAGAGGTTGATAAAGGAAAAAACAATTTTTAAAAAATTACGGAGTAATATAATTGATTAAATATACTTTTGATTAAATTAAATCAAATAATATTTAACTAAATATTTGCAATTTTTTTTTTTTTTTTTTTTTCAAATTTTGTGATTTATCCCAAAAAAATTAACTACTCGTAATTTGTATACTTTGTAGTACGAGTATGAGTTAATTGTTGATTTGTTCTTTAGTTGTTTATTCATAATAAAATTTGGGATTTTGGAGTTTTTTTTTTTTTTTGATGTGAGAACCATAAATAAACTAGTATTAAGGGAGATGACTCAATCTGCGGTAAGATTGTCTTAATGGTATGTTTAGAAACTTGGATTTGGATTTGAATTCTGGATTTGAAATATTTTGAACGTTTTGAAACCTTGATATTTGGATTTGAAATTTTGACCATATCCAACCTAGTTCAAATTTAGTTTTTTCAAATTCCTAGTATATGGTAGTCATTTCAATTCCGTCACTTGTCGTTTTTTTTTTTTGCATAATCTTGTCGTAGAATTTGTTTTTCTTTATTTATTTTTCCGTATTTGAACATTTACATTTTCTAATGAAAAAAAATAAAAAATAAAAATTGGTGACCTTGACCCGACTCCACCCGTCCGAAATCCAAATCCAAGGGTACCCAAACACCATTTTGGATTTGCATTTGGATTTGAATTCTAGAAATTCAAATACAGGAATTAAATTATTGATATTCAAATCAATTCCGAGTACCCAAACGCAACCAAAGTAAACTTAATACGAGACACATATAACTGATTTTTTGGGTTATTATTATCATGAATTAGTGCTATCATATAAAACTGTCTCATATAACAACCCGTCTCTTGTGAGACCGTCTCACACTAAGATAGTGTGAGACAGGTTTCTAATACACTAAAAACTTATCAAATAAAAAAATAAAAATAAAATCAATTAAAGTAACTACCCATCTTATGAGAGGTCTCACAATAAACTTATTGTGAGACCGTCTCATATGAGTTTGCACATATAATAACCTGAGTATTTTATAACACCAATCAATTTAAGCTGTTAGCCCAACAACAACAACGATAAAAAAAACACACAACGAACATCTCCTATAATACCGTCATATATTCCTATAGTATATGACGAATCGAAAGAGATGAACTCTACTCAAAGAATAAAGATGGAAGTTATTGAAGTATAAACTGCTTCCTTTCTTCTTTCAGTTGGGCTAAATGGGCTAATTGACTAAATTGGCCGGGCCGGGCCGATCCTAGACAAAGGTTAAAGGGACATTGACCCATACTCCACATTCTCCACAATTGTCTTTAATATTTGTATTTCCGACTTTTTTACACAATTTTTTTTAATACTCTTTATTATTTTATTTATTTATTTATTATTTTTAAAAAAAATGTGTTATGTTTTATAATTTTGTAATGTATAAAAGAAAAAAAAAGTGTTTATATTAACCTTAACATAGAAATTATTTCAATTATAAAGTTTGCGGATGGTTTGTTTTGTTAACTTTATAAAGAAACATCTCAAAAAAAAAATTGAGGAAATATTTTAACCTTGTCACGAGTATTTTATTTATTTATTTATTACTTTTACGAGAACCGATTTTTTTTTTTTTTTTTATTTTTTTTTTTTTTTTTTTGTGATTACTAATGCAATATTTATGGGTCGTACTTCCTAGGTAAGAGACGGTAGATAGGTACAATATCGATAACATGTCTCACCGAACAAATTTGGAGAACAAGATTTGTGAAGCAGTGGGCAGTGGGCTGTACTCGTCTTTACCCAACGGTCAAATTCCCTCTTGATTGTACTCGATATTTAAGGCCCAGTCCATATTAATGCATCGATTGTTGTGTAAATTATTTATGTGAATCAAGTTATGGAACAACAAAGTCGATATGTCCGAGTGGTTAAGGAGACAGACTCGAAATCTGTTGGGCTTTGCCTGCGCAGGTTCGAATCCTGCTGTCGACGCTTTTTTCCTTTCTCACCCACCGTTTAACATTTTTTTCCCTTCTTTTTTTTTAAAAATAATTTTAAAGATAAAACATACTCCCTCCATCCAAATGAATTCTTTAGGTTTACTCTTTTTCACATTTGTCGAGATATATTTCATTTCGTTCATATCTTTATTTACGTGTTATTAAAAATTTCATAATCTTAATGTACAAATTAAGACCATTCATAAAAGATCTCACATGACTATGTTTTACGTTATATATTACTCCATCCGATTCTTTGGGTTTGCAACGTATTCCATATTTAGCAAATTCATTGAAGGGTTTGCTACATTTTTCAATTTGGACTTTATTTTTCTTATAAAATGACTAACATTTCACTTTTCATTATTATATTCCAAAATATTCACTAACTTTTTATCTATCTAATTTTTTTTCATTATTATATCGTTTAATCTCACAAATAACATCACTCATAGTGGCCCCAAAGAATCGGAGGAGTAGAAATTATATTCGAGATCATTGCATCCCATGAATAATGTCAAAAAACAAACATAAAGAATTCACTGGGACGGAGGGAGTAGGTGACATTCATCATAATTGTTACCATTATTAACCTACGGGGTAATTTTTTTTTCATTTAGTTTTTCCGTTAATTTACCAAACAGAGTCATAGAAAATCGTAAACTTTTTACTTTTTTAGCCCGGTTAGCCTCACGAGTCACGACCCAGTTTGGATCGGTGTTTTGGTTTTGGGTACACCACGCCAGTACCTTATCTTCTTTCATTGGAGTTCAATAAACAATGGCGTCGACTCTACTCCCTTCACTCCCAACCCGCTTTTCCCAAACCCGAACCCGATTCATGCCCGGTTCAATCACCACCCCAACCCGAACCAGTATCCGATGCGGTGGAGGACCAAGATCCAACAGAGGCCCACTAGTAAAAGGCAGAATCCTCTCCACCGAAGCAATCCTAGCCATCCAATCCTTAAAACGAACCTCCAAATCCTCCGTCCCCAACCCTAACCCCAGCCACGTGTCCCCCCTCTCCCGCCTCCTCAAATCCGACCTCCTCGCCGTCCTCCGCGAACTCCTCCGCCAGAACCACCCAACCCTCGCCCTCCACGTCTTCTCCGCCGTCCGAACCGAGCCGTGGTACTCCACCGACTTCGCCCTCTACGCCGACCTCGTCCTCGGCTTATCGCGTAACGAGATGTGGCAGGAGATCGACCGTTTGATTGAGGGGCTGGAGATGGAGGGTGGGGATGAGGGGAAGGTTCGGTTGGAGGATAAGAAAGGGTTGGGGAGGTTGATTCGGGCGTTGGTTGGTTCGGGAAGGAGGGAGGGTTTGGTTAGGGTTTATCGGGTTATGAAGCGGTCTGGGTGGGGTGTTTTAGGGTCGGGTGTTGAAGTAGATGAGTATTTGGGTAAGATTTTGAGTAAGGGACTTTTTAGGTTCGGGGAGGTGGAGTTGGGTAAGGAGGTTGATTTGGCTTTGGAAGCTTACTTGAATGCTTGCTTAGGTAGGTAGTCTCCTAGCTTCGGAATCATGTCGAAACAATTCATATACTCTTCGTTTTGTGTAACGCTATGAAAATGTGTCGATTTTGTAATCGTTCTATCTCGTCTGTTCTAGGATACTCAATACGAATTGTTTTTGATTAGACGGACACGTGAATTGAGATTCATAAATACGACATTTGTTTCCCTCTATCGTTTCTACAAGCTCTTTCGGAAAACACGAGATTTCAATATTAATTCTGTATTTCATGCATCTTCAACCTGAATCATTGTATGAAACCGTCAAGCCATCTCAATATTTTCGATAAAATGTTTCAAACTAAAGTTAAAAGCGTTAATAATAACGTGCATAATTTTCAGCTAACCTACAGAACTATTTTCTTGATCAAGAACATTATTATCTTTTGACGAAGTGTGCACTTAGTCGTATTACAATATAATGAAAAAGGAAATCGAACTGAGACCCATTGTCTAGGGTATTTCGTCTTAATCACTATGCTAAAAGACATCTTCCGTGTGAAGACATGTTTCATCGTTAATATATTTAGCGTCTAAGTAATCTTGAATAACAATTAATTTGCAAAAGTGGAATTCCTATGAAGTACTCTATTTACTCAAAATGGATAAACCAGCCTTTTCATGTATGAGTAAAAAGTTAATGAGCTTCTCAATGATTTTCTAAAGTCAGTAAATGACTTTGTGACTTTAATCTAAGTTCACTTTGCTTTGCACGAAAGCCGAGGTAAACATAAAACAGTCGACGTGAATTATTTACTCCCTCCGTCACAGTGAAAGGTAAAACAAATGACTGAGACGGGAAGTCGGGAAGAATAAAGAAAAGATTCTTGTGAACAGGATGGAGCATGGGGGGATAGTTCATATCATAGAAAAAAGAGGTGTTGAATCTGTCACTTTAAACAAAAAAAAAAGTAAAGCAATTTCCTGTTTAGACTTCCAATAAAATAAAATAAACTAAAAAGAAAAAGGAAGAGGATGATGCATCTGTATGTGTATGTCAATTATTGGAAATGATAGAAAAAAAAGAAGAAGCAATGAAAATGAAACAAGGAGAAAAGTTGGGAGTTGCTTTTGGTTATGAATTTAGTTAAGCTTTGTTTGTGCTTTAATCCTTTATAGAAGGACATGATTCATGATTGTGTGTTTCTCAATATGACTTTGTTGAGCTAGTAAATGTGGCCTTGGTTGGTTTTAACCTACCCCATCTCCTCTTTTTGCATTATCAATTTGATTCGGAGCGAAGGCGGTTCAGACCGGTTTGTCAGGGGATGTTGACCTTAGGTTGAACTGAATTTGACTAGTGAGGGTCTGAGGGAGGATGAAGTAATGAGATAAAATGAACCTCTTGAGGCTGAATTGAACTGAAGTGGAGTGAACTGAAAAGAAGTTCGAAATGAATTCAGAAAGTCTTAGGTGGTGGCTAGCAGCGAGAAATCGATTCATGAAAGAGTGTTGCATGTTATTAGGGGGTCTAGTGAGCTGAACTGAAGTGAGGTAGGCTAAAGTACTGAGACAACATGAACATCCTGAGGCTGAATTGAAGTGAAGTGAAAAGAAGTTGAAACGAACTCAAAAAGTTTTAGGTGGTGGCTCGCAGTGAGAAATCGATTCATGCAGGAATGTTGAATGTTCTCAGAGATTCGGATGGTCTAGTGAGCTGAACTGAAGTGAGGTAGGCTAAAGTACCGAGACAAAATGATTTTCCTGAGGCTGAACTGAAGTGACGTAAAAAGAAGTTGAAACGAACTCAAAAATTTTTAGGTGGTGGCTCGGAGCGAGAAGTCGATTCATGCAGGAATGTTGAATGTTATCAGAGATTCAGAGGGTTTAGTGAGCTGAAAATCTGAAACGAAGTGAGCTAGGCTAAATTACTGAGACAAAATGAACATCATGAGGTTGAAGTGAAGTGAAAAGAAGTTGAAATGAACAAAAAAAGTTTTAGTGATGGCTCGCAGCGAGAAATCGATTCGTGCAGGAATGCTGCATGTTATTAGAGGGTCTAGCTAGTCCGAATTTTGATAGACCTAACCCCAAACCATTCGACAAACTTGATAAGATTGTTGTACCAAAATCCGTCTAAGTTTTCTTACTTGTTTGACACGTCAGTTCGGGGTTAGGACGGGTTGATCCAAGAGGTGAGGGTGAGGGTTGGAGAGGCTAAAAAGGGGTGGTTTGGTAATTGGTCCCAATATGCTTTTGTCTTGTTACTTCATTTTCATTGTTAGTATTACTCCCTCCGTTCAAGTCCAAGCTTCCATTTTGTTTTTTTACGTTTACCAACGCGCATTTTGCATCGTTAATATCTTTCGTAACATATTAGTAAAAATTATGGAAATTGGATATTAATAATCTACTTTTAAAGACGAATCAACCAAGATCCCACATGGATATATTTTCGCTAATAGATTGTCGTGAATATCAAAAGTTATCCGTGATTGCAAATAGTGTCAAGACAAGGAAGGGGAAGGTTGGAATTAAACGGAGGGAGTACTATTTCATCACTTTGTAGAGAGAGGAAAGTACTCAAAATAAAGGTAACATACTAACATGTGAAGAAGGATGGTTAGCTAGCCCAAAGCCAAGTAGAGTATGAGTATCAATAATCCATCCTTAGAAAAAAGATTGAATTTTTTTGTTGTTAGGATAAGAGTGGCTAATTTGTCAAACTTCTCTTTTTAGTGGGTGTTACAATTATGTTGGATACACTGTATCTTCACATCATATCTCTCATAAATAAACCATATAATGTAATCATCATTACTTTTAGTAATTAATTATACCTACATTCCTAGTTATTATCGTCCCGATCAATTGTTATCCTTTGATTTTGACACAAAATTAAGAAAAGAGGCTGAAGGGAGACCAATTATAAGATGACAAATGGATTAAATTGAGGATGAAAGATTAATTTGTTTATCAAATACAATCCTAAAATAGAAAGGACAACAATTAACTGAGACATCCCAAAATAGAAAAAAAAACAACAAACGATCATGATGGAGGGAGTACCTGTGACCACAAGGAAGTCAAGGACACATTCTATCAGTTTTTTGTATTCACGGATATCTTATCTTTATTTATTTACTCATTGATGTACGTAGTCTAAATACAAGTCGGGTATTAACATAAAGGTGCAAAACCTCTTTTTCATGAGTTTTAACATTGCTACATACTTTGTAAAATGAAAGAATAGACTAGACTTAGTGACTCTACTCGCGGTTAAGATCATACAAGAACCCCTGGCCTTTACGTGTTCATCAAGATAGGATGTCATAGGTCACACAACTTCAAATCGTCTCTTTGTTATGTTTTCTTTCTCCGAAAGAACTTGTTGTGCGCAGATGCATGCAAAATGTATTCTTCTATTGAGCCCTTGTTGTACATAATAATACGATATTGTCCACTTTAGACCAATCCCTCACAGATTTACTCTTGGACTCTTTCCCAACAGACTTCTGCATTATTATTATTATTATTATTATTATTATTATTATTATTATTATTATTATTATTATTATTATAGCTAGTGGATTCTTATAAAGATGGTCTTCAATTCCATTTTGACACCACCTCTTCGTTATGTTTTCTTTCTCAGAAAGAACTTGTTGTGCGCAGAAGCATGCAATATATTCTCTCTTACTGAGCCCTTGTTGTACACTTGTACATAATAGTACGATATTGTCCGCATTAGACCAATTTCTCATGGATTTACTCTTAGACTCTTTCCCAACAGACTTCTGCATTATTATTATTATTATAGTAAGTGAATTCTTATAAAGATAGTCTTCAGTTCCATTTTCACGACACCCCCGATGAGGTACAATGATTTGCACTCGATCTAATGAACATAACTCAAAAAGAAGAGTACTAGTACTACTAGTACTAGAGTTATATATTGTGAATAATTGAATAGACGATAGCGGTCCATGCATTGTTTTGTAGGTATAGATAGATGTAGGAGTTGATATAGCTAGAAGTGAACACTATACGTTATCTAGCTACTTCATTCATGTAAGAAAAGAGTGGACATTCATTCGTGTAACATCGGAATCTCATCAAAGCTTAGGTAGGGAGACAACTCAAGATATAATAATGGAGGAAGTGGAAACTTGTAGCTAAAGAGTAAAGACTGAGGTGAGGGTCGTATAGTCGTAAATTAAAGCTAAGGGACGGAAAATACATGGCTTCAAACTTGCTTTTATCTCATAAACAACTCTTATCTCTCTACCAATTATCTTTGCACGTGGGATGTCCTTCAATATAATATGACCCATGGTCTACACCCCCTACGACCTATGACTATCAAAATTATTAATCCAAAAAAACAAACGATAAGACGTCTCATTTGAAAATTTGTGTTAAAAGAAACGGTTAGTGTGTCCATGCTGGTAGTGATGAGTTTCTGCTTGACAGTTCGAAATATCGGGGGCTGTCAGGGTTCGAATTTCGAACTCATGACCTCTAGCTCTGATACCATGTTACGGTTAGTGAGGAACAACGTATTACTCTTGAAGAGTGCGGTTAGTGTGGTAGCGCCGAGTTTCTACTTGACAGTTCGAGATATTGGGGGCTGCTAGGGTTCAAATTTCGAACTCATGATCTCTGGCTCTAATACCATGTTATGGAACTAATTCAACCAAAATTTTAATTAAGGCGATGATTGATGCCCATTTATATTCTATTACAAATAAATGATAGATCCTTCGAAATAGAAAAATCGAAAGGTAGAGTTGAACGAAAGATCGATTATACTTTTTTTAGTTCAACGAGAATCATAATGACAATTGATACATGCTAACGGAATTCGAAATCAGATCATAATTTCTACCATTCACAATTCTATCACTTATAATTAGCATGATTAAGTGATTTCTACAAAGTTCAATAATATAAAAGTCGTAAACCCTAGACAAGCAAGGCGAGCCTTCTTTGAGCCGTCAATGCAATGTAAGGCTAGAAAGTCTCCTAGACAACAATTATTTGTAACAACTCCATACTTCATAGTTGATCGTGTTTGAGATATAGTTAAGAATTAAGATATCCTATAAAATTTTCAGGAGTTGGTGTAGTCTCGTCAAAACTCATTATCTCAAACAATAATTCTCTTGAATCGAAATCATTTTCATGACAGAAATAAGTGTCTAAGACTAAGAGCTTTAGCCTCTAGGATGGAGTTAGGAGCAATGTCGTAGTTGAGAGAGTCGATTCACATAACAAAACGACACAAAAACGCACGTACTAGATAGTGCCCACATAATAAAAGTGAGAGGCGTTTTTGGTCTTAAGGGTCGACTATAATAATAATAATAATAATAATAATAATAATCAATAAGGGTACGTACTTCCATTTTTAAGGTCAATACTATTCAAATAAGTCTTACAAAACTTAAGGGTAGTGTCCTTGAAATGTAGGTCACAAATCTAATTTACTAGTTTTTCTTTCAATTATTGGTGTCCTTATAGTAATGTCATTTCGTATTCTTCACTATATGTTGAGAGGAAAAATGTTATCAACCGTGCACGTACAATTACGATAGGATATGCAGTGACAGACCTAGGAATTATTGTGCATAGTTTGTACGTTGTAAAATGAAAGCATGCGTAGGTATAACGATAGATACTACTTATGTTCGACGTGCTTAAGTTTAAAAGGAAAAATACGGAGTAGTTGTTATGGTTTATTTGAATAAAAGACCTATAAAAGCAAACTGCTGTCGAGCTAATGCACCGAGATATTTTATTTGGGATGGAGTTTGTTCAGCGTGATTATGGAACCATTTTATTCCGGGACCCAAAAAGGCGAAAAAACGTGGATAATAACCTTCAAAATCGGTCGTTTTTAGCTATTTTCGATAGATTTGAAAGTTGTTTTAAAACGCGAATGTTTTTTGACGAAAACTTGTCGATAGAACAAAAATGCCTAATAATGACTATTAGAACCCTAACACACGGTAAAAAAAATGGAATTTAGAACTTTTTTTGGACTGATTTCGATGCGTTTCGAATGATAATTTTATAGCTTTTAATTGACTCGATTTGAATCCAAATGACTCTAATATTACACAAGATCATTGTATTTGGTGTGGAGTTTGTTCAGCGCGATTATGGGAGCATTTTATTTCGGACCCAAAAAGGCAAAAAAAACGTGGATAATAACCTTCAAAATCGGTCGTTTTTAGCTATTTTCGATAGATTTGAAAGTTGTTTTAAAACGCGAATGTTTTTTGACGAAAACTTATCGATAAAACAAAAATGCCTATTAATGATTATTAGAATCATAAAACACGATAAAAAATGGAATATAGAACTTTTTTTGGACTGATTCGACGCGTTTCGAATGATAATTTTATGGCTTTTAATTGACTCGATTTGAATCCAAATGACTCTCATATTACACAAGAACATTGTATTTGGTGTGGAGTTTGTTCAGCGCGATTATGGAACCATTTTATTCCGGGACCCAAAAAGGCAAAAAAAAACGTGGATAATAACCTTCAAAATCGGTCGTTTTTAGCTATTTTCGAGAGATTTGAAAGTTGTTTTAAAACGCGAATGTTTTTTGACGAAAACTTGTCGATGAAAAAAAATGCCTAATAATGATTATTAGAATCATAAAACACGATAAAAAATGGAATATAGAACTTTTTTTGGACTGATTTCGACGCGTTTCGAATGATAATTTTATGGCTTTTAATTGACTCGATTTGAATGACTCTCATATTACACAAGAGCATTGTATTTGGTGTGGAGTTTGTTCAGCGCGATTATGGAACCAATTTTATTCCGGGACCCAAAAAGGCGAAAAAAACGTGGATAATAACCTTCAAAGTCGTTCGTTTTTAGCTATTTTCGATAGATTTGAAAGTTGTTTTAAAACGCGAATGTTTTTAACGAAAACTTGTCGATAGAACAAAAATGTCTATTAGTGATTATTAGAACCCTAAGACACGATAAAAAAAAATGAAATATAGAACTTTTTTTTGGACTGATTTCGACGCGTTTCAAATGATAATTTTACGGCTTTTAATTGACTCGATTTGAATCCAAATGACTCTCATATTACACAAGAGCATTGTATTTGGTGTGGAGTTTGTTTAGCGCGATTATGGAACCATTTTATTCCGGGACCCAAAAAGGCAAAAAAACGTGGATAATAATCTTCAACATCGATCGTTTTTAGCTATTTTCAATAGATTTGAAAGTTGTTATAAAACGCAAATATTTTTTTGACGAAAACTTGGCGATGAAAAAAAATGCCTAATAATAATTATTAGAATCATAAAACACGATAAAAATGGAATATAGAACTTTTTTTGGACTGATTTCGACGCGTTTCGATTGATAATTTTACGGCTTTTAATTGACTCGATTTGAATCCAATGACTCTCATATTACACAAGAGCATTGTATTTGGTGTGAAGTTTGTTCAGCGCGATTATGGAACCAATTTTATTCCGGGACCCAAAAAGGCGAAAAAAACGTGGATAATAATCTTCAACATCGATCGTTTTTAGCTATTTTCGATAGATTTGAAAGTTGTTTTAAAACGCGTATGTTTTTTTGACGAAAACTTGTCGATGAAAAAAAATGCCTAATAATGATTATTAGAATCATAAAACACAATAAAAAATGGAATATAGAACTTTTTTTGGACTGATTCGACGCGTTTCGAATGATAATTTTATGGCTTTTAATTGACTCGATTTGAATCCAAATGACTCTCATATTACACAAGAGCATTGTATTTGGTGTGGAGTTTGTTCAGCGCGATTATGGAACCATTTTATTCCGGGACCCAAAAAGGCAAAAAAAACGTGGATAATAACCTTCAAAATCGATCGTTTTTAGCTATTTTCGAGAGATTTGAAAGTTGTTCTAAAACGTGAATGTTTTTTGACGAAAACTTGTCGATAGAATAAATAAACAGGCTTAATAATGATTATTAGAACCCCACACGATAAAAAATGAAATATAGAATCTTTTTTCGACTGATTTCGAAAGATAATTTTATGGCTACTTCCAACCCAACCCATGTGCTACTTCCAAACCCTTTCTTTTCTAACCATATGATATCATTTGATCCGTCATTGATTTGTGACCGATAATATCCGTCACAAAGGACACTTATTCGTGGTGTAATTGTTGTCATTTTCGGATGTTAATTATTCCCTTAGTAACTTACAATCTCATATTATTGCAAGCATGTATTATGCCTTGGTTTTTAGCCCAAGATAATGTTGTTGTTGGTCACAATTCCTTGGCTACTACCTTGTCAAGGTGGTGTGGATTGTGACCCGTTTTCAACCCGTACAATTTCCAGCATATCAACGACACTAGAAATGTACCATTCCTTCCTCGTGGTATTCCCTAACTTGATCACGATAGTCCGATTACGATTCACAATAATAATACAACAAAATCCATATAATTCGATCTCTGAAAATAAAGTTCAATACCAAACAACTCTATTTGGAGTCGTCCGGGACCCTAGAATGTGACCCGGTAGTTAAAACTTAGATATAGTGAATCAAAACCGACCCAATCGATTGTGAACCAACATACAAGTGGTGACCGTGGTTCATGAACATCCGACGTAATTAAACCTAATGCACGTACGTACGTAATAGCTGGTTGATAACTTCATGTAACGGATTTTCAATGATGATGACAAATAATTAATCATGGGCCTAAACTTGATAATTTAATTGACTCCATATAATGATTAATTAGCCATAATTGTATCATTTGCTAACTTATGTTTTAGATCAAAATTCCGCTTATTTTATTGTTGTGTAAGTGTATGTTACTATGTTTGGCAAGTAAGAGTGTTCAAAAAGTGATCAGAATCGATAATTTGAATGACATGACTGGTTGACCCCGTTTGGTTCGGAGCAAAGCAGACCGGATACACTGGTCCACGAAAACCTGGTGAACGTGAAGGGACATCGTTTTATTATCGTAGTTGGAGTTTTATTTATTTATTTTAAATGTTATTATTAATTTTTTTTTATTTTTTTTTTGGGAAAAGGGCCCATATTTATTATTTATGAGATTGAATCACGAAAAGTTGAAAAGGAAGGAGGTAGAGTATGGACCGAGATGAAGTTTTTTTTTTTTTTGTCAACGAAGAGCGCACTTAGTCGCATTACAATATAGGAGAAGGGGTGATTCGAACATGAGACCTACTGTTTCAGAGTACCTAGTCCCGACCACTGGACTAAGACATCTTCGGTTGGACCGAGATGAAGTGAGAGACGAAGAATGGTTTTCTTTAATTTATTTGTGCACCCATGCCATGCATGTTCATGTGCTAAAATGAAGCACAAAACACGGATTCAAGTCAATATCATTTGAAGTGTAGGAAGTGGTGAGTACATGCAATATATTTCATTCACTACGTACTGTTTTAGTTTACGTATCAACATAAATTCTGACACTCATCTACTCTACCCTCCTACCCCTCTTCTCAATTTACAAAACAATCCGCAGATCATATATGAAACGGTTTCACAATGGTTGTATGACTCTATAGTCTATATCGTGAAATCTCTTACATAAAAAATGATTATAAATAATTTTGTACCAATAATCATCGCCTCTGTAAGATGTAGTTTCACGGTATAATTATCATGAAACTGTCTCAAACTAAATTTTCTGTTCTTTATTTGATTCAAATCTTAATAGAGAATACACGATATTATTATAAATTATATGAGTTTATTATTTACACAATATGATTTTCTGATAAAGAATACTAATTTTCTAATTTTATCTTAGATCATTAAAATATCGTATCTTATTCACATAATATAATCGTATTGTGTTTTTTAAATACCGTAATAATTAATATAATATCATCTATCATGATTAATGATACCATAATATTATACGGAGTAATACAATAATCGATTTCTCTATCATAATATTGTAATAATACGGTATCCTCGATCAATCAAATACGAGTATAAGTCACGTTTGTTTAGGGCATAACATAACTGTAAAGGGTGTCAATAAACGACTAGTATGATTACAAAGACACTCCCCTTTTCCCATTAAAACATGCCACATTTTCTTTCTTGTCTAGTGTTACGAGTAATCATATTATACAAATATTATAATTAATTTCTTTCTTATTATGGAGTACCATTTCATAATTCTTAATTATAATAATAATAATAATAATAATAATAATAATAATAATAATGGGACATATAATCATTTTATGTTCTAACTTTATAAACTATAACACATGGGTTGATCTGTCATACAAACTGCAAACTATGACTATGTTTTCTTTTTAGTCCTACTATACTCACTCCCCTTGTGTTTTTATATAAATTCATTATTTAAAAAAAATTATAAGTAGTTTCACATTTTTATATTTTCAAATAGTCGCGTGATTAAATATTCTACATATGCATTAAAAAGATTGCAAGAATATATATTAATATGTCGAGTGTGGAAAATAGGATTATATACTCGGTTGTACAACAACTAGGGCAAAGTTGTTGAGCTTTTGTGTATTTACTGAGCGTAATTTAACTCGACAGCTTTATACTAAAGCTCAGAAAGTTTACAGTAAAACTTGAAACCTTTGTGATAAAGCTCAAAATTATAAACCAGTTGTACATATATGTATAACTGATTGTATAATCTTCTTATTGGTTTTTATATGTATTAGGCTATATAAATTAATTATTTTAAAATTTTGTTTTTATAAGTAATTTCGTATTTTTATATTTTCAAAGAGTCGCGCGGTTAAATATACTACATAATATGCATTAAAAAGATTGCGAGAATATATATTAATAATTTAATATGTCGAGTGTCGACACATGCGTTACAAAGATTATTATTCAATGGAGTCGGTTTCATTCGCGAAATTAACTATCGTACACAGAAGATCAACATTATATTGTACCGGTCGTTTAAGAAGAATGGACAATTGCGAATATACGTCGATTTTGAAGATCTCTTTGAACAATGACTCCTTGACCTCTTCTTCTATTACATACAGAGTTGATCGATCATCGATGCAACTAAGAATAAAGAATGAAGTGAGTAGTTCTCTATCTCACATTCTCACCTCAAAAGGGATATTTAACTATAAGGTCGTGTCCTTTGGATTGAAAAATGTCGATAGATGCTACAAATTAACGGGAATGCAGAAAATCTTTGACGATAAATTGCATATATAAGATAATAGATTAGGTCGATGGTTACATCGAAAGAAAGAGAAGACCACGTTAAAGACATTCAAACCATGTTCGAGAGATAAAAAAATATCGGTCAAAGTTGAATCCGCTCAGGTGTGGATTCAAGTTACCTTGTTGTTAAAGAGCTGCGCGTTAAAAAAGGTACCAGGTTACATTAGTATTATACTTCGTACATTGGTATGAATCATTCGAATAATTAACCTAAACCGTTAAAAAAGAAAAGAAGATCGAAATAATACAAGTATCATTATCAACAACTAAAATTGTACTTACATTATGTTGTCTTGTTAATCAAACTCAACAAAGTGGGTTGAACACAGTGGATTAACTACAGTTGAAATAGGCACATCACATTTATTTTGGGTAAATCACATCAATTTTTCTGATGAACTAGTTTTGGGTTAAGTAAAATCGACAGTAAATCTTCCTTGTAACAGATATATCCGATATTTTGTTTTTATTTTATCTATTCACATGGATAATACTTAACCCGTTGTAATATTTACCATGAATATGTCTGTCGTAAGTAAGAATTTGGATAAAAATGGGAGGAAGATGGAGTGGAAGAAATATGAAACGTCCAAAAAGGTAAAAGGATGGGATGGACACGCAACATGGTGTCTGTAAAAAGTAAACCTTTATTTCCTCCCCTCTTCTCCCTTCTCTTCTGTCACTCTTTTGTCAGTGTGAAATCTGCCACACCAACCTACCCCCTTCAAATTTCAATAACTCTCGCGTAAAACCGTCTCACGATAATTTTATCGTGAGATCTCTCACATGGGCATATAGGAGGTGATTACAAATTTAGTAATCACCTCTTATATGAACTATTTCATAATAAATTATCGTGAGACGGTCTCATACAAGTTTTTGTGTCAAATCCCCCTCCTTTTTTTTTACTATTGTCTTCTCTATTCACTTCTTTTTTTAAAGTCTTATAGAATTGTAATCTTGTTACATAAGTTTTGAAATTCTCCTACCGTTCAGATAGGTAGTTTACGTTTGTTTTATACATAAAGATTAAAGTAGTAAAGTTAGTAAGAAAAGTGTGAACTATTGACTGATATACTCAATAAAGGAGAGTGTGAATTATTGACCGGGACGAAGGAAGTAAGAAACATTCTTTTCAATTGAACTGAACTTAATGTCTGTGAATTGAACGAAAGTAACTAAGAATGCTTAAGATAAAATAGAATAACAAAACTAAATTGAACTAAATGAATTAGGATGGTATGAACCCAAATGATTTTGTGTGAGAAGTCTATATCGTGGAGTATTGAATTCAGATCAACTGATAATCAATCATTTTATTTTTCTATTTTTTTCTCGCTTCATTAAAAGACTCTTCACATATAAAAAAAATGGAGGAAATACTGTATTAAAGATTTTCGTACTTCAAAACTTTTCTTATCCATCCATTATACTCTCTTTCTATTGATTACTTTTTATGATTTGACATCTTCAACCCCACCCAACAATTTACCATTTTTCATTATCCATTTAGGAGGGAGTAATATTCTACCCATTTTCCACTTCTGATTTTTTTTTTTTTTTTGGTAATGTTTTATCAATTTCTATTCTTTCTATATTAGCTTCTCACATCTTCATATTTTTAATACTTTCTACTATAACCCACTTCTCTCTCCCATTTTAATTTTTTATTCATTTTTCTTAAGGATCGTGTATAAAGTAAATGGATAAAATAGATATAAATGGAGGAGTATTTTTTTTTCTATTACTCCCTCCCATTCTTTGAAATCCTACAATTTTATTAAAATATACCTCACATATATCCAATACTCGTAAATGGTAGGAATCCAATGAATGGGAGGTAGTAATATTACTTATTTATGCCTTTAAAAATCTAAAGGAGGACCCCAAAACCAAACCATATTTAAATACCGGTACATGGTACTAACTCTTTCTCCAACGCATAACGTAAGCAAGCAAACCCCTTCCTCACTTCCCCACCCCCCTTCCTTCCCCTTCCCCTTCTCTCTCTACCCTTCCCCTTCTCTCTCTAAAACCTCCAATGGAAACCAGTGAAGAAGACCCAAAGCTCAACTTACACCCCCAATCCCCCTCCCCCACCAAAAAGGGTGGCTTCATCACTATACCCTTCATCATAGGTACGACTGTGAAACCGTCTCATACAAGAATTTTTAATATTAATAATAATACTCTCTCCGTCCCAATGAATTGTTTGCTTATTCCATATTGGAATGTCTTTTATATGTAATTCGATCTCTTCCCCTTGTGCCAAAAGCAAAGGCAAACAATTCATTGGAACGGAGGGAGTAATAATTAATTACGACTTCTAATGATTTTTTTTTTGGGTAAAATGCAGCAAATGAGTCGTTTGAGAAAGTGGCAAGTTACGGATTAATACCAAACATGATCCTATACTTGATGAAAGACTACAAAATGAGCGTAACCAAAGCTCAAAATCTGCTCTATTTCTGGAATGCAGCACTTAATTTCCTCCCCATTGTAGGCGCTTTTGTCGCCGATTCCTATCTGGGTCGTTTCCTTACCATTGGAATCGGCTCCATCGTCACCCTCCTGGTAACCTTTCTTTTCAAATAAGATCGTTGTATGACGTATAATAAATATGACTCCCTCTATTTTCTTGAATTAGCCTCATTGATCCACTTTTTCTCCAAGATAGGAGTAGAGGGGGTTTGATAGTTGGCAAAGCACATGATATGATGATATAATAAGGGGTGTAGTGTAGTGTTTGTCAGCTAAGGTCCACACTCATATACCAGGCCAGTAGTATAACTACTGTATAACTATAAACACTCCATTATTTGACTTTTTTATTACTATATTTATTTTATTTATTTATTTATTTATTCTGCATATATTTATTTATTTTATTCTGTATTTTTTTTTTTGCTTGAATTAAATTTTGGTAGGATTTTGGGCGCTTGTTCACATAATCACATGGGCATGTAGGCGTATGGGTGTCTGTGTTTTTTCTCTAATTAATTTAATAATTAAGAATTTTCTGGGAACAAATAATATCTCTCTTTTTACCTTTCTCCCTTTTTCTTTAATCAAATATGGACTTTTTCGTAATTTCATGAATATTTATGAGAAATATTTTAATGAAATAAGACAAAAAAAAAAAATAGTGACCGAAGAGAGAATTTTATTAAATAAAACATTTAAAGTAGTTCAATAGTGATGTGAAGAGAATTTAAATAGATTTTATTATTGTTGTTTTTTTATATTATTATTACTAGGTGCCTATATGTCTAACACTCTAACATTAAATCAAGATTGTTTTTTTAGGAAACATTAAGGTTTTTTTAAATATACTTAATGGTAGAACAATGTTACATTACTGCTAAAACATGACAAACGGGTCAACCGTAATTCAAGTTATAACATTGTCAACTCATTTCCGGTTCAGGTCATTTTACAACATTTTATTATGTATGAAGTATTAAGAATCCTCGGGTCTGGGACCTATATCTAGTTTTAACTACTGGACTAAGACATCTTTGGTAGGTAGACGAGTCGTATATGAGACAGTATTCAAGGGTGAAGGTGATGAAACCTTAAAAGTCCTCTGTATCATACTTTATAAACACAGTGTTAAGTGTTGGCCTTGAATGTTTATGTTCCCAAATTTCTTAGGGTTGGGGTCCTACATAACTTGTAGTGGATGGATACTTCTTCCTCAATAATAAAACCATTGCAATTATTTTTAGTAGTAGTTACTTTCAACACCAGTAAATCCATGTCTACTGCTACAGTGCTACTATATATATAGTACAATACAGTAAGCTAAGTCATTACTTAAATGAAGTTTATTGTATTCCTTGATGTGTATTAGAGGCGATGTCGACTCTGTACCAAGCACCGTCATTACAGATTTGCACGAGAAAGTTTACATTTTTCATGGTCTGGCTAAAGCCAAACCTGGATGCAGGCAGGATGCATAATCTCCTCGATGCAAGCTAATTGAATCATTAATGGTGGTAGTATTCAATATTAACATATATGGACCAGCTCCGAGATCAAATGTGGTTTTCGGGACCACATGACCTGGCTTTAGCTTATGTATCAATTTTACTAGTACTAGTACTACTACTACTACTACCATCCTTTTCTTCCTGTATACTCTCCTATGCTATTCACATTCATTCCTTTGTTTCTTAGTATATATCTTCTTCATTAATTCTTCACAACTTGCTTAATGTAAACCATGTTACAACGACGTCCCAAATTTATTGTCGAGGTGGTCACCTTGGACAAAAATGTCGATATCTAGGTTCTTTGTGTCTGAAAGGGGTTGAACTGAACCGAAATTTAAATGAAATGGGGTTAATGTAACTCTAGACTTACCTTCACTATGCTGAATAATGATAAACATTATTGGTCCGAGCTGAAAATAAGCTGATAGTTTTTTTTGTTACTTTGAGGAAAATTCATGTGTGGGACTTGGTTGATGCAGGGGATGATAGTTATGTGGTTGACAACGGTTCTTCCGAAAATAAAGCCGCCACCATGTAACCCATTAGTCGCAAACAACTGTGAATCTCCGACAGGAGGGCAATATGCATTTCTAATCCTAGCTTTTGTTCTCATGTCGATTGGGGCCGGTGGCATTAGGCCTTGCTCACAAGCATTTGGTGCCGATCAAGTGGACCAACGAGAGAATTCCAAGAATAAGAGAGTGTTGGAGACGTTCTTCAATTGGTACTACGCTTGTACTTGTCTCTCGGTTGTTATTGCCTTGACGGTGGTTGTGTACATTCAAGATCACTTTGGTTGGAGGATCGGGTTTGGAGTCCCGGTCATCCTCATGTTCTTATCCGCTGTTACTTTCTTCCTTGCTTCTCGATGGTATTTGACTGTTAAGGTACAACGGAGTTTGTTCACCAGCTTGGCACAAGTCGTTGCTGCCGCTTTTAAGAACAGAAAGTTGAGTCTTTCGATTCAAGGTTCCAATATTCAGTACTTTCAAACCAAGGATTGCACGCCAGCCATCCCAAGCGACAAATTAAGGTCTGCTTTAGCGATTTTTCTTTTGTATATCGTAATTCCAGCACTTTCCGACATGTAGTCTTACATATGTTTTTCTCTGATTGTAGATTTTTGAACAAAGCCTGCGTCATTCAGGACCCTAACGACATCGCCCTTGAAGGGGTGCCAAGAAATCCGTGGAGACTCTGCACAGTAGACGATGTCGAAGGGTTGAAGTCTCTTATTAGAGTCCTTCCAATTTGGTCGTCTGCAATAATGATGTCGGTAACTGTAAGTGTCGGTTCATTCCCTGTCTTGTTAGCCATGACCATGGACCGACACTTGGGCTCAAAGTTTGAAATTCCAGCAGCGTCTTTCAGTACGTTTCTAGTCATCGTCATAGTCATTTGGATTCCAATCTACGACCGTGTACTCCTTCCCACAGCGTCAAAGATCTGTGGAAAACCCGTTAGACTAAACGTAAAACTAAGAATGGGGATCGGTCTCTTTTGCTCGTTCCTGTCAATGCTGGCAGCCGGGACAGTAGAGAGTATCCGTAGACAAAAGGCCATATCCGAGGGATTTGAAAACAACCCATTAGGCGTACTCCACATGTCCGCCATGTGGACCGTTCCTCAATTCATATTCGGAGGTTTGGCCGAAGCCTTCAATGGGATCGGCCAAACGGAATTCTACTACTCCGAACTCCCAAAAAACATGTCGAGCATAGCGACATGTCTCTCGGGAGTAGGCATGGCGTTTGGGAGTTTGATAGCGAGCTTGATATTGAACGTGGTGAACGGGGTTACTAAGAAAAAAGGGAAGGAAGGTTGGATAGCGAGCAACGTGAACCAAGGTCACTACGACTATTACTACTGGCTACTCGCTATCTTGAGCTTCGTCAACATACTCTACTACATGTATTGTAGTTGGTCGTATGGACCGCTCGTCGAGCAAAGGAAGAAGGTGGTTCCAAAGGAGGAAAAAGAAGAGGAGTTGGCTATGCTTAGGAACACAAGTAGGCATGAAAAGGGAGAGTTACACTTGCAAGATACTAGTAATTTTAAGGTGTTGAAATGAGATTATGGGTGAAAAAGGTTAATTAATTGGTAATTATGGTTTTCAATATGTGTGATTATTTGATGAATTTTATATGTCAAAAAAAGTATGGCATAATATTAGAAACGTAGATGGTTTTTTCGTGTTTTTTGACCTGTCGATATCATGTTACATAATTTTTAACTTGTTTTATATTTTTTTATTTTTATTTTTAATTTTCATTTTTTTTTCTTTTTTTTTTGGGTGTTGTGCTTGTAAATTAATTGTGATTGAAGTTATATAAATATAAATATATATTTATGTAATTGATGTAACATTCTCCCCACAGATTGGATTTTGTTGGATTCATAATTTGATCAATCTAGGGACATGCCTAGCTACTAGCTAATCGATTAGTGCACCTAAAAATTAGGGGTGGGTCTTACATTTTGGTACACACTACAATTCTTCTACTACTACTAATATGTTTTCGAGAGTCCAAACAACATGTAATCTGATGCTCTTTCTTCGTTGGTATTATTACAAAAATTGTTCCTTTTTCAAAAAGTTTTATTGGTCCCGACTCTAGAGTAAATCCCTCCTCATGAATTTCAACATTGTTACGTTTTTCAAGCTCGAACTTGAGTCCTCAGTTGATCTAAGTGTTAATGGGCAGACTATGTGAAGTGGACCTAAAAGTGAGTCATTGAATTGATTACTGTACTTTATTTGGTTTTGGATCTCAATATGTACTCTAGTAGTAGATTAAGTTAAGTAAAACAAATTGGGTAGAAACCTGACTTTTGACTGTAAAATTTATTTAAGTAAAATAAATTTGAAGTGTGGAAGAGATTGTCAGGTAAAGAAGATAGATGATGGATGGCAGTTTAATTAAGTACTTAATTAATTATACTTAAAAGTACTTGTTGACAATCTTGACCTACAAGTTCTGTGATCAAAGTACAGTTTTTATGTTTTTTTTAATTAGTTGTGGCATACTTTAATTGGTCTTTAATTTATTAATTAAAGTAATTAAGTAACATGGGGTATGGCTATTTGTGTATTGGCATTGACCATATAACCATGTAATTAAACATCTCCCACAAATGTGTTGGAATAGTTTGCTTAAAGTCTTTTAAATGAATCAATCGACTCGAGTCGAGTCGAGAGTTGATATTACAAATTCGGCTTCTCTATTGTATGCCTACAGCTCAATTCAGTTCAGTTTATCCTTAAGAGATTCATTTTGTCTTGGTTCAGTTCCACCTACTTCAGTCCAAAAGAACATGACCTAAGATATCAACTAATTGTATGTCTAATGCTCAATTCAATTCAGTTCAGTTTATCCTTAAGAGATTCATTTTGTCTTGGTTCAGTTCAGTCTACTTCAGTCCAAAAGAACATGGCCTAAAATATCAATCAGTGGACAACGACCTACACCAACACAGTTACACTCTCGATCTAGCTCTCGATTTGGAGCTTAATTTGACGAATGACGGCCGGCCGGGCTCATCAAGGTAAAGGAGGTTTAAATGTCTCTTAAGGTTGATGAATTGGACCATATGACATTAATTCATGTGAGGAACCATAACCTTTAAAAACCAAGTTGGGAATAAATGTGGAACAACTAGATAGGTAGTATGTAGATTGAATGTTGTTTGTCTTCTATGTTTTCATCATTCAAAGTTGAAACCCATATGGACTTTTCTACTTTTGCACGTGCCCTACGAGGTGGTCGACGATGGTACTAGTACATTATTATTAGGGTATTGGGGCCTAAACATCTTATCCCACTCAATTGGTGGTGGTTCTAGATAGTGATGTATTTGGATCCTCTTCCCTAATTAGACGGTTCGGTATCGCCTTTTAGCATTCAAGAGAACCTATTCTCGAAAGTGAGATCATGTTCTTTTAGACTGAAATAGGCTGAAGTGAACCAAAACTTGAATTATGTCGAAGTTGAAACCTAATTTCAAGTTCTCAACCCAACCCAACCCTAGCCTAAGACTATACAAGACATTAGACCCTATTCTTTCGGACTGAAGTAGGCCGAACAGAACTAAACTGAAGTAGGAGTGAGTTGAACAGAACAGAACTGAAGTGGGGCTGAAGTCCCGAGACAAAATGAGGCTCTTGGGGTTGAAAAGAACAAGGCCTAAGCCGATGACCATGGCAACTGCACCTTCTTTAATTAGTCTCGAACTACCTTCAGACTTCAGCCATTACCTCAAGGTTTTGGTTGGTTGGAAGATCGTTGTAGACGGTTGTTGATAGATGGAATGAGGACATATACACAAGTACAAAGAGGTATGATTGAAGAACATTGTAGGTGGGATTAGTGAGTTAGTGATAATAACTAAGAAGGATTATGTTTTCTCTATAATTGTTAATTGTTAATTGATTGACAAGACAAGAGACGAGATGATGCTAATACAGATACAGTGTGTAAAAGATGGGTACGGAGGATTAAGTACAGGGATTTTGTTGTTTGCATTTGACAAAGAATCCTTAACAAATAAAGCTGAATGAATGAATGAATATGTGAATCAATGATGATGATGAACGTCTAACCAAACGTGGGCCTCGATTCTCATTTGCGAAAAGATACATTCGTTTCAAGTCCAATGAATCACTAATTTTACAACATTGAAGATTAATTAATTTTAATATTATTGTCTAATTCGTATGATAAACGGAAAATAGTATTATACTACCAGTTGTATGTGAGCTAATAGGTATATTTAATGAGATTATACGGGTTAAGTTTTTGAGCAAAACATTCTTTACGCTAAAGTTCGGTAAATTTACAGCAAAAAACTAAAAAAAACTTTGTGATAACACTCAAAAAAAAATAAAAAAAATAAACCTAAGTGGAAATGGTTGTATAATCTATTCATTAATTAATTATCAACTCCTTTTGAATTTCTTATTTTTGGTTTAAAGGTTTGAGAAATTTACTCGGATGATAAATTTTAGAGCAAGAATAACGATGAATAATTCTTTACTCCGTAATTAACAAGAAATGTAATTTTCACCATTTTATATGTTTATACCAAAATGTTTTGGGATGGAATAACGATTCGTGTATTTTATATTTTCTTTTTGAAAAAGAATTCCTTACGAATGAGAATGCGCCGCAAATGGTAAATGCTTAAAGGAATAGGTCAAATTTTCCGAAGTCTATTTTGAAAAAATATACCCGAAGTTTGGTTTATTTTGAATTAAAATATAGTTTGAATTATTATAAGATCACAGTATAAATTATTCTCGTTAAATAACTCTATATATTCATCACAGTATAGAATTTTGAATGAAGTCTCGAATCACTGTGGTAATGACTAATGAGTAAAGTACTAATCAATGTAATTTGTTGGAATTACCTATTATCAGTTAACTCACTGCCCCTCGGAAACCAGTGATTTCTTCAACTCTTTCTTGTTCACCTGAAAAAACCACAAGTTACAGAAATCTTCAGTCTCGGGAAGATTTAAAGGCGCTTCTTTCTGTCTTCCAACGAAAAGGATTCCTTATTTACCTTTCCCATGGCATTGCGCGGTAAGCTTTCCCAAAGAAATAACTGTGTCGGTAACTGCGATAAAAAATGTGACACTGTGTAAGGAAGCACAACTATTGAAGCAATTGAAATAAAATGAAGCATGAAAGAATAATGGTGAAGGCGCAATGTGTATGATAGTATACCTTGTAAGGAGCAAGTTTTTCTTTTGCCCAAGAAACGAGCTCTTCCAGAGTTAGAGCGGGTTTCGACTCTTCTTGTTGTTTCTTCTGTATCTCCTCCCGTGGCACAATGATTGCGCAGACTGCTTCTCCGTAGGTTTTGTCGGGCAGGCCCAACACGCAGCACTCAGAAACAGACGGATGCTACACGAGAAGCCAAATACTAGCTCATATGAGGTTTGATGCCTAATTGACCATACACATAACCGTATGCACTGTGTGTACTTGATGAACATATAAGCGGCGACTCACCTCTAAAAGAGCTGCTTCAATCTCTAATGCAGATAGCTTGTAACCACCAACCTTCATGATATCAGCACTTGTTCCTTTTTTTTTGACAATTTGAGTTTACAAGAATCATATACAAGCACATTCAAGCAGTTCAGTCAACGAATATCGGTAATGGAAAGATAATGAGCACAAAACACTTGTGTTTGACATGAGAGTGTCAGAGAAAATACAGCAAATCGAATAAAAAGAAAATGAACTATACAATGGAGTTAGAACATCACCAAGGAACAAAGCTGGTATCATTAGTTCATTACCCCAGATGTGAGGGGAAAGGGTGTATGTCATAACCGAAAAAGGGACGACCATCTACTAATTCATGAAAAAGAAGCATAAAGGTATAATGAAGGTGAAAAAATGGTTTGACTTATCGTAGAAAATGGTTCTGAAAGATGATAGGTATATACTAGTCATGTGTATCAGGTACCTGTACTCCGATAACAATGTTTTCCCTTTTCAGGACTATTAGTCAACGATTGAAGATTTGACAACATATCGGTCCCAACTCCTCGCAACTAACTAGAAGTTGTAATTTCCTCCCATCAAATAGCAAGCAAAAATGGAAGTCGAAACATAATTTTACATGAACATGTTCTTCTCTAATTAAAACATTTTTCCAACAACGACCAGATGAAGCAACACATTATCCTATATTTCGAGATAACACATTGACAAAGGTGCTTACTTCCCAATATTATGAAGTAACCATCCTCGTCCTTTGTTACAGCATCTCCCGTCTTAAAGAAACCATCATCGGTAAATGAAGATCTTGTCACCTACAAGTAACATACAACAAATCAACACAAACATCAATAAAAAAACATGTATTGATCAAGAGAAATTGAAAATCAGATATAGGTATTTTCGTAACAAACCACTTACCTCAGGCAATTTCCAATATTCTCTAAACAAAGAAGGGCTTTTCACACAAAGCTCACCGACATCTGGTGCATTCCCGCTATCATCTTCTGCAATGATCTTGACCTATCGATAAAAATATAACTTCAAGTAAAGAAGAAAATTTGTGATAATAATTTCGATTTTTATCTCCAATAAAAAAAGTAGAGAGTAATATACAGCGAATTATATGTGGATTACAGATGACCATAAAGGATAGTGCTAACCTGTACTCCAGGAAGCGGTTTGCCAACAGTCCCACCTTTCCTCAAACCTTTCAAAGGATTTGAAAGTGCCATGACAAACTACACAGAGATGACGACAATCAACAGAAATTAAGGTACTATAATATACTGTACATTTACTAATACTGAACAGAATCACCATATATATGGTAAAGGCTTGAGAGTACTTTGTCAGCTTACCTCTGTCATGCCATAACGTTCAAGAAGACGATGACCTGTAATATTTTCCCACTGCTGCATTACAGGATAAGGAAGTGCAGAGGAACCACACATCTGGTAGATACAAGAACATTGTTTTGTAATCAACTCCTTTATTGAGTCTATTCTTTAGGGAATAGCAAAGCTCAGTCGTGCATATTGAATAAAGGCGGTAAATGGTAAGAAGTTCCGCAAACAAGTCATGATAATAAATACTTCTTTGCATAGCTTTTAAGAATAAATAGAGTGTTACCATGAGGCGCAGCTTGCCTGCAGCTGAGGCTGAAACAACTCGTACGTCAGGTTGCATTGCTTCATAACCCTGAATTAACCGAGTATACATTGTTGGAACCTACACAAGGAAACATTTAACATTGTCATAAATTTGGTTTTGAAATTGGCTGAAGAACTTTCCTAGAATAACAGAGGATTAAATGTGCAGCAACACTATTCGAACACCTGACATGACATTTATGACACCGTGGAGAGCCATACAAGCCTTGTTCCATTTGGTTGCATACGTGTTTCAAATTATGAAGGGAGACTTTGAAAATTGCATACAGCCAATGGAACAGAGGAAATATTATCTGACTCACCCAGTCTTCCTCAACCAAATCAATACCATGTTAAAATTGTCATCAGACAGAATCATACTATATACTTTGTGAATTACAAGGTACTATGAATTACAAGATAAAGTGACTCACTCCAGTGAACACAGTAATGGCACTATCAACATCAGTTCCGTCTGTCGGGTATGATTCACGCCATCTTTGCCAGATGCCACTGACACTAAATTTTGGCAAAAATTCAACCTTCAAAGTTGACAATGGAAAAGGTCATAATGGGATTAAAGTGTTAAACTTTCAGAGAACCTAGCTCTCAGGTCTCAGAAAAATGAAATATGATTGATAATACTTACAGTGGCACCCGCATAAAGAGGAGCAAGTAGAGCATTGAATAGACCATGGACATGTGAGGCCCTGGTTAAGGATATCCAAAAGTTCAAAAATCGGAGATCAAACTTACGGTCTAACCAAGGCATAAAAAAGGATATGATGCAATGGTAAACAATGCAAAAACTGATCTGAACTCGAGTAACCCCAAGCTTCTTTCAACATTTGAACCTAAATAAATGAAGATTTAACGTCATTAAGCAAGTGATAATTAGCATTAGTAAATTAATGTACCATCTCAAAAATGCACACAAAACTTCAAACAGCCATCAGCACAGATATGCAAAAGAACAAGGAACTTGAAGTACCTGTGCTAAGACGCTTTGGTGCGTGTGAATCACGCCTTTGGGCTTACCAGTTGTTCCGCTGGTGTATATAACTAAAGCAGCATTCTCTCCTGTAACCGAGGTATCAAAGAACATTAGCCACCATAGGTACTGGAGCAAAGAAACCAAGGCCCTGAATACAAACAGACACCTTCTATATTTGTTGACACTTCAACCGCATTTGAACTTGATCCTCCATTTTCAGAATGGCCATCAGCAGTAGTCTCTGTCTCTGGCGTAATACTCGGAACAGGAGGAATCAAGGAAAACTGGGCAGCACTTTTAGTAGCAATGGTTTGCATAAGCTCTTGATGGTCTTCAGTACTCAATACCATAGACACATCCTGATCCAATATATGGAAATGTTTTAGTTTCTTAAATTTGAAGACAACATTTTCTCCATACAATTTGGTTTATACTCGATATGAAAAGGGCTCAGAAGTTGTAGCTTGGGCATTTTTAGAACGGTTAGAATACCAATACTCCGTAGTAAAAAGGTAAAATATGTCCACAGGAAAAATAAGTATAATATTGTCATATAACAGCAAGGAAAATGATTAAAGTGCTAACCGAATCATTCATGACATGAAGGAGTTCAGCCTCGGGATAACTCAGTGCAAGTGGAACAGCTACTCCTCCACTCAACCATATCCCAAGCACACTCGCAACAAACTCAACTGACGGTTTAGCAACAATCCCCACTCGAATACCATCACGAGATGCAAAGGATTTCTTGCCATCGACTGACACTGAAGAATGTTCAAGCTGTATTCCTTCTAAAGTCTGATTAAGTTCAAGAGGTTAACATATCAAACACTGACCAAATTCTTAGACAGAAGAAAGACTGAAGGTTAACATTTCAGTTTCACTGGGTTGTTTTATAATAAGACACTTGGTATCAGTTGAGGCGTTTTTAACTTACGCTAGGGGAGGCACTTGTACACAAGACACTAGATATCCTCTGTGCAAACAAGATGAGTTGGCGATAGCTGTAGCTCTGTTTATCAGCTCTAATAGCAATACTATTACTGGCCACAGACCCTTGCTTTGCTACTGCTTTCACCACTTCCATGAATGAACTTGATGTTGACGCTGTAGAAGATTATTAAAATAGAAGGCATTCCATGTTATTACACGTCAAGTGTCCCAAAGAAAAGTAAGTCTATATCTGAAGGAGAACAACACATAAAAATCTACACCATTGCAAAAAAAAGTGCTAACTTTCATTCACTTGCTAGTTAAGCAAATGCAAGAACGGTAAAAAAACCTGCCGTGATACAAATAACGCAAGGTATTCACAGTAAAAAAAAAGCGTGTCGAATTTGAAGATAGTTTCTCAGAATACATTGTAATAACAATTGATACAAAAACACACCTTCAGATATCAAAGATTTAGCAACTTAGCTAAGCTAAGCAAAGCAAATGACCCAACAAAACCCTTTCCACAACACATAAGAAGACAGCCCAAAATTCATGTAGCTAGCTAATACACTCATGAGAAATGATATTCATGACACGGGTTCGAATTCCGTCAGCAACAATTGATCAAAGGTTCCAACTTCCAACTACCTTTTTCAGTTTCACTCAATGGCATGATCAAAATGTTTAGTACAATCAACCAGTGGAAATTCTAGCTAGTAGCAAAGGGTAGCACACGCTACCCAAACTTAAAAAGAATTGGTTAAGATTATCAACTTTTGCTACCAACAAAGTTCGTAAAAACGACACATTTTCATGTCTATAGTAACCATACAACTTCATAATACTAGAAATTAACCAGAATTTTTCTTCCCAGAATGCTTTGGGAACACCCACATGACAAAACCAATCAAACTCCAAAAATCCTCAGTCAGACAATTCGTCGAACAGTACATCTGCACAACTGAAAACAACAAAAAAACCCCAGAAAGTGAAAGATGAGCTTACTTACTTGAAAAAGGGTGGTGATGACGGAGAAGGGTAGTTGAGGAAGAATGATAGGAATAGAAATGGTGACATGGGTAATTAAGAAGAAGACGAGGCTTTAATGGTGGAAAGTCGATTAAAAAAAGTCTAATAAATGTTGCCATCTACTCACTATATGTAGTTATTATGTAGCTCACGCCACCGGTCACCACCTCAACAAACATACGACGTCGCATTCAATGCAATTTTTTTGATTATTACTAATCTCTGTGATTAGTTGGTTGTTTGGAGTTAATCATCTCATTTACAGTATTTTAATGGTGCACGCATTGAGGTTATCTCGTCTCGACTTTCAGAGGTGATCATATGTGGGTTCGGATCAGACATGGGTCGTGTTAGTGTGAAATTTTGGCCCATGACAAGCAGGTTAGTGGCCTAACGGGTTTGGTATAGGTTCACGGGTCGAACCTTTGTATATTTTTGAAAATGTTGTGTTCAAACCCACTAAAAGATCGGGCCAATCGGATGGTACGGCCCATGATTAGCTCAATCGACTTCTTACTATCGACTTCTTACTTCAATTCAGTCTAATATGTTCGATTTAGTTATTCTTCGTGTTGTTTAAATGTAGGCATACTTCAGTCTAATCAGTTCGATTTGGTTATTCTTCGATGTTCTAGTGTCGATCTTTTTTTGTGTGTTCGGTTCATAAAAAATCGAAAATCCTATTTTGACCAAAAGGGCCCTCTATCAATGTTTGTCTATATTTTTACATGATACCTTCATTGTTTGTTTTGAGATGAAAAGATTGTTTCACATTGTGCTCCAACGTTTTAAACATCGATTTTGATCAACAAAAAAATACACGAGATTCGAGATCAGCTAACATCCTATGCAAATGCAAGTCACTTATGCATCTCCTGATTTTCCGGAGGAGTCTTCTGCTGCTGCTGCGAATCTGCTGCAGAATTCCCCTTTTTCTGAGCCAATACTCCTTTCCACCCTGCAATTTTTAAACTTGTTTATTGCTACATCGATGATACATGAAGAATAAAAAACAAACCGTCGAAATTGCATACAATTGTTCCAGGGAGAATGAGAAAAGGATGGAGTGAGTGAGTACCAAGAGAAGGATCGAGTCCTCTAGTTTTGAGCTCTCGGTGTTCCTGGCAAAGTGAGCAGCACGCACAAAATATGTGAGAGACCTTGTCACCGTAGGGAGCCTCAACTAAATCGTACTTCTTTCTAAGCCTTTTCCTGTACTTTGAACCCATCGTGCATTGGCAGCAAATTACAGGCATCAACATTAGGTAAAAGAAACTTCCCCATGGAGACGCTGCAACCAGGTTGGAAATCAAACATTCGTTTAAGTAACGGTCTCATTTCATGTTACTGATAAGAGTAACGGTTTGATGTATGCATAAAACGGTCTTACACAAGGATAACGGTTACTGTGTACGTACTGAGTAGAAGGGAAACCAATCAGATTGTGGCGTTACCTAGTTTTCCTTCATCCAATACTTCAGCGATCTGCCCGAATGTTATACAAGGTAAAAACGCTGTCACCACCGCTGCAGAAAGCACAACAAAACTGTTAACTTTGGCCCATTTTTTCTCTTCATAGTATACAATAGCTACCACATTTTCTATGTGCATAAAACGCAAACTCACAAAAGTCCCTGAACTGAAAATATACCGTTTGTCCGGTCTTCATGACACTTAAACAATCCTGTATTCCAAGAGTTTCCGATAACAGCTTTTGCTGCATCTGACTTGGACTTTTCTCTCTTCACCTTTGCCTCTTGTTCAGTCATTACATCTGCTTCCGACATTGGAGGCTCAGACACACCAGGTTCAATAACTGGCTGGATTTCCCCGAGCCCATTACTCATTTAATCCACAAATCTGCAGCAAGTGCAAAGCGGATTTTTCGAGAAATTGAGCACATGATAATGCATTCCTGGTAGCTGTTGAGATAATTTCTACAGAGAGATACCAACTACACTGATAACTGTGATAACTGTGATAAGATGCTCAAACTTATTGCCACTACATGTTACTTCGACTTTGCTGCAACTGTTATAGTGTCAAAGTGCACTCTTAGGGCATCAGACACATGATATGTAAACAAGTGAAGGACCATGAAACACAAAACACAAGATGCAAAACAGATACGGAGTAGAATTTAGGAGATTAACATTCACCAGCGCCTGCAATCTCATGGAATAATACTAAATCAAGAAAAGACGGTCTCAGGAATACAGAAAATTCTTACCGATGAATGTTGATTATAAGAACACCTACAGCCAAACTCTGTCAGCACTGAGTTATCTTCAGCCAATCCTAGGAACAGACATTCTTTTAAGCTGACTAATGCAGCTAACCCTTTTATACCACAGGAACTAAAACAATTGACCGCCACAACGGGGGATGAGGAAAAAATCTACCAACAACCTAGTTACATGCAAGGCACCTTTTCACAGGCTGGCAGTTCATGGGAGTAATGATCTAACTTCAATAATTTAATTCTTATTATGTGTATCTCATTTATTATGTTACTTAAGTAAGAATATACTATTACTACTTCCTTATGTATAAATTGTAATGTCATTATTCCATGAAAATTAAGCTCTACCATATTCTTTACACTATCATCCCCACTAAAACAAGGCGATCGCTGCAACAATCACACAATAATTTGATAGTGACAAATTACAACAATAATCAGCAACACAAACATAATTAATACCAACAGATTGCTCGATACTATGAAAAAAAAATGCAAAAGCTACATCATTCTTGAAATTACTCCCTCCAACGTAGATTAACTACTTTTTTTTTAAAGATATGTGAGGAGAATTTTGGAAAATGTAACACGAAAATAGTCAGTTTTGACAAATTAAACATTGTACTTTTATCAAGAATCAAAGAAATTAATAGTCAAATTTGGCATATGTCGACAGTTAACCAATGCTAATAAATGAGACGATAAATTTGTGATGGAAGTCCTATAATAGATTACCAACAAGACAATGACTAACCAACACAATGGAAATGTTGAAAAAACAGCACTAATATGAAAAGGATCAAGAATTAAAAGCATCAAGAATTTTGTATGGTAATTTATTGAATCCAACTTTTGAAACAAAGTTTTAAAAGGTTATAATCCTAGCGATTAAAAGCACTAGTATGACCATTGATTTTGGATAGTCACGTTACTGGCGTTGCAGCCGACTCCACCAGTAGGAGGGTGAGCTTCTTTCTGAGGGAGGTGGTGTGAGAATTTCGAGCATTCTTTCCTTCTCTTTTGGTGTCAGAGCGACGCCTCTGACAAGGTTTAACGCCATGATGTGGACATTAGTTTTTTGCCTGTGCTTCTTGTAAGCCCATGCACCCGCAGCAGCACCTGCAACAAGAAGCTTTTCCAATTCCAAATATAATTAGTCAAACAAAGAAACAATTGGTCTATTCAGAATTAGTGAAAGTCCGGAAAGATGTGTTAAGGGCTTGAAACTAACTGGAGAAAGCCAAAGAGCTGCAGTCTGCATATCAAATTTAGGGGTGTAAAGCACTGTCTCCCCAAAGTCTTCTTCAAGCTTCTTGAAGATTTCTTTGTCACTCTTGCCAGATCGAATTTCATCACGAATCAGCTGTACCATAGATAATATTTAATCAGTACATAAAACACTACTATTCTCTATGACGTGCAATCGTTAATAGCTTACCCTTTTACTAGGTCAGTGTTATTATAGACATTAGTATGCGGATGCTGTATTAGTTATTTACTTATTTAGATTACGTCAATTCAAACATGGATGCTGATGTTATACACTTATGCAGTTCATGAATCAAACAATGCTCCAGCTTTAATCGACTGAATAATATAAGAAAGCACCATTTTCTGTTGAAATTGGGGAAAAGGGAACTAGAGAAACAGGAAAAGGATACTCCAACTTTGAAATGAAGTCTATACATCAGACTCGTGGAAAATATTGTGAGAGCTGAGAATTTACCTTCCTAAGGAGGATGGCAATGTCAGCTTGTGAATCTTCAATCGACTGACTTCCACATTCAGTACACCGAACGTTATGACTAATGTTTCTCGCCCTTGCATCAACAATCTGCTGCTTCTTCACTGCATCGTCCTCGCTCTCCATGGATCAAAGCAGCTAACGACACTGAGCCATAACAAACAACCATGGATCAAACAAACAAAAAAATACCCACCGCCATAACAAATTCATAACCATCGCAATATTCAGAGATCGATCATAGTATCATTGAAATGAATTGTATTGGCAAAGTTCCTTGTTTTCTTTTTCAATCAGCAATTTTAGTTTAACCACAAAGTCAAGAGATGCCAAAGTCCGTTACATCTATATCCAGTTCCAGGTAGTTACCGTTCTACAAAATCGAACCCATCCCTCCAAAGTCCAATCAAATCGAACACTGAACCATGTAACACAGATTATAGCAATCCCATATTCCAAACTCTACATTTTGCCAAAAAATTCCAACAGCGTTCACAAACGGCAAAACAAGTGAATTATGAGAGCAAAACGACAATTGAAACCAGGCATAAGGACCTTTAACAAGAAATACTCAAATGCTGACGCAAACATGAACAGTAAGTAATGTTCTCCAATCTCCACCCTATAACAATCCAGTATATTCTGATCCCTCCGGTCACTATTTTTTGCCGCATTCCATTAAAATACTCCTCATAAATATTCATGAAATGGTACGAAAAATAATGACCGGAGCTAGTATTACCCACCAAAACCGTGTCGATGTCGCTTACTAGCTTAGTCTAGTCTAAACCATCTGAAACCAATAATTAAAACAAGTTTAGTCCGTCAAACCCTTTTGGGTAATACTACTCAACTACACAACTCTGTTAGGCATTTCATCGAACACCTTATGAGCAAACAAAATTCACGATCTTCCCTAATTATAACCAAATGGGTTGCCTTTTCTAATCAATTCAAAGAGTTTTCCAGCCTAATTATGCAGCTAAACAGCAGTAGCAACACTAAACATACTCAAAAAAAATCCCATCAAATAAACATTCATCCTTCACTAACCCAATTTCGAGCTTCAATTGAATCATGCAACAAAAACAAATACATCAAATAAATAGGAAATAAATCAAATTAAAATTAAAATTAAAATTAAAAAATTGCAAGGATGAAATACCGAGAAAAAGATTCAGACTTTGAGGGTTATCACCTACGTAACTTCTCGCAACTGAAGTTTAAGAAGGAAAAAAATGGCGAAAATTGTTAAAAGAAGAAGCTTCAATTAAGGGATGCTCTCTTTGAGAGCCAAATTGAACTACTTGTTTATGTCCGTATTGGCGTAACCTAGATTCTTTTGTTAAATAAAATAACGATAGCTTTTGTTAGAAGCAAAAATTAATGCCACGTATCGTTGTAACTAGAGCTGGCAAGTCGGGTCGGGTCTATCTGGATGTTCTGACCCAGCACGAAAATAAACACGTACCGGTCCAACACGGTGAT
The DNA here is from genome assembly GCA_958450325.1 of Agrostemma githago. Lineage (NCBI taxonomy): Eukaryota > Viridiplantae > Streptophyta > Magnoliopsida > Caryophyllales > Caryophyllaceae > Agrostemma > Agrostemma githago. Next base: position 69,307,648 of record OY288252.1, on the reverse strand, counting down.
GATGTGGCGAAAAGCACGGGCATGGCACGACCGAGGTCCGTGCTTCGTTTGGGTTTTGGTGAGTCGGGCCAGGCCCAGGCACAGCACAATGGGCCTTCTTTTTGTGCTTGGGTCGGGCTGCGCACGCACGAACTGCCAGCTCTAGTTGTAACCATAATTTCAATAGAGTAGATTACGCATTTCTACTGATGATCCGACCCGACCCGACCCGACCCGATCCGAAAGAGACGCAGACCCGTTATGATCCGACCTAAACCCGATTGTGACTTCTATGGGTGTGTAGTGTCTGGTGTCTAGTGTATACAGTGTAGTGTGTTGATGCGCTAAGACGTTGAGTCGTTGTCCAAACCTCCAGGTCACGTGGTCCTCGGGCCTCGGCTGTTTGGAGAATTTTGCCACTTTTCCTCCCTTTTCCCGAACCTACACACTTTCCCTCCAGAAGTGAGGTTCGGACAACCGTTGGTCCCCTACCCATTTCCCCATAAACTCCCCATTAAAATAATAAGACTAATACAATCAGATAGGAGTACAAGTGTACAACTACACGTGGCAAAAACGGGTCGGATCATTAAAATCCGCTTGACTTTGGCCGGGTTATTTCGGATTCAGGTTTGTTATTCTTAAGTCTTAACTCTTTTTTTTTTTTTTTTTAAGAATATTGACTTGTTTCCTATAATAATATTTGGAGTAGTTTCGGATCAAGCCGGGTGAAACTCGGGTCTTTTGTTCGTGTGTCGGGTCAGGTCAGTTTTGTCACGTCTAATTGTCTAAAGTGGTAAAGTTATTGAGAAATATTTATCGTTAGTTTATTACTATCTCTCATTCATTCAATCTTTTACATGGAGCGTTTCACAACTTTAAAAGCGGTAAAATTAAAGGCATTATTGGTAAACTAAATACTGTTATGAGTCCACCCGACTTAAATAGAGGAAAAAAAAATGAAGATTATAAGGTAAAGTATTTTGCCAAAAAAAGAAGGTAAACAATTGATTAGATTGTCCATTTATAGTAAGTGTAAAGAATTGAATGAATGAGAGAGTATTTATTAAGTAGAGCGTAAAGCTTACCCAAAAAAAAAAATGTGAACTATTAACCGATCATGTTATAAAAGAAGGTGTGAACTATTAACCGATCATGTTATAAAAGAAGGTGTGAACTATTGATCGGGAGGGAAGAAAATATTAATTAAAGAATAATAGGAATAATAGGATGAGATACAACCGTTAGGTTCTGTATGTATTCATTTCATCTTCTCTTCCAAGCCACACTCTCCACTTCTCCAGTCTCCACCTTCCATCCATCCACCCACCCAGACCCAGTCTTTATTCTTGCCTCTGAAGCTACTTTACCTTCTTCACTTCCTCCATCCCACCTTCCCAATTATTTCTTCCACGGGTTCCCTCTCCCCCCTGCTCACGGAAAAGCTCTATTTCCACCATCACCACCTCCTTTATCTCCTTATATATATACACCCTACTGCATTTAGTTCATGCTAAACAATAACAACAATAACAATGGTGGTGGCAAAGACGGTGATGTTGTTATTGTGCTGGCTGGCAGTGAAATCCATGGCGATATTAGACCCCATGGATTTCCTCGCCCTCCAATCAATTCGCAGCTCATTACAAGACGGTACCGGTACCGGTTCCGGTTCCGGTTCCGGTTCCGGTTCTGGTTCTGATTCTGGTTCTGGTTCTGGTTCGGCTTTTTTCTCGACCTGGGACTTCACTTCGGACCCCTGCACCAGCTTCCAGGGAGTCTACTGCGAATCCGACAAGGTGATCGCGCTTAACCTGGGCGACCCGCGCGCAGGATCGCCCGGCTTAACCGGTCGTATTCACCCTGCACTCGGTAAACTCACCCAACTCACCGAGTTCACCATCGTCCCCGGTCGAGTCATTGGTAAAATCCCTGAAACCGTCTCCCAACTGAGTAACCTCCGCTTTTTCGCTATCAGCCGGAATTACCTATCTGGGGATATTCCGGCTGGTTTTGGAGAATTACGCGATTTGCGTACGCTTGATCTTAGTTACAATCAACTCACTGGTTCGATTCCTTACCCCATTGTTTCCCTCCCTTCTTTGACAAACCTTATACTATGTCACAACCATCTCACCGGTTCACTTCCATCTCAATTCACCTCCGGTTCATTGACCCGGGTTGATTTGATGCATAATAATCTCACCGGTTTTATCCAACCCGATTCCCTTCCTTCTTCGGTTCAGTACCTCTCTATAGGTTCGAACAAATTCTCTGGACCGGTTGACGGGCTTTTAACCAGACTGAACCGGCTCAACTACCTTGACCTAAGCATGAACCGGTTCACCGGGTTTATCCCATCTCAGCTATTCTCATACCCGATCACTCACCTCCAGCTTCAGAGAAACCAGTTCATGGGCCCGGTTCAACCGGTCGAACAGGTCAGCATCTCGACGGTTGACCTGAGCTACAACCGGCTGTCGGGTCCGGTATCCCCAATGCTGTCAACGGTTCAGAATCTGTATCTGAATAATAACCGGTTCGTAGGGAGTGTGCCGGTTGAGTACGTGGACCGGTTGACAGATGGGACAATACAAACGTTGTATCTGCAGCATAATTATTTAACCCGGTTCGTGATGAACCAGACCGCTGAGATTCCGTTAAGTAGCTCATTGTGTCTGATGTATAATTGCATGGTCCCACCGGCTCAGTCGGCTTGCCCGTTGAAAGCCGGCATCGACAAGGCTCGTCCGACCCTCCAATGTTCCGACTTCCGAGGCTGAGTTCCTCGTTTCATACTGTATTTTTTTGGTGCGAAAAAAATCTCCAATTTGCGTAAGTAGACCGGTAGTATGGGGTTGGAACTTGATTTCTCATACCTTGTATTTGTTTTGATCTAGTTGGTATCGGGTTAATACTTGACTAGCGTCAATAATCTTCAAAAGTAGACATTTAAAATATTAATTTTTTAATAATTTAATTAATTTCATGTATATTACTATGCTTTAATAAGATTTTTTTTTTTTTTTTTTTTTTGTAACATTTCGAACAAGTATCATTTTTTTTAGTATCATTCTCATACCCAACCGTTTTTTTCGCAAACAAACACCCCTTTTGCTGTTTCTGTAGGGTTCTTTCTAGTTTCTACATCCCTCAAGTTGGGGTTTATTTTCACTAGGGAATGTTACAGTACAGGATACTGAGTTACTGACTGAACTGATGCAATGCTATGTAAAGATAAGCAAGAAATTGTCTTGAAACTGTCGAGTGTTTTTTTTAGAATAGCGATGGCTATTCTGTATATAGTATTACCTCCGATTCTTTGGAATTGCTTTACTTTTTCATGACAATAAGTATCGTATCATCAGCTGAAGACATGTCGATGGATAAGCATGATCTGTGGAGGAAACAGCAAAAGAGCGGGGCAGGCAAGCGAAACCACATCGAACACCTTGAGAGCTAACAAAATTCACGATTCTTACTAGTATTTCTAACAAAATGGGTTGCCTTATTTAATCAATTCAAAGAGTTTTCAGCCTATTTATGCAGCTAAACAGCAGTAGCAACACAAAACATAATTATTGAAACAGAATACGTAACTTTCCGGAAAAAGATTTATTTGAGGAATGCTCTCGTTGAGAGTCGAACTCAAGACCTCCCGCTTACTAAACGGGTGCTCTAACCAACTGAGCTACGAGAGCTTATTGCTTCATTTGTTGGTGACATCCTATTAGTTACTCGTATTATTATTGGGTCGAACACCCATCACAAATTTGTAACGAAAATACTCGTCACAAACAAATGACGTGCAATCGTTAATAGCTTACCCCTTTACTAGGTCAGTGTTATTTATAGGCATTAGTACGCGGATGCTGTATTAGTTATTTAGATCACGTCATTTCAAACATGGAAGCTGATGTTATGCACTTATGCAGTTCATGAATCAAACAATACTCCAGCTTTAATCGACTGAATACGTAGTATAAGAAAGCACCGTTTTCTGTTGAAATTGGGCAGAAGGAAACTAGAGAAACAGGAAAAGGATACTCCAGACTCGTGCAAAATATCGTGAGAGCTGAGAATTTACCTTCCTAAGGAGGATGGCAATGTCAGCTTGTGAATCTTCAATCGACTGACTTCCACATTCAGTACACCGAACATTATGACTAATGTTTCTCGCCCTTGCATCAACAATCTGCTGCTTCTTCACTGCATCGTCCTCGCTCTCCATGGGTCAAAGCTACTATCAACACTGAACCATAATGAACAATGCATCAAACAAACAAAAAAATCCTCAGCGCCCTTGCAAATTCAGATCTTGACAAAGAAACTACTTTAAAAAAATGTAAATCCCAGCACAATCTCGCGAGTCAGGTACTCAGGTTGTAACCATGTTTACATGATTCAGAGATCGATCAGAGTAACATTGGAATGAATTGCATTGGCAAAGTTCGTTGTTTTCTTTTTCAATTAGCAGTTTTAGGCTTACAGCAAAGTCCTTTACATCTATATCCAGTTCCACCAGGTAGTTACCATTCTACAAAATCGAACCCATTCCTTCCAATCAAATCGAACACTGAATCATGTAACACAGATTTTACCAAAAGTTCCAACTGCGTTCACAAACGACAAGCGAAACCAGGCATAAGCATCCTGAACTGTTAATGCCATAACAGAACTTCTTTAACAAGAAAATCCGACTCAAACACGAATAGTAAGCAATGTTCTCCACCCTATAACAATTCAGTATATCGATGTCGCTTCGTCTAAACCATCTGAAACCCATAATTAAAACAAGTTTAGTCCCTCAAACATTTTGGGTAATGCTCCACTACACAGCTCTGTTAGGCATTTCATCGAACACATTGTGCGCAAACAAGATTCACGATCTTCCCTGTTTACAACCCAAATGGGTTGCCTTATCTAATCAATTCAAACAGTTTTCCAGCCTAATTATGCAGCTAAACAGAAGTAGCAACACAAAACATACTGAAACTTAAAAAAATTAGGGCAAATAAACATTACAATATCTTATTCAATTGAATCATGCAAGAAAAAAAAAAATTCAAATAATTAGGAAATAAAAAAAATTAGAAAATTGCAAGGATGAAATACCTAGAAAAAGATTCAGACTTTAGGGGAAAACTGCAACTGTAGTTTAAGAATAAGAAGAAAAAAATTGATTTGGGGGAAAATTGTTAAAAGAAGGACCTTTAATGGGTGAATGCTCTCGTTGAGAGTCGAACTCAAGACCTCCCGCTTACTAAACGGGTGCTCTAACCAACTGAGCTACGAGAGCTTATTGTTTGACACGTCGGTGGTATTTTATTAGTCGTTTCACACTTTCACTAGTCACCAACTTCACACATAATTAACGCAAATTCTTGTTTATAACGAGAATTCTAAACTAAGTCCAGGTTTTGTTAAATACGGAATAAAAAACAATCACCTTGTTACAAACTTACGATGAAACAAATTTATGCGACATACCGTTGTACGGAGTACCATAACTTCAACACAAAATCATGTTTGGGATGATCATATCCGTTATATTAATGTTACGGGTCAAATAATATTTCATTTAGCAGAAAAATGACAAACGTACGTCACATGGGTATTACTAACATTTTGTCGTTGTTTATCTAAATGATCACATTGGAGTGTGATCACATGAGTGTTACAAACGTAATGTCAAATATTTTGTGTTTAGTACGTAGTCTCACGCAATAATATTTGGTCGATTTTAGGATTCAAGACGGATATTCTTGCTTATCCTCCCTTCCTCCTCAGTGATGACACTCCAATCACACAGCGAACGTACAAAATTGAGCAACAGTTAATTGAAAGAATCACGAACTTCAATCCTACACGCAGTACAATTCGAATCAGGTGCTTATGCTTCTGTTCTTCGTTTGAATTTCTGAGTTATTGTAGAATCTTCAAATCATCTAAGAATTGTTTACCATCGCCGCAATTTCCAGTACTACTACATGATTGATTGAATTGAGATCCGATTCTTTGAATTATAACACCATGATTACTAAATATAGTCTGATTGATTACTCAAGAATCAATGGTGTCTTGCCTTAATTTTAGTTATCTCAAGAAATTACGTGTTTCTGCTGATGATTCGATTTCTTGAAGAGAGAATTTCAATGTAGAGTTTTGATCAGGCTGTAATCGACCGTCCTATAGTATAAGACGAGCTGAACCCGACTTAAAAGTGATTATAAGACGCTTTATCAAACAATTTGTCGTGTATAAGACCGTTGTATGCACAAAAAACAAGTTATCGTCTTTAGTCCCTTTTGCTGTTTCTGTATTGTTTCGGGTTTTCACTAGGAATGTTGTACTGTATGACAGTACAGGCTACTGACTGAACTACTGATGCAATGCTTTCTAAAGATAAACAGTAAATTGTCTTGAAACCTCCGATTCTTTGGAATTGCTATACGTTTTATGATTTGTGAGGAATATGTTTAAATTGTAAGTGGTTATGATAAGTATCTTGTTATCAGCGGAAAATATGTCAATGGATAAGCATGATCTGTGGAGGAAACAGCAAAAGAGCGGGGCAGCGATGCTACAGAAACACCTGAAGGCTAAGTGGACTCTAGAGGAGCTGATCGATAACCAACTCAAGCGTTTCCAATCCCATTACAACGAGACCATGCTTATGACTCGACCCGAGGATGTATCCCAGCTTCTCATGCCAAAAGGGACCCCACCGCTTGAACTGACTTGTATGAGCTGGTTAGGTGATTGGAGGCCGACTGCCATCCTTGAATTGCTTCAGTCATTGGTTCGTTCCTCTTCTGTTGTATCGCCTTCGTTGTCAGACTCAGCAGATTCTGATAAAATGATCTTGAAGCTGATACGTGAAACCCGTATTGAAGAGACCATTATTGACGAAGAAATGGCCGAGATTCAAGCCACTTGTATCCTCCACCTCCCCTTTTCAGCCCATCAAACCAACACCTCGGGTTTCTCCTCTTTGGAGTCGGAGCTTATGAAGATCAAGCACGTGATAATCAAGGGTCAGCAACTCAGGTCCGTAATCATTACTCACTCTGTAGATTACTTTGCGACCTAATTATGGTTAAAACGTCATTTATCTAGATGGATTTTGAGATATAATAGCATACATCACCAAAGTGGAAGCATTCCGTTAGTAAATTTGTTGTCGATGACAGGAAATATTCGTTTGACATGTTGCAGAATGAAGGTGTTGGAGCTTATAGTGAAGAAGGTGCTAAGCCAGGTTGATGCAGCGGAGTTCTTAGTCGTTTTAGCAGGGATTCAGGATGCAATTCACCAGTATGCTACTCAGCAAAGTTTGCATAAAGGCCCAGTTAAGGTCTGTCTCAAAAAATTAGGGACTGTTTGATAATTCGACACAAGGAATACAAACGAGAGGCTGAGAAGTGAGAACAACTTGAACACGGAGTAGCTTTAGTTATGCTGATTACGAACACAACGTGAATATGATATGATAGGTAGTCTGTGGATAGATGCCTCGGAGTAGCTTTAGTTATGCTGATTACGAACTCAATGTGAATATGATTGGTAGCCTGTGGATATATAGATGCCTCGGAGTACTGTTTGAGTTTGCAATGATAGCGAATGGAGTATTTGTTTTCTTCTTTTTGTTCCATGAAATGTATGTAAGCAAGCAAAACACGAGTCGAATCACGTTTTCTGTGGTTCTACTGATCTCTTTTTGATACCAATTCTCAGAATATTGAATGCTACCCAAGGCTGCCAGAATCACTTGTTCCATGAACATGTTTTGTCCGCTCAAAACGTCATGTAATCCAATGTTATTTTTACTGCTGGCATGTAATTAGACATTTTTTTGGCATGTGAAATATAATAAAGCTTCATATTTACCAACCAAAAACAAAGCAAAAAGAGGACATTCCCTCATATAATCACACAATGCACAAAAATCAGAAATCCCTGAAATAAGATAACTTAAGAATAAGAAAGTTAAGCCCAAATAGCCAAAAGAGCCATAAAACCAGCCCCAAGAAGTAAGGCAACATTAGCACCAAGGAACAGTCTTCTGTTCGACTGGACCTTCGGGTTCATAAAGTCTTGAGCGAGCAAGTCGACAAGTGCCATATATATCAATATTCCCGCTGCTACTGCATCTAATAAGCCTTGTACGATCAATGCTGTCGGACTGTTCTCGTTGTACACATTGGTTATTCCAATTCCGATTGCAATACCCACTGGTGTCGTTAGGGAGAAGAACATCGCCATACACATTGTTGATGCTGACTTGAACGATGCCTGATGAGTTGTTTGAACAATAACACATTTGTGAGACGGTTATACAATCATATGGAATACGGTATAAGTGATAAGGAGATACAAACCTGAGCAATACATCCACCAAGTCCCATGCCCTCGAAGAATTGATGGAAACAAAGCGCGGCCATAAGAGGTTTAATTGTGTCAACGCTTTGAGATGTACCCAAAGATATCCCGATAATCACTGAATGGACGACAATTCCCATCTCCAACACCTAATTCACATACACATCATATCGATCAAGACTAATCACAGATAACTATGACATTTTCAGTCGCCTCAACTCATTTCAATTCAGGTCAAACAAAAATCCGTAATATCAAGGAAAAACGTGTTTTCATTATCACGATGATTCTGTTATAAATTAATGATATTAAGTATTAAATGTTACATGAGTAAGTCACTTTCAACTTCAATTTTAGTTAATCCAATTTGAACGTATTCCTTATTTTAGTTGCTATCTCTAGAGTGGGCACAACGGTTGAAACTTACTAAGAATATCATAAAGGCTACTACTCCATTTGACAATCTTTTTAATAGAATTTCCAAGAATTCAATTGAGTTTCATAATATCTAGCATGTTGTAGGTCACAGTAATCCTTATCGGTTTTTTCTAAAGTGTGCCCGGTTTAAATTTGACAGGTTAAAAAAAACAAGATTTATAATGATATTATCCTAATAAATTGAAATATTAACTCAAGTTTACCATACTTAGACAATATCCTTTGTGAATATTTTTTATTTAAACTGTTAAAATATGATCAATAAATACACGTTAAAAAACCAGTAATAATAATATGCATGTTGGTCAATAGTACCATGCCAAACATCATCACGTTACTCCTCAAAATCTAAAATTATATTCCGTGGCGTTTTACAAAAATCCATTTTCTTAAGTACAAAAGTTAGTCATACTAAAACACCTAATCCAAGATCCACTAATAACGGGATATATTCATGATCAATAACAATAAATTAAATTTTTGAAAAAAAAAAAAAACTAGTTATAGCAAATATTTACACTAATATTTTCGTTTGGAAGTCGAGATTTTATCTGTATCGAGTAAAAAAAACGTACCTGAGACGTGACCTTATACCTAATACGGTCCAACTCACTCAAACCCTCAGGAACCTCAGGAATGGCACCATGGGCATGTCCATGAGTCGCATGCGTATGCAAATGGACATGCCCATCGTGCTCCCCTCGGAGCTCCTCGTCCGCCACCTCCGCCTTCTCCCCATAATGAATCTTACGATAATGCCCCGTGGCAAAAGCGTCAATCATCAACGTCCCCAACGAGCCCACCATGGCCGCGAGCCCCGTGAAGGGGAACTTCCCCCACGGGTCCTCCTTGAGGCACGGGCTCGTGAGCGCCTCAAACGCGTCCGGCAGCACGTGGATGAACCCCGTCGACAAAATCACTCCAGCCGCGAACGACTTCACCAGGAAGAACAGGTTGCTCTCTGGGCTCAGAGCGGGGATTCGCTTGCCCAGTATGGGTAAGGACACCCCTATGGCACTGGACACCAGGATGATGACCAGTGCCGCGACCTTGTACCTAAGGGCGGATTTGTTACTCCCTGTTGGCTCGTCTGATGGGTCGCAGGTGCAGTCACCTGCGACCAGAGCAGGGAGGACGAGGAGGAAGGGTACGAGGATTATTAGGTATTTTAGTGTTTTTGGTGACGACATTGTGATCGAGAGTTTAATATTGAGGAATGTGCATAATTTGTGTAGGATATATTTATATATATATATAAGACGTTTTGTACAAGGAGTGAAAAAGTGGTGTTTTCATAGTACAAAATTGCACATCAAGTATGTCATCATAATAAACCAAGTGAAGGAGTGAATAAGGAAAATAGGAATGTAAGTGTTGACTTAAAGAAGTCTTTAGGGTTGAATTGGTCAAAAATGTCGGCATTGTGTTTTCTTTCATTCATTTGATGATGAAATTTAATTAATAGAGTTTGAGATGAATGTGAATTCCTCGTATCGAGTATTAATTCGTCTTATTTATTTATTTATTTATTTATTAATACCGAATATCTTGTAATTATTACTCTCTTTCTGTATCAATGAATTATTTGTCTATTTCATATTGGGACATCTCAATGAATTGTTTGTCTTTCTATTTTAGGAATGTTTTTATATGTAATTTGACCTTTGCTCCATATGTCACTTCTTCGATTCCCTTACCCTTGGTGGCAAAAGTAAAGACAAACCATTCATTGGAACGGAGTAGGTATAAAATATACGGAGTACAGTATATATATGATATGAAAATTACGCTCTGATACCACTTATGATACGAAAATTACGCTCTGATACCATATGATACGAAAATTACAACTTTCATATATCTAAGGTAGCGGAAGTCTTTTTTTGGAGTTTTCTTTTGTGAAAAGAAAGGATATTTACTCGACCTAGACCTATAGGACGAATAATTGTGAGAACAATTAAGACCTATTAATTGTTGCTCGAGTCAATGTTTGAAACGCGTCAAACAATAACAAAGTTTGCATCGAAACTCGTCGAACCGATAAACACAATTGCAACGCAAAAACTTTAAAATTCTTATTCATAAACTTCATTCTTAATAACGAATACAAAGATTCATATTTTTTATACTACTAGAATAAACTAATCTTTAAGTATGGAAATAATATTATAACCTAATATAATTCCTAAATATCACTAGAAAATAAACTAATTAGATACTTATCCCAAATATATTCGTAAATATGGAAAATATTAACTATCGAAAAGTCATACTAATGATTTCCTAAATAATTAATTAGATACTTATTATTTTCGGATCAATATATTAATAAATACGAGTTATTGGGACAGAAAGATCATCGACAACTTAGATATATATGTCGTCATTGTGTTAATTCGTCTCAATTATTTATTAATAGTGATAAGAATATCTTGTAATTATTATAAAATATACATAGTATATTATATTAATAAATACGAGTAATTGTGGCAGAATAATTATCGTCATCAAGGTTTGAACCCATGATCTTTCAAGAAATTAAAGAAGAATAGACTCAAACAACCACACTACAAGCCACATATGTAAATATTATTTTATAATTTTATATATAGAGTAACTATTCAGAAAGAGGATTATGACCTCCAACAAAATTGGAGGCCCAGTTACCCTGCTCGCCCCGAACCTCTTCTGAGCCGCCCCTGGCACAACTTTGATGTGTTGTTAACTTGTTATTGTGTTGACCGAACAGCCAATGAGCAAGAAGATTTTTGCTATTTAACGTGAGAAATTTTAGTAGTAGTAGTAGTGGAGTAGTAATTTTATCAAGTCAACTATGAAAGTATGTCGAGTTGTCGACATGCAAGATATTGTAGATCATTGACTTTCTTTTCATATCTTTCAAAATTAAGGTATAGACGATTGAGTCTAGACTCTAGACGTAGAAAAAAAAAATCACGATGCTTAAGCTGCATTCGATCATATCTAAGTCATTCATTAGTAATATTCGGAGTGAATGACTAATTAATTAATTTACGTAAATAAAACAAATTATTCCGTAAGTTATGATTAAAATAATTTTCATATAAATTCCGACATATTCTTAATTAATTAAAATTGAAAATTGCAGCACATGGTCCACATAGCTTACAAAAATCTGAAGAAATTGGATAAAATTGCAGATTTGCAGACTTACATTGCATTAAATATAACTAGCTAGGTGAACTGAATGTATTATCATTTGTAATTTTGTATAGTAGTGGCAGATTTGTAGTCTATATAGTACAATTTGTCCAACTGTATAATATGGAGTATTAATAAAAATAAATAATGAAAAAAAAAAAACAAAAAAAACAAGTTTAAATGTGTACAATATGATATCGTATAATAGAACATAACATGATACCGAGTCATCGTTTATAAATAGAGGGAGTGCGTGACTCATTTTTTTAGAGCAAATGTCGGGAAAATAGGATTATATATATACCTGCTATTGTACAACCAAGGCAAATTTGTCGAGCTTTGTTGTATATTTATTGCGCTTATAAAAGTTTTTGAGCTGAGTTGTAAGTTTTTGAGCTTAAACATTTATGTGAATTAAGCTCGAAAAGTTTACAGCAAAACTCGAAATCTTTGTGATAAAGGTCAAAATCTTAAAATTAGTTGTACATAGAGCTATGTACAACTGGTGGTATAATCCTTTAATTGCAAATGTCGTAAGACAGTCCATTTTATAACAACAAAAATAGTGGCAATTTTTTTCGTAACGAGTACTAGCATAGGCCACGTGCAAATACACAACTTATTATATTACGATAGTAAGTTAATAATGACGATAAATTTTAAAATATATATATATTAAAATGTAATTTTAGTCGACATTGTGTTATTGATAATTTGACTAGTTCTTTATTACTCGTATGTCATAAAATATGCGTGAGGGGGTCCCATTAGTATAATTTAATTTAAGCGGGAAAATTTTCATTGACAACGTGACACGTGTCCAATCCTTTATAATGGTTTCTCACTTAGTATATACGAAGTAGAAGATTAGTAGTATAATTTACTTTAACTGAGGAAATTTTCATTGAGAGCGTGACACGTGTCCAATTCTTTATACTGGTTTCTCAATTAGTATATACGAAGTAGAAGATTAGTATAATTTACTTTAAGTGGGAAAATGTTCATTGAGAGCGTGACACGTGTCCAATTCTTTATACTGGTTTCTCAATCAGTATATACGAAGTAGAAGATTAGTACTAGTATAATTTACTTTAAACAGGAAAATGTTCATTGAGAGCGTGACACGTGTCCAATTCTTTATACTAGTTTCTCAATTACTATATACGAAGTAGAAGATTAGCATAATTTACTTTAAGCAGGGGAAAATGTTCATTGAAAGTGTGACACGTGTCCGATTCTTTACCGTGGTTTCTCAATTAGTATATACGGACAGACATAAGAGTACCTGGGATGTAACTTTATATCTCATACGTTCCAAATCAGTAAGTCCATCATCGTGCTCAACACCAACAATAACATCCCTAGAAGTAGAAGGACCAACCCCATGGCTATGACCATGAGTAGCCAAATGCACATGTCCACCATCAAACTTCTCCTCATCAATGTCAACCCCATGCACCCCACCATGCACCGCCTTTCGATAATGGCTCGTGGCCAAAGCGTCAATCATCAACGTCCCAATCGCGCCCACCATGGCCGCTAACCCCGTGAATGGAAAGTTAGCCCAAGGGTTCTCCTTCAAACACGGGTTGCTAAGGCTCTCGAAGGCGTCAGGCAAAATGTGGATGAAACCGGTTGACAGAATGACACCAGCCGCGAATGACTTGATGAGGAAGAAGAGGGATTTGTCGGGGTGTAAGGCCGGAATGTGCTTGCCTAGGATGGGTATGGTGACTCCAATCCCACTCGAGACGAGGATTACGAATAGGGCACCTACCTTGTATTTTATGGCATCTTTGCTTATGTGTGCATCTATGTCTTCTTCATCACATGTGCATTCTCCTACTACTTGAGGTAGTAGTGTTGTGTGGAGGATGATTAGGGTTAGGATTGTCAAAATTAGGTACTTTGATGATGATGATGATGCCATTTTGGTAAGGGTATGGTACCAGAAAACGTATCAGCCTAGTGGTTAAGATCGACTAGGTACTCTGGGACAGGCAGGTTCGAATCTCGCTCCCTCCCCAATTGGTACTTTTGGGTGATATGATCCTTAAGGGTGGAGAATGAACAAGGATGGGTATGTACTTGCTCTCTTTATATGTTTGGATGGGATGTCTCAATTGAGTTTGGTGATTGGAGGATGGTTTTATAGTCATGTAACAAAAGGGATGTTTTGAATATAAAATGTGAAGACATAATTGATGATAATAATTCTAATTGTTTATGTTCTATATATCCATAGAATTATAGAAATGAAGTTTGTAGAAATAGGATGATGTTGATAGAGTCTTACATACAATTAAACAAGGCATGAATCATGAATGCATGATGCATTGGTGATTGGTGGAATGGAGGTGTGGGGGTTTAGTCCTCTCCCTAACTCATCATTGATAGATGTCTTAAAAAAAAAAAAAAAAAAAAAAAAAAAAAAAAAAAAATCAACCGACTCTACGATGAAAATATGAAATTTACTTCGCAAACACCAAATGTCTTCGACAGTTGCCTCTTTTTATTTTTACTCCCGGGATATAATGCCAAATTCTACATTAGTTCGTGTAATTCACAAGATATATACCACAACCAACTCGAGAGTCTTTCATCATCAAAAATTTCAAATTCAGACTTTTAATGGCAAGTACTTTTATTAAGTAAATGCATGTGAGTTAAGTTTTACAAGTTGTTTGAATAAACATAACATAAATTGTTTTCGATTGAATTTAAACTTTATGAAACTTAATGTTAGTTCTACAGAATCTAGCTAATTAGCCAAGTGTATATAAGAGCAACCATAGTGGTTGCGGTTCATACAAGTTCATTTGTCGACATGTCACCGCCACGCCATTGTGGATGCCCTAAGTGGAAGAGAAATTTAGGAAAACATCATCGATCATCATCATCATCATCACGTCTCTCACTCATTCAGCTCGGATCTTGATTGTCGGGGTTGCAAGTGAGATCGAAGTTAATCCCAAGCTTTTGAGAGACTTGAGGCACATGAAAGCTTGACCTTAGCTTGAATTAGCACTCGGACGGTAGAAGGAAGTTGCTTGTGGAGGTTCTTGCCGGTTCATATAGAACTCGTGCAACGGATCCTAAGTAATGCATCTTCCTCTTCCTATCGAACCTGTTTTGAGTTTCAATGAACAACTTATCGTCATCAACGACATCCTAATAGTGTAATTAAATTATCCTAAATTTGTAAATTTATTATTTCATCCTAATTTCCGCGAAACAACATTAATTATCGTTGATGTTCATTATCCATCATCGATCACCTTCATCCAAGTCCCACGAGCCTGTATTTTTAGAGAAAATATTAAGCATTAGTATAGTTTATTAGCAAAATAAATAAATAAAATTCAATGCTATGATATCGACAAATTAAATCTTTAATTTCCTAATTTTTTATCCGTGAATAATGTTTTTGGTAAACTTATCAAAAAAAATCTAAACCTTTAGATAGTGTTTAGGGTTTAGCAACCAAACAAGCATAAATCAACCTTATTATTATTGACGTTATTTAAGAAAAAAATTATCTTACTGTATATATTTTACCATAAAAACGATAAATCGATAACTCATATAGAATAGTTTTACACGACATTAATGATACCGAAATATTTTCCCTTTAATCTTAATATTCGAAATATCAAATATATAATTTGTTAACAACAACAACAACTCGTAAAACAATTTTATACGATGATAATAATAATAATAATAATAATAATAATAATAATAATAATAATAATAATAATAATAATAATAATAATAATAATAATAATAATAATAATAATTATATTTTATTTTTTTTCTATACGAATGGCATCGAATATTAATATTAGTCAAGGGGCAAGGAGGTCCATACGCACGTGGTCCAAGTTATCATAAGATTTGTAGTTCAAGTTTCAACATAATGTCGACATTACATGGACTAAACAAAGATGATTAGATTGAAATTGTCACTTAATTCTTTTATTATTCCGTACAATTACATGTCAACTTAGCTTAGATGTCGATATAATGTCGTCGTATACCTTCACCAATTATTGTATGTAGTCCTAGAGAATAATACATAACACACACTCCCCCAAATCCCAAGTAATTAATTAATTAACTAAGTATTTTGGTGTTATTAACATAATTAAACTTCTAAATTCATAATTATTATAAGTTAATTATGTTAGTAATTAATTGGTCCTTAATTATGCTAGTCATTATTGTGTTACGATATTCTCTATACTTTATGTACGACTGGTTACATTGTTGACTCTTTCATGATCGTGACATGTTTGTTATATAGATTAGTACGGAGTATTATCTCATTAATAAACTAGTTATGATTCCTTGCTTTTCTGTTATAATATATACATCGATCTGGTTGCATCATTGAACTTTTCATTGATGTGTGACTTATTTATTAATTATTATACTCGGTACAAAAGTAGTGACAATTCCTCACTTTTCTTCTGTATAAATAATTGGTTACATTGTTGACTCTTTCATGATCGTGACACATTTGTTATATAGATTAGTATTATCTTATTAATAAACTAGTTATGAGTAGTTATGATTTACTTTTCCTCTAATAGTATATACATCTGGTTGCATCACTGTCCTTTTCATTGATGTGTGACTTACCAATTATATAGTTCCAATATGCGTTTCATATTAACAAAGTAGTGACAATTTCTCACTTTTCTTTTGTATAAATAATTGGTTACATTGATGACTCTTTTACAGATGTGACAGATCGATCTGGCATATATGTGTTCACCCATGAATAAACTATGTTGTTATTTTTGTATACGACTAGTTACATTGTTGACTCTTTCACGGATATGACATATGTCACATATCTATTATGTGTGTTGGCACATTAAATTAGTTATGATTCTTCGTTTTTATCTTTCTAATATAGACGTGTCTGTCACATATAAAGTATTGTGATATGATAATATTGCTGAATCGTTCATGACTAACGACATAAAAATTAAAGTTAGTCTACTCAATTAAGATGAGTAATATCAAGACTTTGTCATAACACTTTCAATAATATATACATGAATTAAATTTCAGTAATATATAGACGTCTTTATCATATATTATGTCGACTAATAAACTCTTTCACCTATGTGACATGTTTAGTGACTTTATGAATTCTTATATGTTTTCGCTATTAACACGAAAATAAGCTCAAAAACTTTTACTTTGAATAAATATCATAGATAGTCTAAATACTTTCCTATTATATGTATTCATATTTCATTTTCATATAAGTTTAGTTGCTTAAAACTCGACCATTTAATTTATTTATTGACTTTACATATAATTATATAAACCATAGTATTAAAGTGCTAATATGACTATCTTAAATCAAATAAAGAAAATATTATCTAGAAAGCAAAGTATGTGGACCAAGATTTTGAAAGTAACTTGCCTACTTTTTTTTTTTAATTTATTTATTTAATTTTCATATAAGAATACACGATAATAATAAAACATTACTTTCGTCTTTTATTTTTAGTTAGTAAATCACTTTGAAAAACTAAATTGTTCGCACTTCGCATTCACAGTTTCGAGCTAATAGGACAGGTTACACACTTACACTTAGACATTGTGAATTTATCTGTATCACGCTTATGAGCTGAGGTAGTATCTGTAATTCTGTAACACGCTTTTGTGCATAACTACACCTAGACATTGTGAATTTATCTCATGTTTGTGACGTATATATCTATATAACAAAACAAAATTAATGAATTATTGATTTTACGTGACAAGTTTACATTATTTTCGTAAAATGCTATAGTAGGATAGTACGATTTATCTTTATTTATACTCCGTATATGTTTGTATCTTTACAAATATGTTGACCGGTAAACAACTGTCTCTTTCACGAATATGACACATTCATTGACTTATGAATTCTTATATGTTTTCGTCATAAACACAAACTAAGCCCGAAGATGAAAGTTAGAGCAAATAAGGCAAATTAAAGAAGAACGATTTCTAGTACTCGTAAGTCGTAACTCAGTTAACTTTTACTAAAATTTCATTAAATCATGTACCATAATAACTAGTTTTACCAAAATAAAATAAAATAAAATAGAAGATGTTTAACTCAAATGAATAATACTACCAAAAAGGTACTTATACAAGACATTTCAACACCCAAAGGAATGAGGAATCCAATCTAATTAATTTAATAATTAATAATCTAATTAATCTAATTAATTTAATAATTAATCTAATTAATTTAATAATTAATCTAATTATAATTAATAAGTTAATGGCATGTGTCCTCATCAAAGTTGACGGGTAACCTATGAGTACGGTATGCCTATGAATGTCCACATAATGTCATCATTATATCAACATAATTACTTTACATTATTTTATTTAAATTATACATTATTTACACTAATTCTCTTGGTAAAACATGCTCTAAATTGGGTAAAAGTGGTGACTAATGAGTAATTTAGTTAAATTTAATTACTAACGTTTAATATATAGACGTCTTTGTCATATATAATCAGCAGTTCTGTCGTTGAATCGTTCATAAAGGCTGTGTTTGTACACGCTTATTTTTGTCAATATGATTATAAAATTCATAACGGCCTCTCAATTGTTGGTAGGGTATCATAATATGATTGATATGAACTTTTTTTTTTTTAATATATAGACGTGTCTGTCATATACGACTGGTTACATCATTGACTTTTGAATTGATATAATATTACAAATTTTATATAGATTGATACATGAATAAGAGTTTGATGAACTAATTTAGAGACATGATAGTATCAAGACTTTGTCTCAATTACTTGGACAATGATATCAACTACTCATGGCATCATTAAATATATTTTAAGTTGATTAATGTCATTAAATATTAACTAGGGACAAATAATAGGCCAAGAATAGATTGTGGATGACTACATCTTTCTCTATTTTTTTATTTCTAGGTTTTGAAAGGGTGTTTTGATGGAATAATTGGTGTTTTTACTCTTAATTTATTTAGTCTTACATCATTAATAATAATAATAATAATAATAATAATAATAATAATAATAATCCATTGAGCATCCTAAACTCACAAATGAAATAATCAAAAAACATATGTTATAAACTTTCAAATTAAATGATTAGTTTCTCCATAAAATTTGGGGCTCGATTATTTAAAATTTGTTACTCACATATTTCTGGTTACAGCTTTTGATCAACAAGTTAAAAAGGTTAAAAAAAATCAAAACTTTAGAGAAAAAATACGGTCAAATTTTATTTTCTTTTAGAATTTAGATTGATAATTTTAATCGGACTTCTTAAATTCATTTGACGATCTGTCTTGTGTACGATTGTGCAACCCATGCTTTAGCTCTTACTCCACGACTAGTTCTTAAACTTTTTTTTTTAAAGTTATCTTTAAATAAAATCATAGTTATAAACAAGCCACTAATCTAATACATGTACTTTATAAAATTTGGACCCCTATATTATAAAAGCATACGATAGTACTTCTATATATGTAGATTTCCATTTCATATACAGCTGTGTCAACTGAACATACATCTAAAATCTGACTATTATTCATCTAATTTACACAGTTGTTTAAAATTAAAATATAGATTTCGTCTAATAACAAGCAAATATTCCGAGTCATATGACAAACGATTTAAATATAGGTTTCGATTAATAATACAATAATAAAGCCAAAGTGTACCTATAGCAAGTTGAAGTTTCTTGGACACTTAGTACCTCAACCACATCCGGCCTTCCTTGCACAAACCCAAGCTAAGGTTCTTAAGAATGTGATTTGAGCATGCCTTTAATTCGTAGGACTAGTGACTTAGTGAGAACAAAGAACAAGTGTGAAGTGTTGAAGTTTTGCCCTAATTATTACTAGTAGTATATGTGTGCCATGATGTGATTTGATGATAGGGAAATTAAATTATACATTATGATATATACATGTGATAGAATTTTTTTTATGGGTGAGATTAATGTAATAATGTCTACACAATGTCGTCATATTGTCTCCCAAATATATGTGTATATTGATCATCTTATTATTGCAAAAAAAAAAAAAAAAAAAAAAAAAATCAAGTATTTTGACATTAGAATCTGCTTTTTTACAATATTTTTACGATCAAATCTTGAATCGATTGTAAAATGAACTTTCACCAAGTATCGGAATTCGGATCACCATGTAGCGTAACTGCACCATGTTCATCACTGTGCGGCTCATAGCCTCGTGTTCGATGATGACTTGATGGTATTTGGAGTTGTTAGTTGTGTTGACGATATAAAAGAAGATGAACATGCATGAGCGTGGCCAGTTGATGAACAATCGATGTAATAAGGATTTAGAGAACCTAAACGTTATGTAATCGCATTTTTTATGACTGGCGAAGATAAAATTCGAGAAATGAACAATTCCAAAAAAAAAACATATAATAACAACGACAATGGCTACCTGTACCATATCATACATCACAGTGGCTAAAGCTATAAGACAGCTCCATCAACCGACAAAGTCCATCGTCGTAGCTTCTCTAATGCCTAACGAGTAACAACCAACATCGAGAAATAATGAACTGATGTGGGATATAAACATATAATGACAACGACAAGCGTCGTCTAATCACAGATGGAAAACTACATGTCTTCGTTTAACAGCGCCTCTAAAAAAGAATATACAACACCGGAAATGTGACTTTCACAAGCACCTGCTCTGCTATCTCCTCAGCCTAACGCTTTCATGCTCCAAAATCGGTGCTTTAGTTTGATGACCAATAATAAGGATAAGAAACAGGGGTTCTGATCACGAACCATTTAACGGCATTTTTCATGTTACATGAAAGACGACAAAGATTTTACTGCAAAAAAAAATGAACACGAAAAAATCAGTTGAACATTCTCAGAATCGCACAAATTCTTCTGTAAGAATGTCGTACACAAGCAGTTCAAAAAACGTAAAAATGCCGCCAAACAACCTGTATTGGACTATTAGTAGGGGTGTGGTTTTTCGTAATGAGTGGTTTCACAAATATCGTGGCATAGAAACCAACTTTCGGGAAACTATGGAGTATATGGTTATTGACGAGGAAGGAACACAAGTTATACAGTATCGTGAATCTTAGCTAACATACCTTGATTTCTGGAAGATAAGCTAATTCAATTTCTTGCAGTGATTTTCCCTTGGTTTCCAGAACGTTGCGTTTTACAAAGACAAATGCTACCAAACAGAAGGTTGCAAAGAATGTGTACACCATTTTTGCTCCAACTTGTTCAAGTAACCGCAGAAATAATAGACCAACGAAAAAATTTATCACCTGTAAAAAAAAAAGATGGTGACCATTAGCCGCTGCAGACCAAAATACATGAAAAGGTAAGGAACAGATTCCAAGTATCAAGAGTTATTTGGGCGTGGCGATAGGCTAAATTCACAAGATAGTTCATTTTCAAGACATGGATGAATAAGACCCGGTATCCATGAACATAGCCAAATTGCACTTTCAAGTAGAGGACAGTCTTCTATGAGACGGTCTCACATATCAGACATTGTCAACACCCATGACATGACCATAGCATTGTGAACTGTGAAGTTAAACGGAAATGTACGTTCTGAAATAATTGGGAGATTAGGAACATAAACATTACCCAGTGTACAGCCATGCAAAAAGCCATAGCCTTGGCTCTTATCCGATTGGGAAACATTTCTGACAAGAGAAGACTAGGTACAGGACCGGCACCCAAAGCAAAGAAAACAACCACCCTGGAAAATCAGGTCGACATTATGAGAATGGCAAAAGTAAGGTATCGTACTTATGAAATTAATCTCAAAAAAATTGGTCATCATAATTCAAAGATATCAGCTGCTCATCAAATTGAGTAATTGACCCTAGCTAAATAACGCATACTCACAGTAATACGCCACCCACAGATAGGTAAACTGATGTTTCACGAGATACAAAGGAGCTTGCAGCCAGAATTTCAAGACCTAATGCTATAGCCTGAAGACAAAGAAAATAAAGTCCATCACCTCAAAGTCAGAAGCACAGTGAAGAAACAAGCATGCTAACTGAAGGCAGCATCACCATGATCATATAAATTACTTAATTATACGGAGTACTTATTAGCAACTTAGCACAAAATAATTACATTTTGACCCAGAACTGTATGGGGTAGCTTGGTTGTTAAAGTTTTATCTTACCATGCCTGAAAAACTGCCCAGAAGAAGCACCTTCCTTCCTAGTTTATCCATAAGTATTGTTGCGACAAATGATCCTGAGGTAGTTTATCAGAAACTTCAGTCCTATTCTAGAATTTCAAGCTAAATAATCCTAAATTCGTGATTAGAATATGGTGTGCATGTTTATTTGAAATCACATTGTTTTTTTCAGTATTATATGGTATGCTTCCACGGGGTGGCGTACTATTTATTATGCTTTCACGAGGTGGTGTGTGGGTGGGTAGGGTGAGGGATCAAGAGAGTCTAAAGACACATACCTGATAAGTTAACAACTGCTACGCACATATTTGCAATGTCTGATGGAACTCCGGCACTTTTAAAAACAGTAGACGAGAAATAGAATACGGCATTTATGCCTGATAGCTGTTGTAAAGCAAAGAGGGTAGCTCCAATGAAAACCACTGCAAAATGAAGCGGAACATGAAAATGGAACTACAAGATGGACCCCAAACAAAATTTCCTTAAAGAGTTTTATAGAAACTAAAGGATTTTACCTTTAAAATGTCGGCCGTAAAATAGCTCTGTAAATTTCACTGCCTCAGCTTCATCCCCTCCTCTATCTGACTTTGACAGCTCAGATATTGCGCTCTTAACATGGAGGCCTCCCAACAGCTTCTCAAATTCAGCTTCGGCTTCAATAGTTCTTCCTTTCTAATATTACATCAAGAGGAAGGAGATCGACATGGAGCATGAATAAAGAGAAGTGTTAATTAAGTAAAAGGTTGTTATGAAATATAGTAGTAAGTACAAACTGAAAGCATTATTTGCACGCTCTTCTTCTGTAGACATGCCTAGGACGATACATTGTCTAATGCATTGATCGTTCTAAAGGTGAATTCATATAAAAAGAAAGCGCGATTCTTCCCATCTGATTTTCAACCAACAATCTTAAGACTAATAACGTTAAGAGTGTGCAGAAACAAATTAGATAGACCATGTGTTGAAAGTCTGAAACAACTATATAATGACCACAAAACAGATGCATTGAAAGAGCTTTGCATAGCCAAGCAGTAATCACATATTCACATTCGCCCGCATAGGCAATTCAACAATTACAAGATTTGCTATCAGATGACTAAGATTGAAAAAAAAAATGAAAAGTCAAACCTTGAAGAGCCAGTGAGGACTCTCTGCACAAATTTCGATTGTGAGTGCAAGTACTGCTGCGGGAATTACAGGTATCCAAAAACAAACACGCCACCTGAAACGACAAGACTAACGCTATAGTACTCTTGTGTGATTTGCATCAATCAAATACTACAAGCATGGGACAAGAAAACTAAGTTAACTTTGAGATATTAAGCTCTTCTTACCAACCCTTGGTTTCCTTAGAAGGAATGCCAATAAGAAAAGAACCCATCAAACCCAAGCATGTTGCGATTTGCGTAAAACTCCCAAACGTACCCCTCACGTATGCTGGCGATACCTGCATTATTGACGCATTAATGCAATGCGATTTTGTAGATTTGATTTCTAAAGTCATCGTAATATAGGAACTATATATACCTCAGCCACATAAAGAGCTGCAACAGATGGGCCAAGTCCCATGCCAGTTCCAACAAGGAATCTCCCAAGAAGCATACCCGGCAAGCTACTTGTAGTTGCACTGCAAAGTGTTTATAGTTAATACAAAGTAAGATTTTAAGGGATAACATTTACATAGCAACCACCATCAAAGAATAAAAGACCGCATAATGGTATCAGTTCAAAATGAAATAACCTAGAGAATTCTAATAAATAACAAGGAGAATTCTCATGGCACCCCCGAGATTTGACCTTCTCAACACCAACCCATCTTCTGTTAGCGGTTTTACCAATTGTATCCATGAGTATGGTTTTCCAACCTAGAGTACCCTTTTTAATGTGTCTGCCATAATGCCGTTAAGTTTGCTCGACTAAGACGCTAACTACCGACCTAAAACACTAAAAAGTAGATATTTTTCACTTTACAGTTATAATGAAAAAATGTGATAAATACGTTTTTTTTTCTGTTACGGTTACTTATTGAGGAAAAAAAAAATATAAAATTAGAATAAAAACACCGAAAATAGATTTTGATGCATTGTTCGGCGTATTAACATGCATCAACACCCAGGGAGAAGTTAGAACACTATTTATTCATTCCACGAACCTCACTGAAGCCCCAACAATCATAGGCAGCGCACACAGCTGAAAAGATCTCTTACGGCCAAAATAATCAGCAATTGAACCACTGAATATAGATCCAATAAATGCACCACCCAAACAAGTACTGACTACCAGACCTGCGGTTGGAGAAAGAAATAAGAATAAAAAACCAGTCAACTCTTTTTAACTTCCTCGTCAGATAGAGAATTACTCCGTAGTAATGGCCTGCTACACAATACTACTCCCCAAAGTAAAAGAGAGGGAGGGTTATTGCGGAGGGATAATATGAATCAGTTGTAGATTACCTTCAGCAATAGTATTCCCACTAAAGCCGAGATCCAAGGATATACTTTCTAATGTGTCATTCACTACTCTGCATAAACATCAACCATAATATCAGTCATGCAATCAATTAAGTACTCATATATAATAGCGCATTCTTATTTTCACCATATAAATTGTACCCATCTTTTTCCAAACAGATAAATTCAGAGACTTATCTAAATAGTCATATTAATCGATTATCTATCAGGGCTTCTAAACAATGTGAAATAAGAAAATATTTCAAAGAACAAGAAGATTGAGATTTAACCTAAGGTTTTAACCAACAAATTCTTGATAACCACATATCGCCATAAGAGTTGCTGACGCATTACGCAAATTATTTAAACAAAGACATACCCAAGGTGATACCCAAATAAAAAAGATGAAATAGTGGCAACAACGACATGAGGTAATGCCCTCGACCATGCTGGATATCCACCTTCTTTCCCATGTCCTGGAACTCGGCCTACCATATATTAATACAACAATACTTCAGTCTCAAATAAAATACTAAAAAGAAAGGAAAATTACGATATAAACTTTTTAATTTGTGTGACATCTACATAGGGAGATAACGATATACTCCGTACAAGTTTGCTGTTAAAATTATAGGGAGGCAATAAAAATGAGACAAAGGAGTACCACTAGCATATAAATGTACACGGAACCTTGAGTCTACAAAAAGCTATGCAAACATATACAGAGTACTCCTTAATAATGTAAGGAAATAATCAAATATTTTACAGAAGTACAGAGGCTTGCTCACTGGAAATGAACTAATGTGAAAAAACACTATCAAACTGATAGTAGTATTTTTTTTACTGACAAAAAGCTTAAATTCCAAACCCGAAAGAGAATCAAGTCTTCAAATAGAGACCCTGTTTCAATATCGGCTACTCATTCAGAAATCAAATCAGTGGAACAAATACCAAAAAAAGTCGAATCCTTGTACAAAGGTGAGCACTCTAGTCTTCCCCCCCTCTCTACCTCTATTCCTACCAAAACTGCACTTTGAAGCGCCTCTACCCTTGGCGGCGCTTATGTCCGTGACTCTAATCCCAGAGTTTTTCTTAATCAATACAATATCACGGTAGTCTCATTCATTCATACTAGCTCCCTCATACATATCACTTGTATAAAATAAATAACTGTATCTACACGAACACGATATCTATGTGCCTTACAATTATAAGGTTCGAATATCATCCCATGATGCTAGATGATACAAACATTTGCTATTCCCCATGCATTTTCGCCATTGTCTCAGTCATATTATTTGAACCGTCGTAACTCATACGAGTGATACCGTATATGGCTTAAACCAGAATTTGTGTTATAATCGTATCATACCACACAGATACTCATGTGAAACGGTCTCACAATACAATTATCATAATCGTGAGAACTCTCAAATCCTAAAACTAAAATAGTAACTTCCTACTACGTCGTGACCTCAATAATCGTATTGTGACACCGTCTCGACTAATTGATCATACTCTTTTCCAGATCAATAAAAAATCACATTCACATCGCAAAATTTAGCAGCAACAAGAAATGCAACTACTTTCTTTGCACCGACAGCTGACAAAAACACAGTACCAAAGCAATAATAGCATGATTAATAAAATAATCGCAAACTCAGATTCACTAATCATGCTAATAAAATACCAGGAAAATCGTCATGCAAATGATCTTTCGATGCCACACGCTTGTACGTCGGTAAAGCTGCATCTCCCTGCGCCTGCCGACCTCTCATACTTCACACCAATTTCTGATCAAAAACCTCCAATGCTGCTTACTGCTTCGCTTCAATCACTCGATTCAATCTCAAACTCTGATACAATCACCGCCATTGAAATCAATTACACTACTCACTCCGTCTCGTCTCACAATGAATATAAAAGGACAACAAATGAACGAGACGATATCAAGCAATCAATATTGTGAGTGTACCTGTGATAGATCTCCGATCAAGTGTGAAGGAGAAGGACGGTGAATCGGTGATACGGTGCCGTTTTGGTTGATTTTTTGATGAATATAATCAAAATCAATGGAGAGTGTAATTGGAGTGATTTAGTGGAGAAGTAACCGAAATAATGGGAGATTAATTAATTGAATTGATTGATTGTTTTTGTTTGTTTACGCAAAGTGGAGCCGTGTGTTGGGAAATAATGGTCAAAAAAGGTACTCCATGTGAAGAATTTGGACGCTGTATTTCTGACACGTGTGTGATACTGTCACCGTCAGCGGCGTCAGGGTGACTATGTTAGGTGATTGGATACTGAGATTAGTGCCTAACTGTGATTAGCGGTTGTTTCGTGTTGTGTCTCGTATCAGTTCATTGTGTCCGACTTTTTGATGACAATGAGATGAGACCGTTCGCGAGCAATTCGAGTTTGACATGGTTAAAGTTTGACTCGGGCTTGGATTTGGCTCGACAACTAAAGTTATTAAACTAGTCAAACTGAGGAACTATTAACTCTGCTCGAAAAGGTCACAAACATTTACAAATGAAGCGATTAGTTAGTATTTTGTTCTTGTTACGTGAGGTTGAAAATTGAAGTTGATATATCCTGAAGAGTCGGAGGAAACGTGGTAAGAAAACCGGAAGAAAACAAGAGATTGCCAATATGATCAGACCTCCCAGACAGCTCAAATCGTAGTATATAATACACGGTTCATTAACAGTTGATCCAATACCTCATAACAAAACTTGCCGATTTTCGATACAGGTCGGTTGATAGTTGGAAACTCCTATAATTGCCCCTTTTGGATACAAGACAGAGTCGCGCATTGCTGAGGGGACGAATCCATTGCATTGATCATCCATACTCTAAACTCATACTCCTATACTTGAACTCGAATTTAACAAACTCTTAAATCGTCTGCTCAAACCTGCTTGACATACACGCACCAGCGACTGATTCATCGACTTTGTTCTAATTTTTTTTTTAAATTTTTTTTAAACTTGAGGTGTATTAACTCAATTGGTGAAAAAGTTATGACAATAACATTAGACGGTTCAGGTGATCATATACGGGTTCAGATTGAATATAGGTTGGCTAAGTGTGAAAGTTGGGTCGAACAAAACGGACTAATCGGATGGTTCGACCGATGATCAACGCTACCTTAAAGGTGAATGGGACCGAAGATGTCTTAGCCTAGTGGTTAGGACTAGGTGCTCTGGGACAGTAGGTCTCAGGTTCGAATCTCCCCTCCCCCAATATGTAATGCGACTAAGTGCCCTCTTCGTTGAAAAAAAAAAAAAAAAAAAAGTGAATGGAAACGAGCCTCTCAGCCGACTAAACAAATTAAAAAAGGGACAAAAAAATATTGGGTAGGGAAAGGAAGCGAATACACAATTTACTTTTGTTTAATTTAATTATTTTTGTTATGTTTAGTCAACCCTTTAATCAAACTCCATTGTTGTTTATGGCAGCACATACCACAACCAACCACCGCCCCAACCACCGCCCCAACCACCGCGCCCAACTACTCCCACTATCTAGGGTTAGGGTTTCCGATTTCCAGAAATGGGGAAGAACCCTTTCTCCCTTCACCGCACAATGAGCCGCCGCCGCCACAGGAAAACCCCGATTCCACCTCCCACGCCGCCGCTAGACGCCGCGATCGAGGTGGTTCCGATCACGACGCCGACGCCGACGGCTGGGGTGGGGTCTAGTAAGGTGAAGAAGAAGATTGGGGCCGCGGTGAGGTTGTGGATGAAGTTCGATAAGAGTGGACAATCGGAGTTGATTGAGTGGGATAAGACTAGTATTATTAAACGTGTTGGTATTCCTCCTCGTGATTTACGTATTTTAGGCTCGATTTTCTCCCAATCTTCCAGTATTTTAGGTAATTTCTTGGAGTTTATTTGATTTTTTTTTTCGAATTCGATTGTTTCTGGAAACTGTGTTGATGATTAGGGTTAAAAATGATTGATTTTCAGTTGTGATTGGTCGAATTATGTAGCTAGGCAATTTGTTGAGTTTAAATTGGGGATGAACTAGCAATGAGTAATTTCTTTGAGTTTATTTGATTCTTTTCCGAATTCGATTGTTTCTGGGAACTGATGATTCGCGTTAAAAGGTATTGATTTTCAGTTGTGATTGATCGAATTATGTAGCAAGGCATAGAAATGAGTAATTTAGGGGAAAAACTGGCGAATTTGAAGTGAAGAATCTCAGTTTTCCATTATTAGGGGGATGATAGCACCAAATCGCTCCCTCGCTGGTTGGAATTGAAATTTTATGTGGAATTAGGGTTTATGATTACGAGCAGGAAGTGTTAAAAAAGAAAGTTTTAAGCTTTTTTACCCTGTAATCTATTCAAACACTTGGTTCTATTGTATATATCCATTGTTACATTCGTACACAGTGCAGTGCAATCAGTCTTCACCGACATTTTTAGGAATAAGTGAGCTGAATGAGACTGACTCAACCTTTTTTTGTCGTATTGTTTTACAGCACGAGAGAGAGCCATGGTTGTCAATTTAGAGTTCATAAAGGCGATAGTTACTGCTGAAGAGGTGCTTTTGCTTGATCCTCTGCGTCAAGAGGTTCTCCCGTTTGTAGATCAGCTACGGCAACAGCTTCCCCTTAAAATCTCTGACGTAAGGAAAAAATCAAGTCCTGACGACGTGCAAGATAATGAAGCACGTTCTACTGTGGGACAATGGACACATGCTGCTGAAGCTATCGAAGGTGGGCAGCAGGAGCTTCCTTTCGAATTTCAGGTTTTGGAAATTGCATTGGAAGTGGTGTGTTCTTATCTGGATTCCAATGTTTCCGAGCTTGAGAAAAATGCTTATCCCGTGCTAGATGAATTGGCTTGTAATGTTAGTACCAAAAATCTTGAACGTGTGAGGAGTTTGAAAAGTCACCTCACCCGCTTGCTCGCCCAAGTTCAAAAGGTATCCACTAAAATCCTATAATGCATTGAGCTTGTGCCTTTAGCCTTTCCTTTGCGTATAATCTGGTTCTCTGGAACACTCGGATTTCATTATATGCACCCTACGACCAGGAACAGAAAGTTTGCATAATTCAACTGAAGTGATTATCAGTTTTTTGTGATTTTTTTGCAAACTAATCATCGATGTTGCTTTTTATGTTGGTCTTGGGAATGCCACTACATGTAATTCGCTGTTCGCATCAATAAGCTTTCATCTTTTTGTTACAACCGACTGATTTAGCACACTCACATGTAGGGTGTGGTGTGTCGGAACTACTTTCACGAGTTTGATCTTTAAGCTCAGAAATTTATTTATTTTTAGGTTAGGGATGAAATTGAGCATCTCTTGGATGACAACGAAGACATGGCTCAATTGTATCTTACTAGGAAGTTGATTCACTACCAACAATCTGAAGCGTTGATGAATTCTGCTGCTTCAAATTCTGTTGTCTCTGCATCTCATCTTCATCGAATGAGCTCTTACCGGAGTGGGAGTATGATGACTGGTAGCCACTGGGATGATGATGTCGAGGATCTTGAAATGTTGCTGGAAGCTTATTTCATGCAGTTGGATGGGACCAGGAACAAGATTTTATCCGTAAGTATTGCTTGGCATCCCATATCAATGTTCTTTTTTTATTCGTCTTTCGTATTATTAGTTTTTTTCTGTTGTGAACAAGTAGACAACAACTAGCATATATATAATCATTTATTTCTACTTCGCCTCTATGCTGCTGTCTAAAAACTCGTAACGCTTTTATTCTCCTTTAACCATGACTCTTATATCATTATAGATCCAGGAAAGCGAGTTTATATGGGGAATAAGTGTAAAAGATTTTGCAAAATTACAGTTAGATGGGAGTTTTTTTTTTTTTTTTTTTTTTTTTTTTTTTTTTTTTTTTTAAAAAAAAATTTATTGAACTTGGAGTTTGTAAAACCTTATTATTAACGGTCTCAACTTAATTTTGCATTTGAAATTGTATTATTATTATTCTTATTATTATTTTATTGTATTGTTCCCTCCCTTTTTACTTTTGTTTTTATTTTTATTTCTTTTTTTTTTTGGATGACGACTCCGAATATTGATTCATGTTAGCCGACCCCAAATCTTTTCGCGACTAAGGTTATTAAGTTATTGATGTTTACAATTAGATGGGAGTTTGACCTGATTTTGATTGTATTTGTTCTTTCCTTTTCTGTTTCCCTACAATTTCTTCATTGTTTTTCATTTTCTCTTTTTTGAAATGCTTCATCTTTTATCTGAAAAGAAGAGTAGCTTAAGTACAACCTTTTCAGTTTTCGCTGTATTACATCTGACATTGTCGATTTATTATGTTATTAAAGGTCAGGGAATACATCGATGACACTGAAGATTATGTAAACATCCAACTTGACAACCAGCGAAACGAACTTATTCAACTGCAGCTGACCCTGACCATTGCATCATTTGCTATAGCGATAGATACTCTGATTGCAGGAATCTTCGGGATGAACATACCGTGTAAACTGTACAACATACACGGTATATTTGAGTATGTAATTGGAGGTGCCACCGCTCTTTGTTTCCTGATTTTTCTCCTCATTTTAGGATACGCAAGATGGAAGAAGCTACTGGGCTCGTGAATCATGATCGACTTATGTAAATTCATCTCGTTTTCTATTGGGAACAAAATATCACAGTTCCATCGAGTTATAGTTTCTCTTTGGAATGTTATTGCATATGAAGATCCTCTTGACATGGCATTCGTACAACCATTCGGAAAAAAAATGCTTGTGTCATTCATGTTTGGCCCTCTTTTTTGAGAGCATCAATTGCCAACCACTTCCTATATTTTCAGATCGTTTATTCGCCGTTGATCTCTCTTGTGATGAATATACCAATCTTACGAAGAAAGCAGGTCAAATATGCCGACCTTCATTCAGATAGATAAAACAAATATTTTGTTAATATTTAGATGCACGTGCTGTCTTATCTTGTACTCCATATCAACCTCTTAACAATCTAATGTTAAACCGTCACAAAGCATGATTTTTGCTATATATTTCCCGTTAAATGTAAATGTCTTCGAATGCGGGATCAAAAAAATACTCGTACATAAAGGGGTTCAACGCACATTTCACAACGATAATGAATTTACAATAACCCAATTATTAACCAGAAAATCTCATTATTATTACATAATGCTCACTTCAAAAGTGGCGCTTCTAGATTCGCTAGCAAATCGCAAAATGTTGGTAGTAAGTGGCATATCACATATTCACTACTGGTTTTAGGCAGGTTTCCGACACCACTAGGTGACGGATAGTATTACGTTAGTTACTGCTACATTACACCAAATACACCCAAGGTAACGAAACTCAAACACCCTACAATTTGGCAATAACCACCTCCGGCAAGTCATCAAGTTTTAGAGAATGGAACAAGTCCCCCCTCATTCCTGTGGCAACCACCAGGTGCATAATGATTATAATAAAATGCAATGAAAACGTGAAATCCAAATCCAAATCGAAAGAAGAAATTAGGTTATTAGATCCCAGCCAAGGCGCGCACCTTCAGTGATCAAAGGCTCCAAACTGGCAGTGCAAATGACAAATATATAGCGTGGGGTCAATGGATTTGGAGACGAAAGAAGAGGGGATAAGCTCCTCTGACGTTCAAATATGTACGGGGCCACCAATGCCACCGCTGCTTGGATTTGCCTCCTTGTGCTTTAAGCTGAGATTAAAAAACTGAGAATCAAGGTCTCTAGACTCTCTACTGTTGCTGCGTCTGTGGCTAGACGAGGGCCGCTGGTGTGGTTGAGATTGTTGTTGCTGCTGCTGCTGTTGCAGTTGATACAAGGCTCGAAGACGAGCTTTCTCTCTCTCCAGAACTTCATGCTCCACTGGAACCGAACCAACTCTCTTTTAGTTTTAATTTTAGCGAAAAAGATACGAGCAAGCAATCTTACATAGTTATGGTACAGAACATAAATACTTACAGTACTTGATGAGCTTTTCCTGGTTCAGGCTTTCCAAACGCTGTTTCAGAGCTTTGTTTTCCATGCCAAAAATTAGATTCTGCTGATTTAGGAAGTCAAGCTCAGCAGAAACTTCCGAACCTTCTGCCTATAAATTAAACATGTCACTACCAAATCACCGACATCGGAAACTCCCATACATGATACATACAACTACAAAAGGAAAAGCATAGTGAATATTGAAGAGTATACCTGCAGCGACTGCACATTCCTTTCCAGCTCAGCTATGTACTGAAGCTTCCGTACTCTTGAACGTTGAGCAAATTGTCTGTATAAGATCCCAAATAAGCACACTTTTTAGGATTCCTCACATAACCTGGTCAAATACGCTGCCTTTCTCCCTTTCCCTTTCCCTTTCCCTTTCCCTTTCCCTTTCCCTTCCCACTTTCCCTCTCCCTCCCTTTCGTTTTGATTTTCGTATCCAAACAAGCTTCAAGTATTCAAGGTACTGAAGGAGTACGTTAGGATGGTAAACAAGAACGAATAACCGTAAGTTCAAGTATTAACAAGCCCCAGAAGAACAGTATAAGAATCAAAGAATTGAACAAAAACGATTTCTTTCCACAAGATTGGAAGGTAAAAAAAACTTCAAATAACGAGAGTGAGACTTACTGCTTAGCACGTTTTGTGTCACTATCAGGCGAGGATTTGGCATGAGTTCCATCTTTATCTACTGAGGACATCATTGGATCCTGTGAGCTAGTATCACAGATATCCTGCTTGTTAGCTCCAGTAGACAGTAAAGAATTTCGATCAACTGCAGCATGTGATCCTTGCTTTTGGGAGACAACACTTTCTTTGGCCAAATGCAAGCTACTCGCATGATTTATAGGGGCTGGTTTTGATTCCCATGCCCCCCTACTCTTGTGTTTCCCATAAAAATTCAAGTCCGCATAAAGAGACCCTTGCAGTGATTCTTTGCATTGATCAAAATTCTGTGTCGCCCATGATGATGATGATGAAATCACGGGTCTGAACTTGCTTTCATCATGTGAAACTGGCACATACTCGAAGTTTGACATTCTAGAAGCATCCAGATAAGCGAAAGAATCACTTGATGAGCGGCGATGACCTTTCCGTACCGGAGTATCTGGCTCATTCAGAAGCTCATCCA
This sequence comes from Agrostemma githago, assembly GCA_958450325.1. NCBI lineage: Eukaryota > Viridiplantae > Streptophyta > Magnoliopsida > Caryophyllales > Caryophyllaceae > Agrostemma > Agrostemma githago. Next base: position 69,273,876 of record OY288252.1, on the reverse strand, counting down.
ACCACGAAGGTTGCTCTTCAAGAATACTCTCTGACGAAGTTCGTTGAAGGTATGTATTTCCAAGTCTATTCTTTGACACCAAATTTGTTCCTAAAACACTGCTGGGAACATATTCGGTGTATGAGGGTGCAGCACTAGGGAACGGAATTTTGGGTGGAAGTAGAGAGTTCTTCCCATTCGACATTAGAAATCTGTAGTTTTCAGAACCTTTACCATTTGCCATATCCCAGATAAAACAGTCACCTGAAGATGCAAAGATACATTAAAAAAATCGATAAATGAAAACTTCCCCATTTTTCAAAAGAGTAAGCAATGCTAAGAAAATACAGTAAAGAGACTATTATCGGCGCAGAGAAAATGTTTGCTGTGATACGATGCGAGTTAAAAACGAACATTGCCAGTTCTGTGCACAAAAACACGGTGGCGCTTCTGCCTAACATCATATCAACACTTGGGATAAGGCCATAGTCATTTGACGTTCAAACCATTTTACAGTACGTCAATGGTCAAAGTCTCAATGAAAATACAACTCTGAGAAGCTCAGCAGTAAAAAGAGCACACAGCACAGAGTGATTTACTACATTATGTTAGGCCTATTATTGTAACGGAAAGCTGAAAATCAACTGCATATGGTCTATATCAAAATGTCAGCATCGCTTTCACTGCGAAATCCACAAGTTTAAAAGCAACCTGCATCGTCTCAAATCATTTACCAAGGCTTCCCTACTTTTGATGAAACTCTCCGTGTCTAAGTCAATAGTTTACGCTTGCTTTATCATCACCTCACAAAATAAAGCAAGCGAGTAACTTTAACACCGGTTTCAAGTCCGACAATGGCTACATTGAACAACATGCCAACAAGGCAACAATCACAAGTCAACTAACCCTTTTTCCGGTATCAGAATCCGTTAAAATTCGAAAAACGCCTTTCCGAAAATTTCAGAAATTCAGAAACCCATCTCCTTAATGACTCCTCCTACCAGAAACATAATGAGCAACCGTATTACCGCCGCCATGTTCGCTTACTAGCTACAAATTACTCAAGAGAATCCGACTATCACCTACAATCAATCAATCAAACCCTAACACCAAAGAATTCCACGACTATCACAACTCACAACGCAAAGTAGCAAAATTTCAATACAATATAATACAGTCAGTCACTCAATCAATCAAATACATCAAATAATCATATAAAAGTAAAGAAGCAAAGATATACCTCAGATTATCGAAAAAATCGATTGAAATTTACGCCGACGAGAAATCGCCGGCGAACGCGAAGTGAAGTGAAACTTGAGAATCCGGGAGAATTGAAGATTATTCGCCGGAGAAAGCAGAGTGAATAGTGAATTCGGGTCGGGTTCGCCGGGAAATGAGGTGTCGTCGGAAAGAGATAAAGACGAAGAAGATGAAGAAGGATTAAGTAAGCAGAAAGATAGAGAAGAGGGGAGAAAAAGTAAAGTCGTTGCTGCTCCCTTCACACGTGTTTTATTTTATTACAGAATGGTTTAGGCTGTCATTTTTTAAGTTCTTTTTTGGGTCGAAATTCGGTGTCATTTACTCCCTCCGTCCACTATTTATCGCCTCACTCCATTAAAATATTACTCACATATATTCATAAAATGGGGCAATAAATAGTGGACGGAGGGAGTACTTATTTTGGTCGGTAAATGTTTATCTTATTTAAGATGGGTATATGAGCATTTTCGTCTTTAATATATGATGAATCAAGTATTGAGATGAAGACAGAAATACGAGTAAAAGATTTCAAAAAAAAAAAGAAAAGGTTTTGGCTAATACATGTAAGTTGAGTGTTAATGTGTTATATGACCCGTTATAAGTAAAAAAAAATTGTACTGACCTCGTTCCATACAGATAGTAATAGATTTTTTTCGTGATCCTCCACCTCAAATATTATTTGTGTTGATCAACATGTGTATTATTATTTGACCTTTTTCACTAATAAGATGTCACCGACATTTCAATTAGTTAGCTCTTGTAGCTCAGTTGGTTAGAGCACCCGTTTAGCAGGAGGTCTTGAGTTCGACTCTCAACGAGAGCATTCATGTTGTTACTTTCCCTTTCAAACATTTTCCCACCATTTCTGTGTTGCTAGTGTTGTTAAACATTTGGCTCTGTTCACTTAAACTCATTTTTAGTCTAGTCTCGTTAGGTTCATTTTATCTTGACCAATTCAACTTACTTAAGTCGAGAACATGTCTAAATTTATTTTAGTTATGCGTTTGAACTCCGAACGGTTTATGTGAATTGATAGAGTAGATTAGTATTGTAAAAGGATTGTTATTATTCAGTAGTATTAATTGTATACAGTTAGGTGTATATATATAGTTAGTTGAGTAAGTAGTGCTTCTAACAACCTTAACCGCACTAACTAACTTCTCATCTATATATATTAACACTCCCCCCTCAAGCTGAGGTTGGGGTTAAGACCAATCCTAGCTTGGTGGAAAGAAAACGATGCTGTTCAGAACCTAATGCCTTTGTCATTAAATCGGCTAATTGCATTCCAGTGCTGATATGCTTTGTCATTAAGAATCCTTCCATTTGTTTCTCCCTCACATAATGGCAGTCTATATTGAGGTGTTTTGTTCTTTCATGAAAGACGGGGTTGTTTGCAATATGTTCAGCAGCTTTGTTGTCACAGAATAGTGGAATCGGTTTAGGGATAGGTACTTTCAGATCATGGAGAATGTTGTCCACCCATACCATCTCAGAACTCGTATAAGACATGCTTCTATACTCGGACTCTGCAGTACTTTTACTTACTGTCTTCTGCTTCTTCGTCTTCCAAGAGACTAAGGACGTTCCCAGAAATATGCAGAAGCCACTCAAAGACCGACCTGAAAACAAGCATTTAGCCCAATCTGCATCGTTGTATGCAGTAAGAGACAGATCATTGCTGGCGCTGTAGAACAACCCAGTGTTGACAGTAGCTTTGAGGTATCGGAGAACGTGTATAGCAGCTTGAAAATGCGGCATTCTTGGTTGACTTAGAAATTGGCTAAGATGTTGAACGGAATAAGAAATATCAGGTCTGGTGGAATTAAGGTACAACAATCTCCCTATCAGTCGTCGATACTGTTCAGGCCCTTCTAATATAACCCCATCATCAGTCGAGAGTTTCAGTCCCTTCTGCATAGGGAAATCTGCACCAACACAATTTTCCATCCCCATATCTTTAAGAATGTCTATAATGTACTTCCTTTGATTAATGATCATGCCAGTAGCATTTCTGGAGACTTCAAGACCCAGAAAATATCGCATTTTACCAAGATCTTTGATGGAAAACGCATGATCCAAGCCTTGCTTTACTGAGTCAATGTCCTTTATACTATTGCCTGTAAGAAGAACATCATCAACATAGACAAGAGCAATAGTAAACTCCTGAGTAGCATCCGTGAATCTGGTGTACAAAGAGTAGTCTTGTTTCGATTGTTGGAAACCAATATTAGTGAGAAACTTGGTCAATTCTTTGTTCCATTGTCTAGAGGCCTGTTTTAAGCCATATAAAGATCGTTTCAGGCGACAAACTTTTCCTGGTAATGCGTTATAACCCTCAGGTGGAAGCATGTAAACAGTTTCATCCAAGTGACCATGTAAAAAAGCATTGTTAATGTCTAATTGATGCAACTCCCAATGCTTAGTTGTAGCCAATGCAAGGACTGTTCGTACAGTCGTGAATTTTGCAACAGGGGAGAAGGTGTCCTTATAATCTTTGTCCTTTATTTGGTTATAACCTTTGGCAACCAAACGCGCTTTAAACCTCTCCACAGTCCCATCGGGTTTGTACTTAATTTTGTACACCCAATGGGCTTATGACCTGTGGGCAAATCTACTAGCTCCCATGTTTCATTTGATTCTAACGCTTGTACCTCTTTGTTCATGGCCTAAACCCACCTGGAATCCTTGTTAGCTTGCTTGAATGTATAAGGCTCATGTTCTTTTACCACATTAGCTAAGCTGGCCACAACTCAGGATGAAAATCATGTAAATCCCTTAAGACTGCAGAATGAAAAGCTGCAGATGCTGAAGGACCTCTCTGTGGAACAGGCAGGCCAACTGGACAGTGATAGGGCTGCAATTTAACTGATGCTTTCCTGTCTCTAGTAGACCTTCTGGCTTGAAAAACAGGTGGATCTGGAGCACGTACCTCCTCAACAATCTGTTCTTCATTCATGGTACCTGCATTCTCATGGACCTCATGTATAGCAGATCTATTGCTATCATTAAGATTAGTAGCAATAGCATTATCAATCATCTCATCATCATCATTATTCTGAAGCACTTCTTCCTCAGTGGTAGTAGGAACAATCAAGGTGGAGTCAGCCGGGTTCACAAGAACAGGTTGGCTGGAGCAAACAGTAGATTTAAATGGAAACAAATCTTCCTGAAATTTTACATCTCGACTCACGAACACCTTGTGTGTATCTAAATCATACAATCTGTATCCTTTTTGAGCATGTGGATAACCTATGAAAATACATTTTCTAGCCCTTGTACCAAACTTATCGAAGTAAGTCGGTGGCATAGTAGAGTAACAGCAGCAACCAAATACCCTAAGTACATCATAATTAGGATTCTTTTTGAACAAAATATTATATGGTGATTTCCAATTAAGCACAACTGTAGGCATTAAATTTATCAAATGGGTAGCAGTAAGAAGACAATCACCCCAGAATTTAATGGGTAAACCAGCATGAATCCTCAAAGATCTAGCAGTCTCAAGCAAGTGCCTATGTTTCCTCTCAACCCTTCCATTCTGTTGAGGTCTAGCCACTATACTGGTCTGATGTAATATACCTAGATCTTTGAAGGTTCTAGTACATGAATGCTCCAAAAATTCCGTCCCATTATCAGTTATTATGACCTTAAAATGTGCCTGAAACTGCGTTTGTGCAAAGACAATAAAATCCTTTATCAGTCCAGGAACTTGATCTTTTGTCTGAAACAAAATTGTCCATGTATTTCTAGAAAAATCATCCAGTATAGTCAGAAAGAATCGCGCCCCAGACATTGCAGGAGTCTTATAGGGACCCCAAACATCTAAGTGGATTAACTCAAAGCATGCTGTGGTAGTGGAATCACTTACAGGAAACGAGGATTTATGATGTTTTGCTAAAATACAAGTCTCACAAAAAGGATCTTTTATTGAATGTATATCATTTGTAATCCATTTTAATCTTTCAAAAGCCATATGGCCAAGTCGTAAATGGTACAACTTTCTAGACATGGTACTAGTTACATCAGAAGAACTACTAGTTACAGCATGATTAACATGCGAATGAAAATCTATAGTTTGTTTATTCGCTTGAAATCTGTACAAATCCCCAATCCTCTTTCCTGTGCCTACCCAAGATTTATTGGAAAGGTCCTGAAACAAACAATTAGATGAAGAAAATACAGCAGACAACTTGTTATGATCAATCAATTTGGATACAGACAACAAATTCTGCTTAAATTCAGGTATGAACAAAACATTGTAGAGCCTAAGCCTGTCAGTCAAAAATACATCTCCCATTTTTAAAAGCTTGTTCACACGACCGTCAGGCAGTCCAATATGTAAAGGTTTAGGCAAATATCTCACATTATGCAACAAATCTATATCATATGTCATGTGATCAGACGCACCAGTGTCAATTATCCAATCGTGAATTAACAATTTATTATGCTCACAAGTTGGAACCATACCTGCAAAGCCTGTGTTTCCAGCCAAGTTTGTCACACTGTTAACTGACTTCTGGTCTGTCATTCTCTGCATCACCTGATCCACTACTGAACTCACTAAACCATCAATCAGTACAGGATCAAAACCTTGTCGTGAACTAGCATTTTCAAGAGGATTGTCAGCAACAACATCTAACACATCGACATTGTGAGCCCCTTTCTTGTAATTTCCTTTTCCTCCAAAGTTTTTGCCTTTGTTTCTCTGAGATTTATCAGGATACCCGACAAGCAGATAGCAATTCTCTATGGTATGCCCTGACTTCTTGCAGTGAGTACATTCTTTAACCCTAAAACAATCTTCCAAGTTGTGATTATCCATATCACAATGGCTGCAGTATTTTCCAGTCGCGGTTTCCTTTTTCGAGTCATTCTTGAACCTCTTTTGTTTGGAATTCTGCCCCTTGAATGTGGCATATGCCGCAGATTCAGCCAAAGGATCAGCTTGTTCAGTCACCTGTTTCTGCCTTTCTATTTTCTGTAGCAGACTCAAAGCTTTATTTATGGAAGGCAACGGTTCCATAGAGAGTATTTGTGTCCTCACATTATCATACCCTTTATGTAAACCCATCAAGAGCTGTATGAGCTTCCTGTTATTCTCACGTTCTACCACTCTCTTGAGCAAGTTACATGTACAAGCATCTATGGCTTTACAAGAACAGTCAGGAATCGGGTTGAGACTATCTAGAGTTTCCCACAGGTTTTTCAATTTACCATAGTACTCTACCAGGGAAAGATTGTGCTGAGTTATTGAATCTAAATCTTTCTGCAACTGATACACTTCAATGGCATTAGCAACTCCATATCTTTCTAGAAGTTCATCCCATAACCCTTTCGCCGACTTCACATATTTCATGTTTTCTCTAATGGGCTTATCTAAAGAATTAAGAATCCAGCGCATTACCATCAAATCGCAACGAATCCATTGATGCATTTTTCTGTCTGTAGAAGCAGGCTTCTTACATGTGCCGTCGACAAACCCTTCCTTGTTCTTGGATTCGAGAGCCATCAGTATTTCCTGCCTCCAACCCAGAAAATCATGTCCATCAAAACAATTTAACACTAACTGAGAAGATGGCTGATCTGATGAAGAAAGATAAAGCGGATCGTCGTAATACTCATACGCAGACGCCATTGATGAAGGCTTTATGAATCTTGAATTTGCGGAAAAATTTTATGAATTTTGTGAATCTTTGAGCCTATAGCTCTGATACCATGTGAATTAATAGAGTAGATTAGTATTGTAAAAGGATTGTTATCATTCAGTAGTATTAATTGTATACAGTTAGGTGTATATATATAGTTAGTTGAGTAAGTAGTGCTTCTAACAACCTTAACCGCACTAACTAACTTCTCATCTATATATATTAACAGTTTAGACTAAGCAACATGGATAGATACGTATTTGGCGGATCATTTTGCTCTCAGAGTTCATCTGTCTTGCCGTTTGTGAACGCTGTTACGAACTTTTAAGCAAAATGCAGAGTTTAAAATATAGTGTTAGCATCCGATTAGTTCTGAAATACTCGTTAAAATAAATAAATAAAGAATTAACCAAACAAGCAGCTCTCGTAGCTCAGTTGGTTAGAGCACCCGTTTAGTAAGCGGGAGGTCTTGAGTTCGACTCTCAACGAGAGCATTTTCTTCTAAGTTTTTTTTTTTTTTGATTTTTTGATGTAATTGGCTTACTTTCATTTTAACTGGATAGTCTAGCGATTTAATTTAGTTAGGATTCGTCTCGACTCTCGCGTTAGATCGTATGAGTGCCTACTCTTGCACCAAATCAAACATAAGTACCTCGGTTTAAGCAAGACTAACCAACTCTTATACTCATTAGATTTCTATTTAGCGGGGCAGCGACAACCATCGTTAAGATTTGCACATTATAACTGTGCTTTTACACAGTTAGACTCAATATTTTCGTATCCGACAATTACTTAGGCAGCGCTAGATACAAACTTTCGACATTTTGATGAACAATTATGCACAAAAGCAAAAAAACTGAATTCAAGTACTACTACATTCTCAACATCATATAATTCTTCAAATACTATGAATTACTGGTAGAGAACGAAACCCTTCTTCCTAATCTGTCTCCGAAACAACATTACCTGAATCCATCAACAAAGGCGATCTTACATCCGAATCTTTCTCATCAACAACAACCTCTTTCACTATCCGATCCCCTTTCATCGGTCCATAAGCCCAGGCACAACCCACATAGTACACCAAATTGAGCAAGTTTATAAACGCGAGAAGGTAATAGTAATAATCGTAGTGACCCTTGTTCACATTGTCGGCCATCCACCCTTCGTTTCCTTCACTCTTGGTAAAACTAGTCACCGTGTTCAATATGAAGCTAGCGACCAAACTCCCGAACGTAGCCCCCAACCCAAAAATCGAACCGGCTATACTTAGCATGTTTTTTGGGAGCTCAGTGTAGAACATTTCCGTCTGCGCGATGATGAATAAAGCGTCTGCAATGCCAGCGAAGATTGAGTGTGGGATAGTCCACAATGCGGACATGTTGATCACGGCTGTTGGGTCGTTTTCAAACCCTTGATCGATGGCCCTTTGCCTACGGATACTCTCCACGACTCCCGAGGTTACCATGGACATCATGGTGAAAAATAGGCCTAGCCCCATTCTTAGCTTTACGCTTAGGACGACCGGTTTGCCATGGATTTTGGACGCTACTGCGAGGAATACTCGGTCGTAAAGCGTGATCCAGATTACCACGACGATGATTAAGAATGTGGCGAATGAAGCAGCCGGGATTTCGAAATTTGGACCAACGTGTCGGTCCATTGTTCGCGTTAGAAGCAGCGCGAAAGGGGCGCCACTTGTGTTTACCGTTATCATGATCCCAGTCGACCAAATCGGGAGGACTCGTATGAATGCTTTTATTCCTTCAACGTTTTCTACCGGGCAAAGTCTCCATGGATTCCTCGCCAACCCGTCTGGGCCTATGTCCTTTTCCGCGTCTTGAATTATGCAGGATTTATTCAGAAAGCTGCAATCACACAAAATCAGATTTTCCAGCTTAATTTCAGCTCGTTTCAGTTCAGCTCGTTCATGCAGGAAAACATACCTTAATTTGTCAGTTGGGACAGTAAGGGCAGAATCCATGCTATGATAGTACTGTAAGTCGCTTGCGTCAGGATCAGACACGTTCAATTTTCTCTTATGAAAAGCCGCGACAAAGACTTGGACCAACCCGGCTAACAAACTGGAATCACCCTTTTCCTTGATATAGATCGGAGAAGCGAGCAAGAACGAGAAGGTGGCCAAAAACATGAGAACGACAGGGACACCAAACCCGATCATCCAACCCAAATGCTCTTGAATGTACACAATCACAGTCATGGCTACGATAATTGAGACGCAGGAAAACATGTAGTACCAGTTGAGGAATATCTCTAGGTTTCTCTTATTCTTCGTAGCGTTTCTTACATTCACTTGGTCGGCACCAAATACCTGAGAGCAAGGACGGGTTCCACCACCCCCGATTGCCAACAGGATGAAACCGAACACTAGGAAGGCGTACTGTCCGGTTGTAGTAGACGGGCAGCTATTATTTGTCGTAACTGTCCTACTGTCGCATTGTTCAGGCTTCGCATTAGGCAGAATTGTTGTCATCCATATTACTATCATCCCCTGTTTCATGCAAGTTTAACGTGGCCTGGTCAGTAACTTAATTAATCGCATTACAATATATCGTAATTTGTCAAAAAAAAAGTACTTTTACTCGCCTAAATTATTGGAGTATATCTTTAAAAATTGAACGTCGCAAATTAAAATAACTTCACTTTTATTACGAGCCCTTGTGAAGAAACTACGGAATATAAATTATTGGTCACATGTGTGTACTTGGGCGACCATAAAACCCGACCCATTTGACAGGGCTATGTCAATGTGGAAGCATCGATCACGTAGAAAGGTTTGGAAGTTTTTGGAAGAAAAACAACAAAATTTCATCTACAAAAATCCAAAAATTACGGCCGACTTCGTAACTGACTTCTTCAGCCAGCTAAGGAAGGAACTAAAAAAAATAAAAAAAAATTTTAAAAAAAAAAAGAACGTGAAAGAGAGTGGAGCAGGAAGAGGATAGGGAAGGCCTAAACGACGAAGAGTAGGTACAACCCTATTACGTCCCCACACCCACGCTCATAGGTTTACGCGATATCATGTTAGATGAATCATCTCAATTATCCATTCAATCCTTGACACTAGGGATTTCACAAATTTTAAGAAAAATGGTAAAAGTAAGGGTATTATTGGTAAATCAAATGATTTTATGTGTCCACCAAACATAAAGTAAGAAAAAAGTAGTGACATTTTGTGTAAATAGAGTAAGGATATAAAGATTATAAGATAAGTTATTTTGTCAAAAAGGGAAGGTAAAGAATTGATTGAATTGTCCATTTATAATAAGGGTAAAGAATTGAATGGATGAGAGGGGGTAAAATATTAAGACAGATCAAAAGTAATCAAATACGGAGTAGGTACATTTTAATACACTCTCTTCCTTCAAATCGAATAATTATAGCGTAAAAATTTGATGTTATTAATATACTCGTAAGGATAAATCAAATAAGATCTCACATGGTCATAGTCATCATATACGGAGTTTTTTTTTTATAGATTGTCGAGAGTATTGAAGATTATCTTTTTGTTGTGAATAGTGTCTAAAGGAGAAATGCGACAATGTTGAGTCAAAGGATTACGTAACCGATTATATTAATAAAAATGGTCACCATTTACGATAAAAAATATAGGGAGTAAGTTTGTTATTATAAATAGAAGAGTAAATTAAAAATGACTTTCTTTTAGGATATCAATTTTAAAATTTACTTCATTTTGAAATTTTGTCAAAAATAACTCCCAAAATTTATCAAAAGTTCAAAAATTGCTCCCAAATTTATTTTTAGGACGGAAATACCCCTAGCTAGAGGGTGAGGTGGAGTAATATGGCACAAAAAGTTAGGCGCATATTCATACAAAAATTATATTTTGGAGCAATTTTTGAACTTTTGATAGATTTTGGGAGTTTTTTAACAAAATTTTTAAAAGGAAGTAAATTTTAAAATTAATATCTTAAAAGGGAGTAATTTTTAATTTACTCTAAACAGAAATACAAAATGAATTGATCAAGACTTGATCATTTTAAGAAACATCAAATAATAAAAGAATTACGAATAATAATACGTTGAAAAGTACAGAAAAAAAGCGATTTCTCGTTACGTCTTTCCATATTATTTTGTGATAAGGAAGCCACTTGCATACCGCCACGTAACGTGGTTTCCTTGTTTGTTTTTTTTATACTTTTATCGTTTGATCGATTTGGCTTTGCTGTAAATTGGCCATAACCCCTCAAACAATGAAATAAAAGACAAAATACGTGACTTCTTCACGTTAATTATATATATAATCCGTACAATTATAATTTTAATTGATTTTGTCTTGGCACAATATAAATTGAAAGGGAGAGGAGATGGCATGGCCTGGCCTGGTAATTTCCGATTATGACCAAATATTACTCGTATCTATACATTAAATGATAAATGGATATATATAGATTATAGATAAATTATCCATCATGAACATTTTCAAAATATATATACATGAATGAGATATTCCAAAATGCAATATAGAATGAATATATACTCCGCATGGGGAGGAGACGGAAGAGACTGCTCCCTAACTTAATGACACGACACGTCGACACTGTAAAATACTATCAGTATGTCACTTAAAATATATACTTACGAAAAATTTGCTTCTTTAAATAACTTTATCTCATATAATGAACGATAAAGTCGATAATGAAAATGATTCAATTTGCTACTACCAAGAAATTCTATTTTGTCGTATCAGTCCGTATGAGTGATATTTAACTCGTCACATTTACATATTTGTGACATATATATATATATATATATATATATATATATATATATATATATATATATATATATATATATACTCTCTCCGTCCCAATGAATTGTTTACTTATTCCATATTGGGGTGTCTCGATGAATGGTTTGCCTTTCTATTTTAGGAATGTTTTTTTATTTGTAATTTTATCCTTGACTCCACATATTACATCCTAATTGACTCTCTTTCCCTTGGTGCCAAAACCAAAGGCAAACAATTCAACGGAGGGAGTATATATTTGTCACAAGGAAGATATACCCTAGTTTCATTGTACTACTCCCCGAGTTCCTATTATTATCCCAAAAGGTTTTTGGTTTTGGGTGGAAAATAAGGAAGAAGAAGTGAGTGGCTAAAAAAACAAGGAGGAAGAGGGAGAAATGAGAGAGTAATTGTGAACCACACATTGATGGCCTAAAAAAGGGACAAAAATCAAAGTAAGCCCAAAAAGAAAAGTGAGACAATAATAGGAACTCGTGGAATATAAAACTGCGATCTATTTTTTTCAATTAAACGAAATGCACACTTAATCACATTACAATATAGGATAAATTCGAATATAAAATTTATTATTGTTTAGGTTACCTAATTTTAACTAAGACATCTTCGATAATTATAATTTTAACAATAATGGTAGTTTTTGAGTCGAGTATTCGTCCCACAACTGTGCGAGGTGTCATCAAATGTATGGTATGGTACACGGAGTGGGACACGAAAATGGGACAGGAGATCCGCACTGCAGTACAAATGTTCTAATATGATGGGGAGCCTAATGCATTTTTTTCTTTACTTAATAAAGACATGCCGTATATTTATTGATTTAATTTCCCATTTGTCTGATGGTGAAGACGAGGAAAAGATTTATAATTACGTCTTTATGTCACGCCTATATGTTATATTTTCAACACTATTGACAAAAAAACTTTACCATCATTATATTAAATTTTAGACACAAAATTGGAATATACTCATTCAATCGTTATTCTTCTTCAATCGGCATTAATTACATTTCTGCTGACGAATTGTTGTGAAAGCTATCATCATTATTTAGTTTTCTTTGATCCTACGTCTATTAAAATAGAGTAATTATTGTGTATAATCATTGTATCGTGCGACAATAATAATAAAATTGTAATTTATGAGTAAAAGTGATCATTTTAGGTTAGCTAGTTACCACTTTCAGATAAATAGTTACCACTTTTTTGTATCAAAAAATGATCACTATTTAACTTAATTTAATTACTAAATAACTTAAAATGATAATTTTTTACCATAAATTCGTAGTTTTAAAGTCTGTTACACGGTACAATGATTGTATAGTATAATCTGAGATGAAAATAATACATGTAAGTCTTAACTTGGAGTAAAATAATGGCACAACATGTCAAAATATGTAGTAAATTACTTCATGAAAACTTATACGAGTAGTTAGTTGTTAAAAAGTTACTCATGTTCTAAGATAAAAACTTGAAGTATTTTGTCTACACTAGTAACAAATACAACTAAATTGAAGTGACTACGTAATATATGAAGTGACATTTTACGAGTTTAAGATATTAAACATTCAAGAAATCGTTGTCTATCACATCAGGCCGAGAAACCTAAATTCCTCCAATTTCAAAATAAATGGGACCCAAATTGAAATAAAAGTTTCTTGAATATTCTTGATTTTAAGGAAGAAAATGATCCAAATTGTTCTATATATAGGGACGGTTTTATACTAAATCTTCCGATTTTTAAATGATTATCTCATTTCAATATTATCCAAATGGGTAATAATTTAAAACCGGAGGAACGATAAGACTAGTTCAATTCATTAGCCAAAAGATCAAACACTTGAGTAAATAATCTTTCTTTTTAATCGATAATCTTCTACTCTAACCTTTTGAGTTTTTTTAGCCCGTCATGTATTATACTCTCTCCATTCCATTTAATTGTTTGCATTTGCTTTTTCACACCTGTCAATGCACGTTTTATTTTTTCTATATCTTTAGTTACGTATTTTTAAAAATTATAAAAATTTAATATCTATATCGTTCTCGATTAGACAATTTAAACAAGATCTCACGTGACTATATTTTATCTTATATATTAAAAATTACATTGACGATTTCACCCACCTATGAATAATGCCCAAAAAAATAAATGCAAATAATTAAATATAACGGATAAAGTACTGCAAAACGGTCTTATTAAAGATGAACTGGTAGTCGAGAAGGATGATGGGTGCGTACCAAGAGGCTGAAAATGGAGCCGAAAGCAATAGCAAGAAAACGGCCGAGCCAGGAATCGGCGAGTATAGCTCCGACAAATGGGGTGAAATTATTGGCGGAATTGTACAAGTAGAGCAAGTTCTGCGCCTTCGTCACGCTCAAATTGTAGTCATTTGTTAAATACACTATCATGTTTGGTGTCAACCCAGAGCTCGCCACTCTCTCGAATGCTTCATTTGCTGCACGCCATTCATCATGCACCTCATTATCGTCCCATTTCAATATAATACTCCTCACATTATATCGTGTCCTATCAATGTGTTACTTTATACACTATCTGACACATGGGATATTGTACAAATAAAATACTTCTCCGTATACAACAAATATCATAATTTGCTGATAATTTGCTGACGTGTCAGCAAGAATATATATATATGAAGTGACACGTAAAATGAGACACAAATGTGGGACATAGGATATTACCGACATAGTTCCCCCACCATAATTGTTGTCCTTGATGTTGCGTTAACACACTTCATCAACGATATCTTTAATTCAAAATACAGAGTACAGAGTAACTGATTTGCAATCCAATTAAGAGAAATTTAGGATAGATTTAATAAACCTATAATTCACTGCGTGGTACTCCGAGATTTATTTGTCACTTTAATTACCTCAAATTTTTAAGTGACCCCAACTCGTATTTATGAAATTCAGAAAACGATAAATTCTTTTTTTCCAAACTGCTCGTCGTTGTAAGAATAATTAACGTTTGAATAAAAACGAGATCTACGATTTGAAAAAAATGAATATATATTGGAGGTGAATATAATGTATGTACCTAAGATAAATGGCATGGTGATGAAACCACCCTTTCTTCTACTACTACTACTAATCTTGGAGGTTATTGTTGTTCCTTCTTCTTCATCATCTTGTATATTTTGTTTCAACAACATTACTTCATCATCTTCATTATTCACCACCTCCATCATACTATTATCCTTCATACTGAATTTAATTTAATTGGATAAATAAATAAAGAGATAAAGAAAAGAAGAGAGAAGTTTAAATGATGAGAGGAAGAGCAAGGAATACTTTAAGTTGGCTTGCTTCTTCATACCATATAAAGTATATATATATATATAGGAGCACTACTACTTTAACGGTACTTTATCTGTCTCGGTCATTTTTCTTTTGCATATTTCATTTTAAGGCGCTTAACCGCCTAACTCATTTGTTTGACTTTCTATTTTAGGAATGTTTTTTTATGACTAATTTAACCCGTCCTTAGTTTCCCTGTGTCAAAAACAAAGACAAACAAATAATCAGGATGGATGGAGTATCAGAGTATGTAGTACTCCCTCCGATTCTTTAGATTCGCAACGTTTACTCTTTACACAAATAATAAGGTTGTGAGTGGAGATGGTGAGTCTCACCAATAAAGTAAAAAGTTAACACAAATAAAAAACTACCTATTATAGAAATGTTGCAAACCCAATGAATTTGCCAAATATGGAATATGTTGCGAATCTAAAGAATCGGAGGGAGTAGGAGTTTGTTCCTCTCCGTTATCCCTCATAATCTATTACTTTGTATTATCTCCGGTTATTATTTTTCATCCCAGTTTACGAATATTTGTGAGTAGTATTCGGTTTTTTTCTAACGTGTGGGCACACGTTAAAATGTTTTTTTTTTTTGCAGATCAATTTCATTAATAATAAATCATACGACATCTACAAACGATATCAAATTGAACTGAATACATATTTGTAAAAAATAAATAAAGAACATCCTTGAGACAGAGATCGCTATTCGAATAACACGCTTCTGCATAGCCTTCTATATATCGCTGTTGATTGACACAGCCTTTCGCGAAGGAATCTATGGATCTGATGATGTAGTCTTCAAAAGGACAAACTTTCTCTATTTTGACAAATAGTAGCCCGAGATCTGACCTCAATTGTATCGCCATACGTAGAAATTTCATTGCTCCCATGATCTTGCACACAATTCTTGAACCTCTCCAAAAGAGAGAACAAATCCACAAAAAATATGGGAACAAACCCATCAATTTAAAATGTTAAATAAAGCAAGATTAATAATGATATTATCCTAAGAAATTACAATATTTACTCATATATATATATACCATACTTAGACGAGATTCTTGTGAATTTTGCTTTATTAAACAACACATGTGCTCAGTGGATACACGTTAGAATATCTGTTTTATATATAACAATAATACTTCCTCCATTTTTTTTATATTTTTTTCAATTTTTTTTTTGGTCCACTTTTTTTATTCATCTTCCCATTTGTTTTTATTTCCATTTTGGTCCATAATTTTTACCATACTAACCTTACTATTTACTCGTACAACACTGTACACATTTATTCTTTTCTATTTACATACACTTACCATTTTATTCCAAATAAAAGTATTTCTTAAATTTATTACTTTATATTAAATATATAAAAAATTGCGCCAAATATCCATGAAAATATATATAAAAAAAAATGGATGAGAATTGTAAAAATATTCCGAAATAAAATCTGGATCATCGATAAGTAATGGAAAAGGTTATTAAGAGTATCTTTCACGATAGGATTTTTATCACGGAGGAGTGTTATCTTTCTTTTTGTGCAGGTTGCTTTTCGAAATGGAGTGGTGGTCACGTGGTAGTGCGTCATGGGCTCATACCCAATCTCACGATTTATTTCGATAAGAGAACACTAAAGTATAAACAACATCGGTGCAGATCCTCTGTCTTATTATGTGTCTCATCTCTTGTCCCATAAATTTTTTTATTGACACGTAATCACGCATTATCACATAATTAATCAATATTTTGATTAATTAAGATGTGAGATGTCGCCTGATAAATGTTATGGGACTAAAGATAAAGACATAAAAGTGGGACATATGATCTCAACTGAAATAACATAGAGTTGAAAAGAGAAGACGACGCCCTCCACCAAGGCACCAATATTTGGGTTTTGTATGCATAATGCATATCTTATTTGTGACAAATATATTCGTCATAAATTTATAATGAGTCAAATAATAATCACTTGGATAAATAAAGACAAAATATTTATATTTACTTATTACAAGATTATTTTATAGAGTAAACTATTTTTGTAACTACGGAGTAAAAAAATACAAAGTAGTTCAATAAATGAGAGAGCAATGAATGTTTTTTTTGGGTAAATAATTTTACGATTACAATAACATCATACTCCGTATCATTTATGAAATATCTCCTAATAAGATTATTAAAATACCGTTTCTTTTAAGTTTTTGTATTATTATCGTTAATGTATCTAATTAATTTCATTGCAAGGTTACTGTTACAACAAAGTTTTATAAAATATAGTGTAAATTTGTTGGAAATTATTAACAATTTTATGACTATAAAATATAATAAATGAAGAATTTGACACAGAGTATATGATGAAGTGGATCTCTCGTTATAAAAGAGATGTTTTATTGAGTTTGTGTGTAAGCGAATAATAGCGTAAATGAGCGTAAGTCTATGATAAATTGACTAAGTAGATGATGTTACACCAGGCTGAATTTAGACGCAAATATAGTGCCTCTAATCCATATTATTGGTTGCATTCCCAAAATAAGGAAGACTGTAACTGTAAGACTGTGATCCTTCATCCAATACAAAATTATCGCAACCTTCCTCTTACTAAGGGATCGTTTGGTTGTCATCTTAAATCATGGTAATTGATAAATTGGGACGCTGTTTGGTTGCCCATTTCCTGGGAATTGTCGCTTTCCAGGAATTGCTGCTTACTCCACAGTGGGAAAGTTACCACCATGCCCCCTTTGGTGGGTAGACCTTCTCGCACGAAATTATTTCCTACTAATTCACGTGAATTTAAGTTCCCGATAACTCCATCTTCCCATGGTGAACCAAACGAGCCCTAATTCAACTTAACAATTGTATTCTTACCTATATTATTTTCTTCATTATAGGTCTGATCTTGCGAGAGATCGTATTTCACTGAGTTAGTAATAAACATAGATAAGAAAGAAGACTTCCATAGCAACTTTAATTTCACTTCCTCCGTCACGTGGGAAGTTGCTTACCAAGGGGCCCCTCGGTAAGTTAAACCCACCACATGAATTGAGCTCCCGCATACGAACCAAACCCATTTTACTAATTCCCATGAAATGAGAATTCATTGTTCCCGGTAATTCAATCTTCCTGCATTGAACCAAACGAACTCTAAAGTTCCCCGTGAATTGGATAACCAAACAACTGACATGTACAAAGAAATTAGATAAATTCTTATTTGTGACGGGTCAAACAAGATTTAATTACTTTAGTAGATAAATATAAACAATTTGCTATTCTCGTAGAATTATTTTAATTCATATCATATAACTAATATCTAATAATGTATCTTTCATCACTTAATAACAGATATATTCGTCACAAAAAAAACTTACTCGAAAATTAATACTGTAGTCGACACAGGAAGTTAATAGGTGTCAAACGCTAAGAGCTGGTGAACTATGACATAGTAATGCCGACAAGTGATAATGGTCAAAAGTGGATTATTAAATTAAAGTAGAGTCATCAAGTATAAAAGTTTCGAGTGTAAATAATAAAAAATATTCAATTCACATACACTCCGTAATAATATTTTCATCTCGATCTTTTATTATATTTTGATTAAAATATTCTTCACAAATAATATAAAAAAATAATAAATAATCGAGACGAAGAGAGCAATCCCGCTGACCATGCATATTGGTGATTAAAAAAGTTGATTATATATAATTATTCAATCAAATTACAATTCGACAGCTTAGTAGCTTAGATGTAAATCTGGTGACCATACAATATACTCGTACACAAATTCTTGTTTAAGATGAGTATATCCATCTTCTTTATGACAGGTCAAATATTTAGGGCTTATTTGGTTACTCATCCAATTATCCCATGAATTGCATTTTCAGGGAGTTGTTTGCTTGTCCATTTCTTGGGAATTGCCACTTCCCAGGAATTATCACTTTCTCCATAATGGTAGAAGTTACTCACCAAACCCCTTGGTGTGTAGTGTAGAACTTCCGTCATTTCTCACAAGGCAACAATTCACGTGAATTTAAGTTGCCGGTAACTCCATCTTCCCATGGTGAACCAAACGAGTACTTAGAATAAGAAAAATCTCATTTGTCTATGTTGTAAACAAAAAATATTTAGTTTTTTTTTTTTTTTTTTCTAATCTAGATATATTTAACCAATTTTAATATTAAAACGGGTATATTTATCGTTCGTAGGATCTACTCTATAATATAAAAAGCAATTGAAATTGAATTGAGATTTTATGAGGATGCCACATTATTGCAACTAGGGCTGTGCAACCGGGCCGACCCGGTCCGACCCGGACCGGACCCGGTTGGACCCGGATCCGGAATCGTCAAATTTTATGACCCTGGACCCGGACCGGAAACCAAAATATTGACCCTGGTCCGGTCCGGAAAAATACCGGGGCCGACCCGGACCGGACCGGTTGGCCCGATTGGCCCGGAATTTTCAATTTTTTTTGGGAATTCCGGTCCAAAATTCCGACCCGGTTGGCCCGGTTTGGACCGGAAAACCCGAAATTTTTAAGAAATAAGCATAATTCCGGATTTTCCGGTCCAAACCGATCCGGACCGGAAAATACCAGGTCAGGACCGGACCGGACCGGAACCCGGAATCGCCCAAAATGATGGCCCGGAGATCGGACCGGAATTTTTTATTCCGGATCCGGGCCCGTAGATTTCGGTCCGGTCCGGTCCATTTTTCCGGTCCGACCCGGATTTTACACACCCCTATTTACAACAGTTTGCCACCACCAAATCAGCAATCCATATACTACAAGTCACTTTCAGTTCAATTGAAAATTGAAATACTAAGAATAAATTACAATAAAGTTTGGAATGAAGTTAATTAAATAAGATTAAGTAGTTAACATAGTTATGAATCTTATGATGTCATTTCTAACTACTATGGATGTATCTTCTTCTTTGTCGGCGCATCAAGTTGCTCCATTCTTTTTCTTTTGCCTCACAATCACTTAACCTCTTTCTTTTTCGATTATTTGTTCTAATTTGATTAATATAATCCTCAAAAATAATACTCTCTCCACTTCTCTATAATCTTCCACATTTACTGTTTGGGTAACTTCTCTATTATCTTCCACTTTCCTTTTAAGTACATTTTTTGTGGTTCTTATTCTTTGTGACCCCACTTTCTTTTTTCTCTTTCATTTTCATCCACATATTTCACCTTTCTTAAATATCACCCCAAACTCAATGGGTAAGATATAAAAGAAGTGGAGGGAGTATTAAAATAATAATAATAATAAATGATCGAGATAGATGAAGTATAATATTAAAATAATAATAATAATATTAAAATAATAATAATTATTATTATTATGAATGAGAATTTTATTATTATTATTATTATTATTATTATTATTTTATTTTTAATTGAAGAATTTTATTGATGAATCAAAAAGCAGTTTACAAAAAATTGGTGGGGAGTCAAGGTACAATCTGGGCCCCCACCCCCTAGCTATAGCAAAGCTAAATCTGGTAAAAATAAAAGGAGCAGCGCGTGCTCCGGCATCCTGTGCTATCGAAAATTTATGAATCCTCTTGAGTAAGCCGATAGCATCCGCCTCCAATTCCCCCAACGAAGAAAAGGAAAAAGGCAAAAACCCATACCCAAGCCCCGAGCATAGACCCTTGTACTTAGCGCATTTGCGCCGAGCAGCGTCACCCACAGCACGGCCTGACGCGAAATTAGAGAGCACGACCTTATTATTATTATTATTATTGTTGTTGTTGTTGTTGGTTTTAGCACCCACGGATTTAAGAGCCGTTAGTGTGGTCGTTATACATTTAAGCGGTGTCACTTGACACCAGGTTCAACTCTCAATTATTACAACATTAAATAGACAAAATGAAATCGAAGATGTCTTAGCGTAGTTGGCTAGGACTAGGTGCTCTGGAACAGTAGGTCTCAGGGTCGAATCTTCCTTATATTGTAATGCGATTAAGTGCAAAAAATATTACCGAGTATATATAAAATGTTATTTTGCACATTCCAAATTTAGTTTAGTACAAGTATTATTTTCAACGTTTTAATTAGATTACTATGATTAAAGAAAAAGTTGATAGAAATAGACTACTAGAATTACTTCGAATTTTGTACCCGAATGAACCGAATCCTATATTTCTGGTTCCATCCCCTGCTTTTTTGGATCAAAGACTCAAAGTACAGCTAAAGTACTGAAGGTCTCCAAGGACAAACAAACACAAGAAAAGTAAAGGCAGTATAAAAGAAAAAGGTTTATTACTCTAATGGAAAGAACAAACAAATAGAGTGCACCAAAGCGAGGGTTCACCTCGAACACATAAGGTAGCGGCTGCGGGTTCCCCGTAAAAAAAAAAAGATTATGAAATAAGTTAACAGAAACATCGTGTGAAACAGAGGCCGAGATTTAAGGCTCGTTTGGTTCACCATGGGAAGATGGAGTTACCGGGAAGTTAAATTACGTGAATTTGTATTTCATGGGAATTACAAAAATATTGTTTGATTGTCATGTGGGGAATGACTTCATGCGAGAAGTTCTACCCACCAGGGGACTTGGCGAATAACTTCCCCCCATTGTGGAGGAAGTGATAGTTCTCGAGAAGTGTCAATTCTCAGGGAGTAGACAATCAAACATCCCAATTTATCAATTTATGACAAGTTCTACTTCCCATGATATAAGAGGGCAACCAAACGACCCGTTAGAATATAAAATTACTTTTGGTTGATTATTTATGCTCCTTGGCACTATTTTTGACAATTTTATGGACAATTATCAATTTATGTACAAAGAAATTAAACACTGTACTGAATTGAATTGCAACATTCTCAAACATCATTATTCTTCCAAATGTGAATCAATGGTATAGAAATTAGTGCAATCCATAATTGATAATCCCCAGGCCCGTCAAAGTGCATGTTCACCTGGTTCCAAGAACCGGGGCCCACTTCTTGGGAGGGCCTCCAAAGCTTAATACTCCCTCCGTTCAAGTTCAAGCTTCCTTTTGCTTTTTCACGTTTGCCAACGCGTATTTTGCATCGTTAATATCTTTCGTAACATATTAGTAAAAATTATGGAAATTGGATATTAATAATCTATTTTTAAAGACGAACCAAACAAGATCCCACATGCATATATTTTCTCTAATGATTGTCGTGAATATCGAAAGTTATCCATGATTGCAAATAGTGTCAAGACAAGGAAGGGAAAACTTGGACTTGAACGGAGGGAGTATCAGATATTAAATATTGACAGCCATGGTAAAACAACTAGTGGTGAATGTGGCGCAGTGGTAACTGTGTAGCCTAACTCTTAGGTTGGTGCACATGTCAGGGGTTACTTCCTCCATTTTCTTTTCGGTCCACTTTTTTTTATCTTTCCATTTCATTTCTTTTCTTTTTGGTCCATAATTTTTACCATACTATCCTTACTATTTACAACACTTTTCATCTTTATTATTTCCTATTTACCCACACTTACCATTCTACCTTCACTATTTTTTAAATTTATTATTTTATATTCATTACAAAAAAAAGTGTGGATTTCAAAAAAAAAAAAAAAATGTGCCAAAAGTAATTGAGAAGATAAAAAGAAAATGGAGGAAGTATTTTGTTTTTAATTTTTTTCCCCTCCTTTTCCTATTTTCCCCTTCTTTTCCTAAGACTTATTCATTAATATTACAAGTATTTTTTTTCTTCCTTGTATTTGTGTTTCTTTTAGTCTTTAATACTTCGTAATATCCGTTGATGATGAATGATGACACTTACGGAGTAGTAATTATATTTAAAAATTTGAAAACAAATTTTAATTTATCTATTACTCCTTCCGTCTCATCAATTTATTTTGTCAGAAGTATTGTATCAAAGGTAAACAAACGATTGAGACGGAAGTAGTATAATATCATTTTTCAAAAATAACCTTAAAATATATGAGACGGTAAGTCGGTAAGTATAGGGCCTCCCGAAAATATTTGACACCGGGCCTCCGAATATCATTTGACGGCCCTGATAATCCCTATATGTGTGTGCTACTGCTGCTTCGTAATCAGTCTTCATTCTATGATAATAATCCTGTCGAAATTCAATGAAATTATCAGACGGTTGAGACTCAGCAAATATATTTAATAATTATATTCTATTACGGAGTTGAAACTTTACCTGAATCCATCAACAAAGGCGATCCTTCATCGGAGTCTTTCTCAACGACTTCTTTCGCCATCCTCTCCCCTTTCGTCGGTCCAAAAGCCCGACAACAATACACATAGTACAACAAATTGAGCACGTTTAAAGAAGCGAGAAGGTAATAGTAATAATCGTAGTGACCCTTGTTCACATTATTCGCCATCCACCCTTCGTTTCCATCACTCTTGCTCATACTGTCGATCGTGTTCAATATGAAGCTGGCTATCATACTCCCCAAGGTAGCCCCCACGCCAAAAATTGAACCGGCTATACTCAGCACGCTCACGGGGAGCTCCGTGAAGAACAACTCTGTCTGTCCTATAATGAAGAAGGCCTCGGCTATGCCTCCGAAGATTGAGTGTGGTATGGTCCACAATGCGGACATGTTGATCACGGCTGTTGGGTCGTTTTCAAACCCTTGATCGATGGCCCTTTGCCTACGGATACTCTCCACGATTCCCGAGGTTAACATGGACACCATTGAGAAAAAGAGGCCTAGCCCCATTCTTAGCTTTACGCTTAGACTGACCGGTTTGCCACAAATCTTGGATGCCACGGGGATGAGTACTCGGTCGTATAACGGGATCCATATTCCTATGACAAAGATGATGAATGTGCCGAATGAAGCAGACGGGATTTCGAAATTTGGACCAATGTGTCGGTCCAGGGTTCGCGTTAGAAGCAGCGCGAAAGGGGCGCCGCTTGTGTTGACCGACAACATGATTCCGGTCGACCATAGTGGAAGGATTCTTATGAAGGCTTTCAGACTTTCGACACTTTCTACACGACATAGTCTCCATGGATTTCTCGCTGCCCCGTCTGGGCGGATGTCCTTTTCAGTGTCTTGAATTATGCAGGATTTATTCAAAAACCTATCATTAGTCAAAATCACTCACCAAGTCAGATTTTTTCATACAACAGTTAAGCATGCTTAGGTGAGGCTAATGTTACAATATATGCAAGTTAGTTAAAATGTTAGTCAACAAAGTTAGTTAGTTAGTTAGTTAGAGTTTGTTAGCTAACTATATATGGTTAACAAACTGTAACTAACTAACTAACTTTGTTAACTAACTCAGTAACTCTCTAACTAACTTTTTAAATTAATTCTCTAACTAACTTGCATATATTCTAACAGTATGTACTTAGTTAGTCTTTTAAAAGACGGTGTAAGAGGTTAGTCTTGACTCAAGTCCTTATGTTTGTCGTGTAAGGGTAAAAAAACATACCTTAAGTTGTCAGTTGGGACAGTAAAAGTAGAATCCTTGCCGTGATAGTACTGTAAGTCGCTTAAGTCGGGATCAGACACGTTCAGTTTTCTGTTATGAAAAGCCACGAAAATGACTTGGATCATGCCAGTTAACAAACTGGAATCACCCTTGACCTTGACATATAATGGAGAAGCGAGCAAGAAGGAAAGAGTGGCCAAAAACATGAGGACGACAGGGACACCAAACCCGATCATCCAACCCAAGTGATCTTGAATGTACACAATCACGGTCAAGGCTACGATAATTGAGATACAGGAAAAGACGTAGTACCAGTTGAGGAATATCTCTAGGTTTCTCTTATTCTTTGAAGCGTTTCTTACGTTCACTTGGTCGGCACCAAATACCTGAGAGCAAGGACGGGTTCCACCACCTCCGATTGCCAACAGAATGAAACCGAAGACTAGGAAGGCGTACTGTCCGATTGTAGCAGACTGGCAGCTATTGTTTGTCATGCTGTCGCATTGAGCAGGCTTTGCGTTTGGCAGAATTGTTGTCATCCATATAACAATCATCCCCTGTTTATAAGCGAGTTTAATTATTGACATCATTATCAGAACTAGCGATTTTACTACTCCGTCTTACCTACTAGATTGAGATATCTACGAGTTTACTACGAAGTACTCCTATATAAGAATCACTCTAATCCTTAAAATGAGTAAATGATTGATAGTGCCACAAAAGTTCTAATAAATTACAAATCATAAATGTAACAAAATTCAAACTATAAAATCCATAATTTTGTACTAGACGGATCATAAATGTTACGGGCGAGCGAACCATAATTTGCATGAATAATGATTGTGGTAGACGGATAATGCGACAAAAAAATGGAGTATAATACTGTATAGATTAGGTAGTGTGACAAAAAATACTTCTTCTGTTTGATTCAGTTGTTTATCTTTTAAATTCTATTTTAATCAAAGACAAATAAATAAACGAGACGAATAAAGTACAGTATAAAACTTTAGTAATTATTCCGATCCTTGCAAGGTGACCAAAATTGTCAACAATATTTCAATAAAATACTCATGAAAAAAAGTACGAGCAAGTGTTTTTATTAACCACCTAAAGTCAAATGGATGGTAAATTCCATTGTTTTAATGTGATCATTTGATAATTCACAAACATATAACGGATCAAATTCTTGTTTCTACCTGATTAATTATGATCGATAATAAAGTCAAGAAGTGGAGTAATACTACGTAGTTGTTACTCGTTCAAATGACAGCAAACGAATAAGACAGAGGGAATATTAAATACTCCCTCCTAGTTTTTTTATATCTTCCCTCAAAGTTGTTAAAATCGCGATCCGGATCGTAGGATCGTACGATCCTACGATCCAAAAGTGGGTAAACGATCCAAGTCGGTCATAGTATCGGTACGCAGTAGGATCGCGTAGAATCGGGTAGGATCGTAGGATCATGGTAGGATCGTACGATCCTATGTTTTGCCTTTAATAAAGATCTTTTCTTGTAACGGGCTAGTATTCCAAATGTCTTAAACTTTCTAAAGCCTATTAAACCCTTAATATCATTTCTTTCATTGATTTTCTAAGGCATTCAATCTTAATTCTCTTTATTTCATTGACCCACATGACCAGTTTATCGTGTTAACCTATTTAACTCTCTTAATTCCTTTCTTTCATTGGACCACATGGTCACTAGTCATGTTAATCCGATTGACTAACAAAAATATTAAAAAAAATGAATTAAGAAAGACGTAAAAATAAGCCAACAAGTAAACCCAACATCATAATGCCCTAAAGATTCATCAATCTCCTATCATTGCTCATCACCTGTGAAACCTAAATAAGTTTTGATGACTAGTGCTGATATCATTATGTTGTCCGAAATTCTAATTGTCCTCTAATTATCCCTGTCATCTTTTCTTTTGAACATTTTGCTCCATAGCTGCTGTAAACTAGTAATGTTGACCTTAGCGGTTGAATTATCACATGGATTTTTTTTTTCAAAAACACTCATGGCTTTTATAATTGTATAATTAGTACTTTATTTATGTTATTTTACGGTTAATTGACTTATTTGTGAGATCCTTCCATAAATCATACCTAAATTAGCGAGAATCGTAGGATCGTACGATCCCATGATCCGATCCCACGGAACCTGAACGATTCAAAGTAGAATCCCGATCCTAACAACATTGTCTTCCCTCCTTCCTTTTTGGTACTAGTTCACCAATCTTTCCTCTTTCCATTTTTGGTTGTACTTTAATCAATTTTTTATTCTTCCTTCAATTCTTTATTCTTTCCTTTGCTCACAAACTCCACCATATTTCTACTTTATACCCCACATTTTCTTACTTTAATCAATTATTTAATAGTTTCTTAATCTTTATGTCAAAAAAAAAAGGAGGAAATAAAAGAACTAGGAGGGAGTAGTCCGTACCTAAGATAAATGGCATGGTGATGAAGCCACCCTTTCTCCTCTTGGATGACCTCCCTTTTTCTTCTTCTTCATCTTCATGTTGTTGTATATCTTGGTTCACCAATATTCCTTCATCTTCATCATTCATCTCCATCATATCATCCTTCATATCGAATTGGACAAGTGAAATAAAGAAAAAGACAAGAGAAGATAATTTATTTGGGAAGAAAAAGTATTATTAATAAGAAACTAAAAAAAGCTAGTGTGTTTTGGATGTGTCTAAGTCACCAAATAATTTTAAGTTGGTATTTCAAGGCCTGCTGACTACGGTAACTTGCGGGTTAGTGAGGGAGTATTTAATTAGTACTTCCTCCGTCTGTCCAACAAGTCTCCCTTGTGACGGATATATATCCGTTATAAAGTTATACTCCCTCCCCTCTCCTCCAGTCCTCCACAATGATGTTCCCATTTGTAAATGGCACATGGAATAAGGAATGAGTAATGAAAGGTGGTAAATTGTTTGGTGGGGTTCAAGATGTCAAATCAGAAAAAGTAGCCAATAGGAAGAGAGTATAATGGATTAATAAGGAAAGTTTTGAAATGGAAAAATCTTAGTAGAGTTTCCTTTTAAAGAAAGTGGGAAAATCTTAGTGAAGGGGAGGGAGTACTATACTTCCTCCGAATATGAATGATCTTCCCCTTTGATTAGTATCTCACATATATTAAAGAAAAGAAAAGGGAAGATCATTCAGATTCGGAGGGAGTAACATGTAATAGGACTACTTAATAGGTAATCATATGGAATATGATATTTTCTATTTTCGATGTACTACTCTCTCCGTTTCAATGAATTGTTTGTCTTTATTTTGACTCCAAGGGTAAGATATCCAATGAGAGAGTGACATGTGGAGCTAAATTCACGAGAATGATCAAATTATATATAAAAATAATTCTAAAATAGAAAGGCAAACAATCCATTGAAACGCCCCAATATAGAATAAGCAAACAATTCATTTGGATGGGGGAGTATGTCTTTTTGTCCTATATGCACTACTTGACACGTCACACATTTATGACGGATATGACCGTCGCAAACAAACAAGAATGGGCGTCGTCACACATTTTCTATAAACTCAATTGAGATGCATGATAGATTGACAGCTCTATTCGATTTTGTTTAATGAATTGGAATACTTGCTTGCATTATTCTTAAATATAAATAGTACGTACGTATGATTCGTTCAACAATACAAAAAATAATAGTCACCTTTATCTCAATTAAACTATAAAATTACTACTCTGTATTTTTTAGATTATTACTCGAATCAATCGAAATAAATAAATAAATTAGTTGGCCATACATAATTAAGCTAAGTTACAGCGGTGCAAACGTCCTAGTAATGCATATAAATGTTACTCACTACTAATAGTCAATGGTATTAAAATATGCTCATATATTCATATAAGAGCAATTAGTGTGCTAATTATAATAATCTAATTAAAAAAAGGTTGGTGGATCTACAATCAAAGTATAATCTTAGTTAAATTAGCCCTAGATTAGGCTTGTATTCGGACACGTAAATTGGACTGATTTCGTGCGATAGGTCTGGTCTTTAGGTCCCCAAAAAATTGGGGTTAGTTTTCGATCATGCGAATATGGAATTAAAAAAATAAGAATTTATTTTTCGACAGTCCTATACGGCTCCACGTCTCCAACCAATGAAAATAGGACCTATATGGTTTAGGTTCGGTCCATCAAGGTGGAGAATTGTTAAAATATTACTCTATTTAAATTCGTTACAACCTTACAAGATACCTTTGAAGTAGAGGTGATCATATGCGGGTTCGGGCCGGACACGGGCCGGGCTAATTGTGAAATTTTGGCCCACGGACAAGCGGGTTTGGGACGGGTTTGCGGGCCGGACCTTTGTATATTTTTAAAAATGTTGTGTCCAAGTTAAAAATTCGGGCCGGACGGGACAGGCTAATCGGACGGTACGTTCCATGACCAGCTATACTTTGAAGCTAATTTGTGTCATATGTAAACGATTTAAAGATTACTTTCGCTGTGTGTTCAATTGCTTGGGCTTTATGATATTAGCATGTTTCTTTTTGTCGCGTGTTTATTGGTCCAATTTGTTTGGACGTGAGCGAATGATCAGTGGATTGTTGTCATTGTTCCACTTTCCCTTTCTTTATCAATACGATTCGTTTTGTTTCAGCTATTTCAATTCAATTTAATTCAGTCAAATTTGGTACAGTTCAGTTCAGTCAACTCATTTATTCATAATCCATAATTTTTCCGATTGAAATAATTTTCAGTCATCATTGTCTCGAACAACTCCGTTTATCCCGTTGTTTTGATTAAATTGAACTGAATTAAATTGAACGGTAGAAGTAATGGAGAGTTCTGAGATAAAAAGAACTTTTTATAATTGAATTGAACTGAAAAGAATTTGAAAATAACGTAGCCTTGACTCTAAGGTAAGCCCCAATTATATGTAAATCCACAAACGGACCTATCATATACTACTCCGTAAGTTACAAAATAATATATCTACGAACTAGCATATACTCCGTATAATGTTATACCGAGTATCTGAATAAATAAAATGATCTACAGATTAACATGTAATATTTTATTCTATACTCAGTTATATTTGGGTGACATACATTCGCAACATTCTCAACATCATTATTCTTCCAAATGTGAATCAATTGTAGAGAAATTAGTGCAATCCATAATCACTCTTCATTCTATGATAATCCTGTCAAAATTTCATGAAATTATTATACAACTATGAATTTTTTTTTTTTTAACTAATTTATCCATTACTTCTAAATAGTTGTCATATCTCAGTCATTTATTTACTTTCATATTTTAATAAGAGATTATTTTAATCAAATACAAACAAATGATTGCAACAGGGGGAGTATCAGTCTAGTCGTTTGTCTTCAAAACATTACCTGAATCCATTATCAAAGGAGATCCTTCATCGGAATATTTCTCAACAACTTCTTTCGCCGTCCTCTCCCCTTTCGTCGGTCCAAAAGCCCGACTACAATACACATAGTACAACAAATTGGGCACGTTTAAAGACGCGAGAACGTAATAGTAATAATCGTAGTGACCCTTGTTCACATTGTTCGCCATCCACCCTTCGTTTCCTTCACTCTTGGTCATGCTGTCGACCGTGTTCAATACGAAGCTGGCTATCAAACTCCCGATGCTACCTCCCAAACCAAAAACCGAACCGGCTATACTCAACATGTTCATTGGGAGCTCAGTGTAGAACAACTCCGTCTGTCCTATAATAAAGAAGGCCTCGGCTATGCCACCGAAGATTGAGTGTGGAATGATCCACAATGCGGACATGTTGATCACGGCT
This sequence comes from Agrostemma githago, assembly GCA_958450325.1. Taxonomy (NCBI): domain Eukaryota; kingdom Viridiplantae; phylum Streptophyta; class Magnoliopsida; order Caryophyllales; family Caryophyllaceae; genus Agrostemma; species Agrostemma githago. The sequence goes on along the minus strand of OY288252.1, from coordinate 69,243,656 downwards.
GTAGGGTCGTCTTCAAATCCCTGATCGATGGCCCTTTGCCTGCGGATACTCTCCACGATTCCCGAGGTCAGGACCGACAGCATGGAGAAAAAGAGGCCTAGCCCCATTCTTAGCTTTACGCTTAGACTGACCGGTTTACCACAAATCTTGGATGCCACGGGGATGAGTACTCGGTCGTATAACGGGATCCATATTCCTACGACAAAGATTATGAATGTGCCGAATGAAGCAGACGGGATTTTGAAATTTGGACCAATGTGTCGGTCCAGGGTTCGCGTTAGAAGCAGCGCGAAAGGGCTTCCGCTTGTGTTAACCGACATCATGATTCCGGTCGACCATAGTGGAAGGACTCGTAAGAACGCTTTTAGCCCTTCGACACTTTCTACCCGGCAAAGTCTCCATGGATTTCTGGCTGCCCCGTTTGGGAGAATGTCCTTTTCTGTGTCTTGAATTATGCAGGATTTATTCAGAAACCTATAATTATACAAAATCACTCGCCAAGTCAGATTTTTTATGCAACAATTTTTGACTTGGCTCGAGTCTCGAATATGGGTCACGGAGTAGAATATTTGCAAGTTAGTTAGAGGGTTAGTTAGCAAAGTTAGTTAGTTAGTTAGTTAGAGTTTGTTAACTT